>JALAZF010001035.1:0-445940 GCA_022829125.1 Lathyrus tuberosus
AGATGTTGTTGAAAGTGATTTATAACTAAACTTGCATGTTTATGTTTTGTTGACTTATGTCTCTTTGTGTATTTTAACATCTTAAGAAAACATAACTTAGCATAAATTTCAACTAAAATATGATAAGCAATACAAGTATTCTTGGGTTTCATTTTATTGTACGAATTTAGGGGTTCTTTAAAATATTTCATTTTGGCATAGCCATCCATCGTGAAGCTATATGTCACCATGTTAGAGAATCGCTTTAATAAGCCATATCTTCCATAAAAACAAGTCTTTTATCGTTTTGTAAGTGTAGTAGATAAAATTTATCATTAATTTAATAGAAGCCTACTTCTATTATTGAGAATCATAAAGTGGTGACTTAGCTCCACGATGGAACACTATGTCAAAATTAAATGTGTTCAAGAATCTCTTAGTTTGTAGGACGAAATAAACAACAAGTTTATTTATATGTGTTTTACCATACATATGATGGAATTTATATTAAAGAAGGTTCGTGTGAGGATGTAGTTACACTGAGATAGAGACCAAATAGCATGGAGTTAGATCGCGTGCAATTACCTGTGATGCACTCGTGTAATTAATTGAAAACCATGATAAGTATTACCAAAAAGCAATCGAGTGCAGAAATAGTAATTTATTCGAATATATTTACCTCATTTTATAATGTTATAATCATGGTTTGTGATATAACAACTTATTGGAATACAAGACAACACCCTCGTAAATAAGGATAGCATAATGTTTACAGATATGTCTCATGTACTTATTGGTACTAATGCATTCCATCTTTGGCAAGTCACCCAAACAACTAGTTTATCTCTCTTTTCTTATTGCAATTCATTCCTATACTTGATTGTCTCAAACTAAAAATATTTAAATATACACTCTAGTTTGGAAACACACCTCAACACCTCGAATATCAGATATAAGTATTTTTTAAATAGTTCATCCTTAGGCGACATATTTTTAAAAATAGTAAATATTTTTAAAAAGTAACTAGATTAAAATTTCATAGTGAGTGGTTCCTCATGATAATTATAAGTAACATTTTTCGAATAATTTTTTACATGTTAAAATCTCAAACAAGAAATTTTTAATTATTTAATTATTTTATTCTATTTAAGGATATAACATATATGTTACGAATAACTTCTACTTTTTTTTTTGTAAATTCCTAATAAAACTCATTTTAGTAGAAATTTATTTTAGACTAATTGTACATTTTCATTTGTTAAAGTAAAATCTTATTTTTGTAAATTACAAAAATACTAATTGTAAATATGCAAAAGAATTACTTTTTCTTAATAAAGGGTCAAGTTATACGAAAATATATATTCCAATTTGGTATTATGGAAAAAAGATAGAATATGGACGGTTAATAGAAAAGGTAAAAGTTTATAAAATTCCTTCTTCAATGAAAAACTCTAAAAAATAAATATTTTAAATAGGTTTAGACGAACATAATATATAGTGTAATTGTACACTAATATTTGTTCATCTAGTAAAAAACTTTAATTAAATGATTGTCTTACGATTCAACAATTTTATTCTCCTAGGCGTCCACTCAAGCTTCAAATAACATGACCAGGGAGTTTAAATTTGTGTCCATTCAAAGAGAAAGTGTTTTTTTCAGGATGGAGAATTAAATTCTATGTGAGGATGTAAGCATTGAATCGAGGTTTCGCTAGGTAACTAGAGGCATGCTTTATTTTTTATCATTCCACTATAAGTGTTAACCAAGGTCACTATGTTTTTCGTTCATTTTTTTTTTTATATTGTTTTGGTAGAAATCTTAATTGTTGGGTCCATAGAGCGCACATAATACATGTTTAAAGACTTTAAATTTGAAAAATAACTTCAAAAAAATTTCAAGAATTCTTGTTTTTATTTGATTGACTAGTATATTTTAAAGTACCATTGATTAATAGCAAGTCTTCAGATGTTGTTGAAAGTGATTTATAACTAAACTTGCATGTTTATGTTTTGTTGACTTATGTCTCTTTGTGTATTTTAACATCTTACGAAAACATAACTTAGCATAAATTTCAACTAAAATATGATAAGCAATACAAGTATTCTTGGGTTTCATTTTATTGTACGAATTTAGGGGTTCTTTAAAATATTTCATTTTGGCATAGCCATCCATCGTGAAGCTATATGTCACCATGTTAGAGAATCGCTTTAGTAAGCCATATCTTCCATAAAAACAAGTCTTTTATCGTTTTGTAAGTGTAGTAGATAAAATTTATCATTAATTTAATAGAAGCCTACTTCTATTATTGAGAATCATAAAGTGGTGACTTAGCTCCACGATGGAACACTATGTCAAAATTAAATGTGTTCAAGAATCTCTTAGTTTGTAGGACGAAATAAACAACAAGTTTATTTATATGTGTTTTATCATACATATGATGGAATTTATATTAAAGAAGGTTCGTGTGATGATGTAGTTACACTGAGATAGAGACCAAATAGCATGGAGTTAGATCGCGTGCAATTACCTGTGATGCACTCGTGTAATTAATTGAAAACCATGATAAGTATTACCAAAAAGCAATCGAGTGCAGAAATAGTAATTTATTCGAATATATTTACCTCATTTTATAATGTTATAATCATGGTTTGTGATATAACAACTTATTGGAATACAAGACAACACCCTCGTAAATAAGGATAACATAATGTTTACAGATATGTCTCATGTAGTTATTGGTACTCATGCATTCCATCTTTGGCAAGTCACCCAAACAACTAGTTTGTCTCTCTTTTCTTATTGCAATTCATTCCTATACTTAATTGTCTCAAACTAAAAATATTTAAATATACACTCTAGTTTGGAAACACACCTCAACACCTCGAATATCAGATATAAGTATTTTTTAAATAGTTCATCCTTAGGCGACATATTTTTAAAAATAGTAACTATTTTAAAAAAGTAACTAAATTAAAATTTCATAGTGAGTGGTTCCTCATGATAATTATAAGTAACATTTTTCGAATAATTTTTTACATGTTAAAATCTCAAACAAGAAGTTTTTAATTATTTAATTATTTTATTCTATTTAAGGATATAACATATATGTTACGAATAACTTCTACTTTTTTTTTTGTAAATTCCTAATAAAACTCATTTTAGTAGAAATTTATTTTAGACTAATTGTACATTTTCATTTGTTAAAGTAAAATCTTATTTTTGTAAATTACAAAAATACTAATTGTAAATATGCAAAAGAATTACTTTTTCTTAATAAAGGGTCAAGTTATACGAAAATATATATTCCAATTTGGTATTATGGAAAAAAGATAGAATATGGACGGTTAATAGAAAAGGTAAAAGTTTATAAAATTCCTTCTTCAATGAAAAACTCTAAAAAATAAATATTTTAAATAGGTTTAGACGAACATAATATATAGTGTAATTGTACACTAATATTTGTTCATCTAGTAAAAAACTTTAATTAGATGATTGTCTTACGATTCAACAATTTTATTCTCCTCGGCGTCCACTCAAGCTTCAAATAACATGACCAGGGAGTTTAAATTTGTGTCCATTCAAAGAGGAAGTGTTTTTTCAGGATGGAGAATTAAATTCTGTGTGAGGATGTAAGCATTGAATCGAGGTTTCGCTAGGTAACTAGAGGCTTGCTTTATTTTTTATCATTCCACTTTAAGTGTTAACCAAGGTCACTATGTTTTTCGTTTATATTTTTTTTTTATATTGTTTTGGTAGAAATCTTAATTGTTGGGTCCATAGAGCGCACATAATACATGTCTAAAGACTTTAAATTTGAAAAATAACTTCAAAAAAATTTCAAGAATTCTTGTTTTTATTTGATTGACTAGTATATTTTAAAGTACCATTGATTAATAGCAAGTCTTCAGATGTTGTTGAAAGTGATTTATAACTAAACTTGCATGTTTATGTTTTGTTGACTTATGTCTCTTTGTGTATTTTAACATCTTAAGAAAACATAACTTAGCATAAATTTCAACTAAAATATGATAAGCAATACAAGTATTCTTGGGTTTCATTTTATTGTACGAATTTAGGGGTTCTTTAAAATATTTCATTTTGGCATAGCCATCCATCGTGAAGCTATATGTCACCATGTTAGAGAATCGCTTTAATAAGCCATATCTTCCATAAAAACAAGTCTTTTATCGTTTTGTAAGTGTAGTAGATAAAATTTATCATTAATTTAATAGAAGCCTACTTCTATTATTGAGAATCATAAAGTGGTGACTTAGCTCCACGATGGAACACTATGTCAAAATTAAATGTGTTCAAGAATCTCTTAGTTTGTAGGACGAAATAAACAACAAGTTTATTTATATGTGTTTTATCATACATATGATGGAATTTATATTAAAGAAGGTTCGTGTGAGGATGTAGTTACACTGAGATAGAGACCAAATAGCATGGAGTTAGATCGCGTGCAATTACCTGTGATGCACTCGTGTAATTAAGTAAAAACCATGATAAGTATTACCAAAAAGCAATCGAGTGCAGAAATAGTAATTTATTCGAATATATTTACCTCATTTTATAATGTTATAATCATGGTTTGTGATATAACAACTTATTGGAATACAAGACAACACCCTCGTAAATAAGGATAGCATAATGTTTACAGATATGTCTCATGTAGTTATTGGTACTAATGCATTCCATCTTTGGCAAGTCACCCAAACAACTAGTTTGTCTCTCTTTTCTTATTGCAATTCATTCCTATACTTGATTGTCTCAAACTAAAAATATTTAAATATACACTCTAGTTTGGAAACACACCTCAACACCTCGAATATCAGATATAAGTATTTTTTAAATAGTTCATCCTTAGGCGACATATTTTTAAAAATAGTAAATATTTTTAAAAAGTAACTAGATTAAAATTTCATAGTGAGTGGTTCCTCATGATAATTATAAGTAACATTTTTCGAATAATTTTTTACATGTTAAAATCTCAAACAAGAAATTTTTAAATATTTAATTATTTTATTCTATTTAAGGATATAACATATATGTTACGAATAACTTCTACTTTTTTTTTTGTAAATTCCTAATAAAACTCATTTTAGTAGAAATTTATTTTAGACTAATTGTACATTTTCATTTGTTAAAGTAAAATCTTATTTTTGTAAATTACAAAAATACTAATTGTAAATATGAAAAAGAATTACTTTTTCTTAATAAAGGGTCAAGTTATACGAAAATATATATTCCAATTTGGTATTATGGAAAAAAGATAGAATATGGACGGTTAATAGAAAAGGTAAAAGTTTATAAAATTCCTTCTTCAATGAAAAACTCTAAAAAATAAATATTTTAAATAGGTTTAGACGAACATAATATATAGTGTAATTGTACACTAATATTTGTTCATCTAGTAAAAAACTTTAATTAAATGATTGTCTTACGATTCAACAATTTTATTCTCCTAGGCGTCCACTCAAGCTTCAAATAACATGACCAGGGAGTTTAAATTTGTGTCCATTCAAAGAGGAAGTGTTTTTTCAGGATGGAGAATTAAATTCTATGTGAGGATGTAAGCATTGAATCGAGGTTTCGCTAGGTAACTAGAGGCTTGCTTTATTTTTTATCATTCCACTTTAAGTGTTAACCAAGGTCACTATGTTTTTCGTTCATTTTTTTTTTTATATTGTTTTGGTAGAAATCTTAATTGTTGGGTCCATAGAGCGCACATAATACATGTCTAAAGACTTTAAATTTGAAAAATAACTTCAAAAAAATTTCAAGAATTCTTGTTTTTATTTGATTGACTAGTATATTTTAAAGTACCATTGATTAATAGCAAGTCTTCAGATGTTGTTGAAAGTGATTTATAACTAAACTTGCATGTTTATGTTTTGTTGACTTATGTCTCTTTGTGTATTTTAACATCTTACGAAAACATAACTTAGCATAAATTTCAACTAAAATATGATAAGCAATACAAGTATTCTTGGGTTTCATTTTATTGTACGAATTTAGGGGTTCTTTAAAATATTTCATTTTGGCATAGCCATCCATCGTGAAGCTATATGTCACCATGTTAGAGAATCGCTTTAATAAGCCATATCTTCCATAAAAACAAGTCTTTTATCGTTTTGTAAGTGTAGTAGATAAAATTTATCATTAATTTAATAGAAGCCTACTTCTATTATTGAGAATCATAAAGTGGTGACTTAGCTCCACGATGGAACACTATGTCAAAATTAAATGTGTTCAAGAATCTCTTAGTTTGTAGGACGAAATAAACAACAAGTTTATTTATATGTGTTTTATCATACATATGATGGAATTTATATTAAAGAAGGTTCGTGTGAGGATGTAGTTACACTGAGATAGAGACCAAATAGCATGGAGTTAGATCGCGTGCAATTACCTGTGATTCACTCGTGTAATTAATTGAAAACCATGATAAGTATTACCAAAAAGCAATCGAGTGCAGAAATAGTAATTTATTCGAATATATTTACCTCATTTTATAATGTTATAATCATGGTTTGTGATATAACAACTTATTGGAATACAAGACAACACCCTCGTAAATAAGGATAACATAATGTTTACAGATATGTCTCATGTAGTTATTGGTACTCATGCATTCCATCTTTGGCAAGTCACCCAAACAACTAGTTTGTCTCTCTTTTCTTATTGCAATTCATTCCTATACTTAATTGTCTCAAACTAAAAATATTTAAATATACACTCTAGTTTGGAAACACACCTCAACACCTCGAATATCAGATATAAGTATTTTTTAAATAGTTCATCCTTAGGCGACATATTTTTAAAAATAGTAAATATTTTAAAAAAGTAACTAGATTAAAATTTCATAGTGAGTGGTTCCTCATGATAATTATAAGTAACATTTTTCGAATAATTTTTTACATGTTAAAATCTCAAACAAGAAATTTTTAATTATTTAATTATTTTATTCTATTTAAGGATATAACATATATGTTACGAATAACTTCTACTTTTTTTTTTGTAAATTCCTAATAAAACTCATTTTAGTAGAAATTTATTTTAGACTAATTGTACATTTTCATTTGTTAAAGTAAAATCTTATTTTTGTAAATTACAAAAATACTAATTGTAGATATGCAAAAGAATTACTTTTTCTTAATAAAGGGTCAAGTTATACGAAAATATATATTCCAATTTGGTATTATGGAAAAAAGATAGAATATGGACGGTTAATAGAAAAGGTAAAAGTTTACAAAATTCCTTCTTCAATGAAAAACTCTAAAAAATAAATATTTTAAATAGGTTTAGACGAACATAATATATAGTGTAATTGTACACTAATATTTGTTCATCTAGTAAAAAACTTTAATTAAATGATTGTCTTACGATTCAACAATTTTATTCTCCTAGGCGTCCACTCAAGCTTCAAATAACATGACCAGGGAGTTTAAATTTGTGTCCATTCAAAGAGGAAGTGTTTTTTCAGGATGGAGAATTAAATTCTATGTGAGGATGTAAGCATTGAATCGAGGTTTCGCTAGGTAACTAGAGGCTTGCTTTATTTTTTATCATTCCACTTTAAGTGTTAACCAAGGTCACTATGTTTTTCGTTTATATTTTTTTTTTATATTGTTTTGGTAGAAATCTTAATTGTTGGGTCCATAGAGCGCACATAATACATGTCTAAAGACTTTAAATTTGAAAAATAACTTCAAAAAAATTTCAAGAATTCTTGTTTTTATTTGATTGACTAGTATATTTTAAAGTACCATTGATTAATAGCAAGTCTTCAGATGTTGTTGAAAGTGATTTATAACTAAACTTGCATGTTTATGTTTTGTTGACTTATGTCTCTTTGTGTATTTTAACATCTTAAGAAAACATAACTTAGCATAAATTTCAACTAAAATATGATAAGCAATACAAGTATTCTTGGGTTTCATTTTATTGTACGAATTTAGGGGTTCTTTAAAATATTTCATTTTGGCATAGCCATCCATCGTGAAGCTATATGTCACCATGTTAGAGAATCGCTTTAATAAGCCATATCTTCCATAAAAACAAGTCTTTTATCGTTTTGTAAGTGTAGTAGATAAAATTTATCATTAATTTAATAGAAGCCTACTTCTATTATTGAGAATCATAAAGTGGTGACTTAGCTCCACGATGGAACACTATGTCAAAATTAAATGTGTTCAAGAATCTCTTAGTTTGTAGGACGAAATAAACAACAAGTTTATTTATATGTGTTTTATCATACATATGATGGAATTTATATTAAAGAAGGTTCGTGTGAGGATGTAGTTACACTGAGATAGAGACCAAATAGCATGGAGTTAGATCGCGTGCAATTACCTGTGATGCACTCGTGTAATTAATTAAAAACCATGATAAGTATTACCAAAAAGCAATCGAGTGCAGAAATAGTAATTTATTCGAATATATTTACCTCATTTTATAATGTTATAATCATGGTTTGTGATATAACAACTTATTGGAATACAAGACAACACCCTCGTAAATAAGGATAGCATAATGTTTACAGATATGTCTCATGTAGTTATTGGTACTAATGCATTCCATCTTTGGCAAGTCACCCAAACAACTAGTTTGTCTCTCTTTTCTTATTGCAATTCATTCCTATACTTGATTGTCTCAAACTAAAAATATTTAAATATACACTCTAGTTTGGAAACACACCTCAACACCTCGAATATCAGATATAAGTATTTTTTAAATAGTTCATCCTTAGGCGACATATTTTTAAAAATAGTAAATATTTTTAAAAAGTAACTAGATTAAAATTTCATAGTGAGTGGTTCCTCATGATAATTATAAGTAACATTTTTCGAATAATTTTTTACATGTTAAAATCTCAAACAAGAAATTTTTAAATATTTAATTATTTTATTCTATTTAAGGATATAACATATATGTTACGAATAACTTCTACTTTTTTTTTTGTAAATTCCTAATAAAACTCATTTTAGTAGAAATTTATTTTAGACTAATTGTACATTTTCATTTGTTAAAGTAAAATCTTATTTTTGTAAATTACAAAAATACTAATTGTAAATATGCAAAAGAATTACTTTTTCTTAATAAAGGGTCAAGTTATACGAAATATATATTCCAATTTGGTATTATGGAAACAAGATAGAATATGGACGGTTAATAGAAAAGGTAAAAGTTTATAAAATTCCTTCTTCAATGAAAAACTCTAAAAAAGAAATATTTTAAATAGGTTTAGACGAACATAATATATAGTGTAATTGTACACTAATATTTGTTCATCTAGTAAAAAACTTTAATTAAATGATTGTCTTACGATTCAACAATTTTATTCTCCTAGGCGTCCACTCAAGCTTCAAATAACATGACCAGGGAGTTTAAATTTGTGTCCATTCAAAGAGGAAGTGTTTTTTCAGGATGGAGAATTAAATTCTATGTGAGGATGTAAGCATTGAATCGAGGTTTCGCTAGGTAACTAGAGGCATGCTTTATTTTTTATCATTCCACTTTAAGTGTTAACCAAGGTCACTATGTTTT
This sequence comes from Lathyrus tuberosus, assembly GCA_022829125.1. NCBI lineage: Eukaryota > Viridiplantae > Streptophyta > Magnoliopsida > Fabales > Fabaceae > Lathyrus > Lathyrus tuberosus. The sequence continues at coordinate 9,530 of JALAZF010001035.1, forward strand.
TCGTTCATATTTTTTTTTTATATTGGTTTGGTAGAAATCTTAATTGTTGGGTCCATAGAGCGCACATAATACATGTCTAAAGACTTTAAATTTGAAAAATAACTTCAAAAAAATTTCAAGAATTCTTGTTTTTATTTGATTGACTAGTATATTTTAAAGTACCATTGATTAATAGCAAGTCTTCAGATGTTGTTGAAAGTGATTTATAACTAAACTTGCATGTTTATGTTTTGTTGACTTATGTCTCTTTGTGTATTTTAACATCTTACGAAAACATAACTTAGTATAAATTTCAACTAAAATATGATAAGCAATACAAGTATTCTTGGGTTTCATTTTATTGTACGAATTTAGGGGTTCTTTAAAATATTTCATTTTGGCATAGCCATCCATCGTGAAGCTATATGTCACCATGTTAGAGAATCGCTTTAATAAGCCATATCTTCAATAAAAACAAGTCTTTTATCGTTTTGTAAGTGTAGTAGATAAAATTTATCATTAATTTAATAGAAGCCTACTTCTATTATTGAGAATCATAAAGTGGTGACTTAGCTCCACGATGGAACACTATGTCAAAATTAAATGTGTTCAAGAATCTCTTAGTTTGTAGGACGAAATAAACAACAAGTTTATTTATATGTGTTTTATCATACATATGATGGAATTTATATTAAAGAAGGTTCGTGTGAGGATGTAGTTACACTGAGATAGATACCAAATAGCATGGAGTTAGATCGCGTGCAATTACCTGTGATGCACTCGTGTAATTAATTGAAAACCATGATAAGTATTACCAAAAAGCAATCGAGTGCAGAAATAGTAATTTATTCGAATATATTTACCTCATTTTATAATGTTATAATCATGGTTTGTGATATAACAACTTATTGGAATACAAGACAACACCCTCGTAAATAAGGATAGCATAATGTTTACAGATATGTCTCATGTAGTTATTGGTACTCATGCATTCCATCTTTGGCAAGTCACCCAAACAACTAGTTTGTCTCTCTTTTCTTATTGCAATTCATTCCTATACTTGATTGTCTCAAACTAAAAATATTTAAATATACACTCTAGTTTGGAAACACACCTCAACACCTCGAATATCAGATATAAGTATTTTTTAAATAGTTCATCCTTAGGCGACATATTTTTAAAAATAGTAAATATTTTTAAAAAGTAACTAGATTAAAATTTCATAGTGAGTGGTTCCTCATGATAATTATAAGTAACATTTTTCGAATAATTTTTTACATGTTAAAATCTCAAACAAGAAATTTTTAAATATTTAATTATTTTATTCTATTTAAGGATATAACATATATGTTACGAATAACTTCTACTTTTTTTTTTGTAAATTCCTAATAAAACTCATTTTAGTAGAAATTTATTTTAGACTAATTGTACATTTTCATTTGTTAAAGTAAAATCTTATTTTTGTAAATTACAAAAATACTAATTGTAAATATGCAAAAGAATTACTTTTTCTTAATAAAGGGTCAAGTTATACGAAAATATATATTCCAATTTGGTATTATGGAAAAAAGATAGAATATGGACGGTTAATAGAAAAGGTAAAATTTTATAAATTCCTTCTTCAATGAAAAACTCTAAAAAATAAATATTTTAAATAGGTTTAGACGAACATAATATATAGTGTAATTGTACACTAATATTTGTTCATCTAGTAAAAAACTTTAATTAAATGATTGTCTTACGATTCAACAATTTTATTCTCCTAGGCGTCCACTCAAGCTTCAAATAACATGACCAGGGAGTTTAAATTTGTGTCCATTCAAAGAGGAAGTGTTTTTTCAGGATGGAGAATTAAATTCTATGTGAGGATGTAAGCATTGAATCGAGGTTTCGCTAGGTAACTAGAGGCATGCTTTATTTTTTATCATTCCACTTTAAGTGTTAACCAAGGTCACTATGTTTTTCGTTCATATTTTTTTTTTATATTGTTTTGGTAGAAATCTTAATTGTTGGGTCCATAGAGCGCACATAATACATGTCTAAAGACTTTAAATTTGAAAAATAACTTCAAAAAAATTTCAAGAATTCTTGTTTTTATTTGATTGACTAGTATATTTTAAAGTACCATTGATTAATAGCAAGTCTTCAGATGTTGTTGAAAGTGATTTATAACTAAACTTGCATGTTTATGTTTTGTTGACTTATGTCTCTTTGTGTATTTTAACATCTTACGAAAACATAACTTAGCATAAATTTCAACTAAAATATGATAAGCAATACAAGTATTCTTGGGTTTCATTTTATTGTACGAATTTAGGGGTTCTTTAAAATATTTCATTTTGGCATAGCCATCCATCGTGAAGCTATATGTCACCATGTTAGAGAATCGCTTTAATAAGCCATATCTTCCATATAAAAACAAGTCTTTTATCGTTTTGTAAGTGTAGTAGATAAAATTTATCATTAATTTAATAGAAGCCTAATTCTATTATTGAGAATCATAAAGTGGTGACTTAGCTCCACGATGGAACACTATGTCAAAATTAAATGTGTTCAAGAATCTCTTAGTTTGTAGTACGAAATAAACAACAAGTTTATTTATATGTGTTTTATCATACATATGATGGAATTTATATTAAAGAAGGTTCGTGTGAGGATGTAGTTACACTGAGATAGATACCAAATAGCATGGAGTTAGATCGCGTGCAATTACCTGTGATGCACTCGTGTAATTAATTGAAAACCATGATAAGTATTACCAAAAAGCAATCGAGTGCAGAAATAGTAATTTATTCGAATATATTTACCTCATTTTATAATGTTATAATCATGGTTTGTGATATAACAACTTATTGGAATACAAGACAACACCCTCGTAAATAAGGATAGCATAATGTTTACAGATATGTCTCATGTAGTTATTGGTACTCATGCATTCCATCTTTGGCAAGTCACCCAAACAACTAGTTTGTCTCTCTTTTCTTATTGCAATTCATTCCTATACTTGATTGTCTCAAACTAAAAATATTTAAATATACACTCTAGTTTGGAAACACACCTCAACACCTCGAATATCAGATATAAGTATTTTTTAAATAGTTCATCCTTAGGCGACATATTTTTAAAAATAGTAAATATTTTTAAAAAGTAACTAGATTAAAATTTCATAGTGAGTGGTTCCTCATGATAATTATAAGTAACATTTTTCGAATAATTTTTTACATGTTAAAATCTCAAACAAGAAATTTTTAAATATTTAATTATTTTATTCTATTTAAGGATATAACATATATGTTACGAATAACTTCTACTTTTTTTTTTGTAAATTCCTAATAAAACTCATTTTAGTAGAAATTTATTTTAGACTAATTGTACATTTTCATTTGTTAAAGTAAAATCTTATTTTTGTAAATTACAAAAATACTAATTGTAAATATGCAAAAGAATTACTTTTTCTTAATAAAGGGTCAAGTTATACGAAAATATATATTCCAATTTGGTATTATGGAAAAAAGATAGAATATGGACGGTTAATAGAAAAGGTAAAAGTTTATAAAATTCCTTCTTCAATGAAAAACTCTAAAAAATAAATATTTTAAATAGGTTTAGACGAACATAATATATAGTGTAATTGTACACTAATATTTGTTCATCTAGTAAAAAACTTTAATTAAATGATTGTCTTACGATTCAACAATTTTATTCTCCTAGGCGTCCACTCAAGCTTCAAATAACATGACCAGGGAGTTTAAATTTGTGTCCATTCAAAGAGGAAGTGTTTTTTCAGGATGGAGAATTAAATTCTATGTGAGGATGTAAGCATTGAATCGAGGTTTCGCTAGGTAACTAGAGGCATGCTTTATTTTTTATCATTCCACTTTAAGTGTTAACCAAGGTCACTATGTTTTTCGTTCATATTTTTTTTTATATTGTTTTGGTAGAAATCTTAATTGTTGGGTCCATAGAGCGCACATAATACATGTCTAAAGACTTTAAATTTGAAAAATAACTTCAAAAAAATTTCAAGAATTCTTGTTTTTATTTGATTTACTAGTATATTTTAAAGTACCATTGATTAATAGCAAGTCTTCAGATGTTGTTGAAAGTGATTTATAACTAAACTTGCATGTTTATGTTTTGTTGACTTATGTCTCTTTGTGTATTTTAACATCTTACGAAAACATAACTTAGCATAAATTTCAACTAAAATATGATAAGCAATACAAGTATTCTTGGGTTTCATTTTATTGTACGAATTTAGGGGTTCTTTAAAATATTTCATTTTGGCATAGCCATCCATCTTGAAGCTATATGTCACCATGTTAGAGAATCGCTTTAATAAGCCATATCTTCCATAAAAACAAGTCTTTTATCGTTTTGTAAGTGTAGTAGATAAAATTTATCATTAATTTAATAGAAGCCTACTTCTATTATTGAGAATCATAAAGTGGTGACTTAGCTCCACGATGGAACACTATGTCAAAATTAAATGTGTTCAAGAATCTCTTAGTTTGTAGGACGAAATAAACAACAAGTTTATTTATATGTGTTTTATCATACATATGATGGAATTTATATTAAAGAAGGTTCATGTGAGGATGTAGTTACACTGAGATAGATACCAAATAGCATGGAGTTAGATCGCGTGCAATTACCTGTGATGCACTCGTGTAATTAATTGAAAACCATGATAAGTATTACCAAAAAGCAATCGAGTGCAGAAATAGTAATTTATTCGAATATATTTACCTCATTTTATAATGTTATAATCATGGTTTGTGATATAACAACTTATTGGAATACAAGACAACACCCTCGTAAATAAAGATAGCATAATGTTTACAGATATGTCTCATGTAGTTATTGGTACTCATGCATTCCATCTTTGGCAAGTCACCCAAACAACTAGTTTGTCTCTCTTTTCTTATTGCAATTCATTCCTATACTTGATTGTCTCAAACTAAAAATATTTAAATATACACTCTAGTTTGGAAACACACCTCAACACCTCGAATATCAGATATAAGTATTTTTTAAATAGTTCATCCTTAGGCGACATATTTTTAAAAATAGTAAATATTTTTAAAAAGTAACTAGATTAAAATTTCATAGTGAGTGGTTCCTCATGATAATTATAAGTAACATTTTTCGAATAATTTTTTACATGTTAAAATCTCAAACAAGAAATTTTTAAATATTTAATTATTTTATTCTATTTAAGGATATAACATATATGTTACGAATAACTTCTACTTTTTTTTTTGTAAATTCCTAATAAAACTCATTTTAGTAGAAATTTATTTTAGACTAATTGTACATTTTCATTTGTTAAAGTAAAATCTTATTTTTGTAAATTACAAAAATACTAATTGTAAATATGCAAAAGAATTACTTTTTCTTAATAAAGGGTCAAGTTATACGAAAATATATATTCCAATTTGGTATTATGGAAAAAAGATAGAATATGGACGGTTAATAGAAAAGGTAAAAGTTTATAAAATTCCTTCTTCAATGAAAAACTCTAAAAAATAAATATTTTAAATAGGTTTAGACGAACATAATATATAGTGTAATTGTACACTAATATTTGTTCATCTAGTAAAAAACTTTAATTAAATGATTGTCTTACGATTCAACAATTTTATTCTCCTAGGCGTCCACTCAAGCTTCAAATAACATGACCAGGGAGTTTAAATTTGTGTCCATTCAAAGAGGAAGTGTTTTTTCAGGATGGAGAATTAAATTCTATGTGAGGATGTAAGCATTGAATCGAGGTTTCGCTAGGTAACTAGAGGCATGCTTTATTTTTTATCATTCCACTTTAAGTGTTAACCAAGGTCACTATGTTTTTCGTTCATATTTTTTTTTATATTGTTTTGGTAGAAATCTTAATTGTTGGGTCCATAGAGCGCACATAATACATGTCTAAAGACTTTAAATTTGAAAAATAACTTCAAAAAAATTTCAAGAATTCTTGTTTTTATTTGATTGACTAGTATATTTTAAAGTACCATTGATTAATAGCAAGTCTTCAGATGTTGTTGAAAGTGATTTATAACTAAACTTGCATGTTTATGTTTTGTTGACTTATGTCTCTTTGTGTATTTTAACATCTTACGAAAACATAACTTAGCATAAATTTCAACTAAAATATGATAAGCAATACAAGTATTCTTGGGTTTCATTTTATTGTACGAATTTAGGGGTTCTTTAAAATATTTCATTTTGGCATAGCCATCCATCGTGAAGCTATATGTCACCATGTTAGAGAATCGCTTTAATAAGCCATATCTTCCATAAAAACAAGTCTTTTATCGTTTTGTAAGTGTAGTAGATAAAATTTATCATTAATTTAATAGAAGCCTACTTCTATTATTGAGAATCATAAAGTGGTGACTTAGCTCCACGATGGAACACTATGTCAAAATTAAATGTGTTCAAGAATCTCTTAGTTTGTAGGACGAAATAAACAACAAGTTTATTTATATGTGTTTTATCATACATATGATGGAATTTATATTAAAGAAGGTTCATGTGAGGATGTAGTTACACTGAGAAAGATACCAAATAGCATGGAGTTAGATCGCGTGCAATTACCTGTGATGCACTCGTGTAATTAATTGAAAACCATGATAAGTATTACCAAAAAGCAATCGAGTGCAGAAATAGTAATTTATTCGAATATATTTACCTCATTTTATAATGTTATAATCATGGTTTGTGATATAACAACTTATTGGAATACAAGACAACACCCTCGTAAATAAGGATAGCATAATGTTTACAGATATGTCTCATGTAGTTATTGGTACTCATGCATTCCATCTTTGGCAAGTCACCCAAACAACTAGTTTGTCTCTCTTTTCTTATTGCAATTCATTCCTATACTTGATTGTCTCAAACTAAAAATATTTAAATATACACTCTAGTTTGGAAACACACCTCAACACCTCGAATATCAGATATAAGTATTTTTTAAATAGTTCATCCTTAGGCGACATATTTTTAAAAATAGTAAGTATTTTTAAAAAGTAACTAGATTAAAATTTCATAGTGAGTGGTTCCTCATGATAATTATAAGTAACATTTTTCGAATAATTTTTTACATGTTAAAATCTCAAACAAGAAATTTTTAAATATTTAATTATTTTATTCTATTTAAGGATATAACATATATGTTACGAATAACTTCTACTTTTTTTTTTGTAAATTCCTAATAAAACTCATTTTAGTAGAAATTTATTTTAGACTAATTGTACATTTTCATTTGTTAAAGTAAAATCTTATTTTTGTAAATTACAAAAATACTAATTGTAAATATGCAAAAGAATTACTTTTTCTTAATAAAGGGTCAAGTTATACGAAAATATATATTCCAATTTGGTATTATGGAAAAAAGATAGAATATGGACGGTTAATAGAAAAGGTAAAAGTTTATAAAATTCCTTCTTCAATGAAAAACTCTAAAAAATAAATATTTTAAATAGGTTTAGACGAACATAATATATAGTGTAATTGTACACTAATATTTGTTCATCTAGTAAAAAACTTTAATTAAATGATTGTCTTACGATTCAACAATTTTATTCTCCTAGGCGTCCACTCAAGCTTCAAATAACATGACCAGGGAGTTTAAATTTGTGTCCATTCAAAGAGGAAGTGTTTTTTCAGGATGGAGAATTAAATTCTATGTGAGGATGTAAGCATTGAATCGAGGTTTCGCTAGGTAACTAGAGGCATGCTTTATTTTTTATCATTCCACTTTAAGTGTTAACCAAGGTCACTATGTTTTTCGTTCATATTTTTTTTTATATTGTTTTGGTAGAAATCTTAATTGTTGGGTCCATAGAGCGCACATAATACATGTCTAAAGACTTTAAATTTGAAAAATAACTTCAAAAAAATTTCAAGAATTCTTGTTTTTATTTGATTGACTAGTATATTTTAAAGTACCATTGATTAATAGCAAGTCTTCAGATGTTGTTGAAAGTGATTTATAACTAAACTTGCATGTTTATGTTTTGTTGACTTATGTCTCTTTGTGTATTTTAACATCTTACGAAAACATAACTTAGCATAAATTTCAACTAAAATATGATAAGCAATACAAGTATTCTTGGGTTTCATTTTATTGTACGAATTTAGGGGTTCTTTAAAATATTTCATTTTGGCATAGCCATCCATCGTGAAGCTATATGTCACCATGTTAGAGAATCGCTTTAATAAGCCATATCTTCCATAAAAACAAGTCTTTTATCGTTTTGTAAGTGTAGTAGATAAAATTTATCATTAATTTAATAGAAGCCTACTTCTATTATTGAGAATCATAAAGTGGTGACTTAGCTCCACGATGGAACACTATGTCAAAATTAAATGTGTTCAAGAATCTCTTAGTTTGTAGGACGAAATAAACAACAAGTTTATTTATATGTGTTTTATCATACATATGATGGAATTTATATTAAAGAAGGTTCATGTGAGGATGTAGTTACACTGAGAAAGATACCAAATAGCATGGAGTTAGATCGCGTGCAATTACCTGTGATGCACTCGTGTAATTAATTGAAAACCATGATAAGTATTACCAAAAAGCAATCGAGTGCAGAAATAGTAATTTATTCGAATATATTTACCTCATTTTATAATGTTATAATCATGGTTTGTGATATAACAACTTATTGGAATACAAGACAACACCCTCGTAAATAAGGATAGCATAATGTTTACAGATATGTCTCATGTAGTTATTGGTACTCATGCATTCCATCTTTGGCAAGTCACCCAAACAACTAGTTTGTCTCTCTTTTCTTATTGCAATTCATTCCTATACTTGATTGTCTCAAACTAAAAATATTTAAATATACACTCTAGTTTGGAAACACACCTCAACACCTCGAATATCAGATATAAGTATTTTTTAAATAGTTCATCCTTAGGCGACATATTTTTAAAAATAGTAAGTATTTTTAAAAAGTAACTAGATTAAAATTTCATAGTGAGTGGTTCCTCATGATAATTATAAGTAACATTTTTCGAATAATTTTTTACATGTTAAAATCTCAAACAAGAAATTTTTAAATATTTAATTATTTTATTCTATTTAAGGATATAACATATATGTTACGAATAACTTCTACTTTTTTTTTTGTAAATTCCTAATAAAACTCATTTTAGTAGAAATTTATTTTAGACTAATTGTACATTTTCATTTGTTAAAGTAAAATCTTATTTTTGTAAATTACAAAAATACTAATTGTAAATATGCAAAAGAATTACTTTTTCTTAATAAAGGGTCAAGTTATACGAAAATATATATTCCAATTTGGTATTATGGAAAAAAGATAGAATATGGACGGTTAATAGAAAAGGTAAAAGTTTATAAAATTCCTTCTTCAATGAAAAACTCTAAAAAATAAATATTTTAAATAGGTTTAGACGAACATAATATATAGTGTAATTGTACACTAATATTTGTTCATCTAGTAAAAAACTTTAATTAAATGATTGTCTTACGATTCAACAATTTTATTCTCCTAGGCGTCCACTCAAGCTTCAAATAACATGACCAGGGAGTTTAAATTTGTGTCCATTCAAAGAGGAAGTGTTTTTTCAGGATGGAGAATTAAACTCTATGTGAGGATGTAAGCATTGAATCGAGGTTTCGCTAGGTAACTAGAGGCATGCTTTATTTTTTATCATTCCACTTTAAGTGTTAACCAAGGTCACTATGTTTTTCGTTCATATTTTTTTTTATATTGTTTTGGTAGAAATCTTAATTGTTGGGTCCATAGAGCGCACATAATACATGTCTAAAGACTTTAAATTTGAAAAATAACTTCAAAAAAATTTCAAGAATTCTTGTTTTTATTTGATTGACTAGTATATTTTAAAGTACCATTGATTAATAGCAAGTCTTCAGATGTTGTTGAAAGTGATTTATAACTAAACTTGCATGTTTATGTTTTGTTGACTTATGTCTCTTTGTGTATTTTAACATCTTACGAAAACATAACTTAGCATAAATTTCAACTAAAATATGATAAGCAATACAAGTATTCTTGGGTTTCATTTTATTGTACGAATTTAGGGGTTCTTTAAAATATTTCATTTTGGCATAGCCATCCATCGTGAAGCTATATGTCACCATGTTAGAGAATCGCTTTAATAAGCCATATCTTCCATAAAAACAAGTCTTTTATCGTTTTGTAAGTGTAGTAGATAAAATTTATCATTAATTTAATAGAAGCCTACTTCTATTATTGAGAATCATAAAGTGGTGACTTAGCTCCACGATGGAACACTATGTCAAAATTAAATGTGTTCAAGAATCTCTTAGTTTGTAGGACGAAATAAACAACAAGTTTATTTATATGTGTTTTATCATACATATGATGGAATTTATATTAAAGAAGGTTCATGTGAGGATGTAGTTACACTGAGAAAGATACCAAATAGCATGGAGTTAGATCGCGTGCAATTACCTGTGATGCACTCGTGTAATTAATTGAAAACCATGATAAGTATTACCAAAAAGCAATCGAGTGCAGAAATAGTAATTTATTCGAATATATTTACCTCATTTTATAATGTTATAATCATGGTTTGTGATATAACAACTTATTGGAATACAAGACAACACCCTCGTAAATAAGGATAGCATAATGTTTACAGATATGTCTCATGTAGTTATTGGTACTCATGCATTCCATCTTTGGCAAGTCACCCAAACAACTAGTTTGTCTCTCTTTTCTTATTGCAATTCATTCCTATACTTGATTGTCTCAAACTAAAAATATTTAAATATACACTCTAGTTTGGAAACACACCTCAACACCTCGAATATCAGATATAAGTATTTTTTAAATAGTTCATCCTTAGGCGACATATTTTTAAAAATAGTAAGTATTTTTAAAAAGTAACTAGATTAAAATTTCATAGTGAGTGGTTCCTCATGATAATTATAAGTAACATTTTTCGAATAATTTTTTACATGTTAAAATCTCAAACAAGAAATTTTTAAATATTTAATTATTTTATTCTATTTAAGGATATAACATATATGTTACGAATAACTTCTACTTTTTTTTTTGTAAATTCCTAATAAAACTCATTTTAGTAGAAATTTATTTTAGACTAATTGTACATTTTCATTTGTTAAAGTAAAATCTTATTTTTGTAAATTACAAAAATACTAATTGTAAATATGCAAAAGAATTACTTTTTCTTAATAAAGGGTCAAGTTATACGAAAATATATATTCCAATTTGGTATTATGGAAAAAAGATAGAATATGGACGGTTAATAGAAAAGGTAAAAGTTTATAAAATTCCTTCTTCAATGAAAAACTCTAAAAAATAAATATTTTAAATAGGTTTAGACGAACATAATATATAGTGTAATTGTACACTAATATTTGTTCATCTAGTAAAAAACTTTAATTAAATGATTGTCTTACGATTCAACAATTTTATTCTCCTAGGCGTCCACTCAAGCTTCAAATAACATGACCAGGGAGTTTAAATTTGTGTCCATTCAAAGAGGAAGTGTTTTTTCAGGATGGAGAATTAAATTCTATGTGAGGATGTAAGCATTGAATCGAGGTTTCGCTAGGTAACTAGAGGCATGCTTTATTTTTTATCATTCCACTTTAAGTGTTAACCAAGGTCACTATGTTTTTCGTTCATATTTTTTTTTATATTGTTTTGGTAGAAATCTTAATTGTTGGGTCCATAGAGCGCACATAATACATGTCTAAAGACTTTAAATTTGAAGCGATGTATGGGCGAAAATGTAGAACACCTTTGTGTTGGGCGGAAGTTGGGCAAGAAAGAATCTTAGGACCCGAAATCATCCAAGAGACTACGGAAAAGATTCGAATGATTCGCAAGAAAGTTAAGCAAGGCCAAGATCGACAAAAGAGTTATGCAGACAATCGAAGGAGACCTTTAGAATTTGAAAAAGGTGACCATGTGTTTTTGAAAGTTACTCCTAGATTGAGATTAAAAGGACCGTTTAAGTCACGCAAGTTAAACCCGAGATACGTAGGACCGTATCAGATCTTAGAAAGGATTGGTGAAGTAGCGTACAGGTTGGCCTTACTGCCTTCTCTGTCGGAAATGCATGATGTTTTTCATGTATCTCAGCTTCGGAGATTTGTTCCAGATCCTCTTCAGTCGATTCTACCGGATACTCTTGAAATAGAAGCGGATTTGACGTTTGAACCTCAACCAAGCCGCAATGTGGGAAGAGAAACGAAGGTATTAAGAAACAAGGATATTCCTCTCATTAAGGTACAGTGGGATGTAACGTATCCGGGAGATGCAACTTGGGAACTTGAATCGGAAATGAGAGATGCTTACCCTCATCTGTTCAGGAAATTTTTAAATTCGAGGGCGAATTTCTATTTAAGGGGGGGATGATGTAATACCCCGTATTTTATGGCACCAAATAATATTGCATTGTGATTAACTGAGTCCGGTTGCTCAGGGAAATTATTTGATAAAATAATTAGAGTAACTTCGGTGCTTAGAATTGATCCAATTAATATTATTTGTTTCGGAGACATTTATTTCATTTGGACTTAAAAGACTTTTTGGACATTTAGTAGTATTATTTCTAATACTAAGTTTACTATGTGAATCCTTTTCCTCTCACTTTCCAAACAAAAGAAAAAGATAGAAAGAAAGGAGGAAGAAAGGAAAGAAAGGAGAGAAAAAGAGGAGAAGAGGAAATTGAAGAAAAAGTTCAAGATCATCATCAACATCATCATCCACTCCTCAAATCTTCACCCAATCTTCTCAATCATCTTCATCTTGCTCTATCTGAAGGTGGGTTCTAGTTAGTACCATTATTAGAGAGCTCTAGAGAGTTTTTGGGTTTAGGTTAGATTATGGAAACTTGGAATTTTATGGTTGAATCTTGCTATAAATGTTGTTATAGGCTTGTTATCATGTTTGCATTATGTTTTGACTGTTGTGGGATGTTGGGTAATGTTTTGATGGAGAAAATGTGAGTTTGATGGAGTAACAGCAGCTGGGAGAAGTTCTGGTTCGCGTGGTTCGCCTAGCGAACCTGGGGCGAAGCCCAGCGAATAGCAGTCGAGGGTTCGCCTAGCGAACCCGAACGTTCGCCTAGCGAAGGTTCGCTGGCATGTTCGTCTAGCGAACTTAGTGTGTTTTGAATATGGGAACTTACTGCCTAGGTGTTCGCTGGAACATTCGCCTAGCGAAGGTGAAGGCGAAGGTTCGCCAGTTGTTCGCCTAGCGAACTTATGGTGTTTTGGGTCTGGGAGTATTCTGTTTAATTACTCGCCAGCTTGCTCGCGAAGCGAAGGGCGAGGCGAAGGTTCGCCAGCTTGTTCGCGAAGCGAACTTTATGTCTGTTTTGTTCTGTTTGTTCATTCGCCAGAGGCTTCGCCTAGCGAAGGCGGAAGCGAACGCTCGCTGGGAGGTTCGCCTAGCGAACATGTCAGTTTGTGCAGTTTTGTTTCCTTCATAACTTTTGATCCGTAACTCGGATCGGGGCGTTCTTGGTACCGTTAGAAAGCCACGACGACCCTCTACCCAATAAAAAGTGGAAATTAGGAGTATAATGTAGGACAAATTATTTAGAGGCAAATGAATGAAAGTATTGATATATGATATGTTGTTATGTGATTCTATTATGCAATTGACTTATGTTTACCTATTTTCTCTTGTTGTTAAGCATGTTTGAGAATGTATGCATGTCAAAATATGAAATAGTAAGAGTGAGGAAAACCCTTATGAACTATAGGAGAACTTAGAAGTTGGAAACACTAGTATGGAACATGTGGTTAACCTTTGTGGATTTGAACCGGCATGTGAGGCCGAGAGGCATTATAGCCTTGTGATTGTCGAATACAATCGTGGTGTTGTGTATGATCACGTAATCGTAACCGGATTATTTATATTGAGTGTAGTTTCATGAGTCTCGGACTCCTCTGAAATGGATGCACAACTACTTGGCAGGTTTGATTCCCCGTACTGTACGAATGGCGCCCATGGAGCGTATGCTTGTGATGGTATAAGGCCCGTGTGAAGTGACGGTTCATAACGGTATAAGGCCCGTAGAACCCGAATCCATTCGTATGTCAAGTAGATTACAAGGATCTATGACTCGGATCGCCTTCTAGACGTAGAAGCGGGCGGGAATAAGAGATACCTTGGTATGGTTACCGATTAGTGATATTGTGGGTTGATGAACTCATAGCATGTTTTCCATATAGTGTGTGTGTGCTCAAAGTCACTTCCCTTCCCCGGACTTGAGCTAGGATTGTTAGAACCATAAATAATCTGAGATAATCCATAAGATAGGGAACTCACTGAGATTTGATGTATCTCACCCCACTTTTGTTGTTTACATCACAGGTCCTGCAGGTTCGGCGACGGGTAAGGATAAAGTGGTTTGACTTTTCCTTCCGGTTCGTAGATTTTGAGATGGCATGGCTTCCGCTATGACGTTTTATTTTGAGATCATTGCATTGATCTAGTTCTTAGTTTTTATCATGTTGGAACATCTTGTATATGTATTGCCTTAGTTTTAGTGTTGTATTAGAGGCATTTATGTGTATAATGTGTTAACTAGGAACTTATTGTATTTCAATACCAAATACTTGGATTCATATATATAATTTATGCTTTGATGTATGGATTTTATATGTGGGTGTTACAGTTGGTATCAGAGCAGGTCGTATCCTCGACCTAGCCATGAAATAGTATAAGTAGTTTCTTTTCGCTTCATATGCGTTGTGTCGCTATTGGTCTTAAGTGTTATATGTATGGTATTGAGCCTGATCAACTTAATCCTATCTATATGACGTTTAGGAACATGGTTGGCAAACGCAGAAGCAATCGTGGTAGACCCTCTTATCCTCCATCTGGGACGAATCCGCCAGGCGGCGACAGGAATGCTCTTTTGTATCAGTTTGTACAACAGATGCAGCAGCAGCAGAACCAGTTCATGCAACAGATGGTGCAACGGATGAATGGAGGCCTTCATCCTCAGGTGGTTGTTCCAAATGTTGTAGGTGGAAGTTTTTGGGATTTCCTCCGCATGAATCCTCTAGAATTTCATGGCGGATTGGATCCTGTGAAAGCTCATGACTGGATTGCTGGCATGGAGAGAATCTTTCTGATAATTGGCTGTAGTGAGGAGAACAAGGTAGTGTTACTTCTCACTCACTGAGAGGTCCTGCTAGGATATGGTGGGATGTTGCTTCAGTTTTTATGACTATGCAAGGTGTACCTAAAGTGTGGGAGCAGTTCAGGGCTATTTTTATGGAAAAGTACCTTCCTAGTTCTTTGAGGATCCGAAGAGAGTTTGAATTCCAACAGCTGAGGCAAGGTTACATGGTTGAGAAAGATTGCTGGAGGTCAAGCCAACAATCTAAGCCTAGGTAACATGCTTTCAAAAGGAAACAAGTTCAGGATTCTCGGAATAGTGCACCTCCTATGTGTCGTACGTGTGGTAAAATGAATTTTGGTGAATGTCGCTTCAAAAGGGTGAAGTGTTATCAATGTCAGAAGGTGGGACATATAGCGAGGGATTGTCCCCAAGATGGGAATCAGACGCAAGGGAAGCAGGTGCAAAGTGTTAGACCTTACACTCCCCCTTGGTGCCGGTTGTGCAACAAGTATCACTACGGGAAGTGTGTCGATGGAACTTTTAGGTGTTATCATTGTGATGGAATGGGCCATTTGGCGAAAGACTGTCCTCAGAGGAGGAATATCGAGCGAGTTTACACAATGGATGCGAAGAAAGCAAAGGGCGATGACTCTAGGATTGCTGGTACGTGTTTTGTTAATAGAAATTCTTTCTTTGTTTTGTCTTATTCGATTGTGGAGCAACGCACTCCTTTGTATCCATGCAATGTGTGAAATTGTGTATTTCCGGTAGCCGGTGAGATTTCAGAAGTTTCCTCCGAAGATGTCACTTCTCTTCCTTCGGAGAGGGAAGTGGAATTTTCTATTGACCTGGTACCGGGAACGGCTCCTATATCCGTTTCTCCGTATCGGATGGCACCGCTTGAATTGAGAGAACTGAAGGAACAATTGGAAGAGCTTTTGGCTAAGCTTTTGTTAGACCTAGTGTCTCACCGTGGGGAGCCCCCGTTTTGTTAATAAAGAAGAAGGACGGTGGGATGCGATTGTGAATTAACTAACGTCAGCTGGATAAAGTCACCATTAAGAACAAGTATCCCTTGCCTAGGATAGACGACCTTTTGGATCAATTGAAAGGAGCCTGCGTGTTCTCGAAGATTGATTTGAGGTCGGGTTATCACCAAATCCGAGTGAAGAGTTCCGATGTACCTAAGATTGCATTTAGGACCCGTTATGGCCATTACGAATTCTTAGTGATGCCTTTCGGTGTGACAAATGCTCCTGCCGTTTTTATGGATTACATGAACCGAATATTTCAAGCTTGCTTAGACCAGTTCGTGGTAATCTTCATTGACGATATTCTTATTTATTCTCGTACTTCACAAGAGCACGAGGAACATCTGAGAATTGTGTTATTTGTGTTGCAAGAGAAGCAACTTTTTGCTAAATTAAGTAAGTGTGAATTTTGGATGGCAGAAGTTAAGTTTCTTGGTCAAGTTATATCCCAGGGTGGTGTAGCGGTGGATCCGTCGAAGGTAGAAGCAGTGATAAATTGGGAGAGGCCGAGAAATGCCTCGGAAGTCCGAAGTTTCTTAGGGCTGGCAGGTTACTATAGGAGGTTCATTGAAGGTTTCTCTAAGTTAGCTTTACCGATGACGAAGCTTACTCGTAAGTGTTTTGCTTTTGAGTGGGATTCAGGTTGTGAGCAAAGTTTCATGAAGTTGAAGGAGAGATTGACAACGGCTCCGGTGTTAATCATTCCTGATCCTAACAACTCGTATGAAGTGTTTTGTGATGCTTCTAAGATGGGATTGGGAGGTGTCCTGATGCAAGGCGGTCAAGTAGTAGCTTATGCCTCCCGACAATTGAAAGTTCATGAACAGAATTATCCAACTCACGATTTGGAATTGGCGGCGGTTGTTTTTACACTAAAGGTGTGGCAGCATTATTTGTATGGGGTACGTTTTGAAATGTTCAGTGACCATAAGAGTTTGAAATATTTATTTGACCAAAAGGAGTTAAATATGCGACAACAAAGATGGATGGAGTACTTAAAAGATTAGGATTTAGAATTGAAGTATCATCCAGGAAAAGTGAATAAGGTAGCAAATGCGTTAAGTCGGAAATTAGTTCATGGCGCGAAATTGATGATTTTGGGAGTATACATTGTTGGAGAATTTTAGAAATCTTAATCTTCAGTTTGTATGGACCCAAGATGGTGTGATTATGGGAAATTTGAATGTCAATTCTACTCTGAGAGTTGAGATTCACCAAGGTCAAATGGCAAATGAGAAGTTGCAAGAAGTGTTACTTCTACCGGGTTTTAGTCAGGCTACTGACGGAATTGTTATGTTCGACCAAAGAATTTGTGTTCCGAATGATGCAATGTTAAGAAGAAAGATTTTGGATGAAGCTCATAAAGGTACTTTTACGATACATCCTGGTTCTTCGAAGATGTATCAGGATTTGAAGAAGGACTATTGGTGGGCCGGAATGAAAAAGGATGTTGCGATGTATGTGTCAGAATGTGCCGTGTGCCAATAGGTTAAGATTGAACACCAAAGGTCGGGCGGTATGTTGCAACCTTTAGAAATTCCAGTTTGGAAATGGGATAGTATTTCTATGGACTTTGCAGTAGGTTTGCCCCGTACGCAAGGTGGTTATGATTCAATTTGGGTGATTGTAGATCGACTAACGAAATCTGCGTACTTCTTGGCCGTGAAGACTACTTTCAAGGCAAGTCATCTTGCGAGGTTGTTTATTGTGGAAATTGTAAGATTTCACGGTATTCCTTCTAATATTTTGTCGGACAGAGATCCGAAGTTTACCTCAAGGTTTTGGAAAGTCTTTCAACAAGCTATGGGGACGGAGTTGCGTTTGAGCACGTCTAATCATCCGCAGACGGATGGACAGACTGAGCGAACGATACAAACGATGGAAGATATGTTGAGAGCTTGTGTGTTAGAAAGTGAAGGGAATTGGAAAGAACTTATACCATTGATTGAATTTTCCTATAATAATAGTTATCATGCTAGTATCGGTATGGCTCTGTATGAAGCGATGTATGGGCGAAAATGTAGAACACCTTTGTGTTGGGCGGAAGTTGGGCAAGAAAGAATCTTAGGACCCGAAATCATCCAAGAGACTACGGAAAAGATTCGAATGATTCGCAAGAAAATTAAGCAAGGCCAAGATCGACAAAAGAGTTATGCAGACAATCGAAGGAGACCTTTAGAATTTGAAGAAGGTGACCATTTGTTTTTGAAAGTTACTCCTAGATTGAGATTAAAAGGACTGTTTAAGTCACGCAAGTTAAACCCGAGATACGTAGGACCGTATCAGATCTTAGAAAGGATTGGTGAAGTAGCGTACAGGTTGGCCTTACTGCCTTCTCTGTCGGAAATGCATGATGTTTTTCATGTATCTCAGCTTCGGAGATTTGTTCCAGATCCTCTTCAGTCGATTCTACCGGATACTCTTGAAATAGAAGCGGATTTGACGTTTGAACCTCAACCAAGCCGCAATGTGGGAAGAGAAACGAAGGTATTAAGAAACAAGGATATTCCTCTCATTAAGGTACAGTGGGATGTAACGTATCCGGGAGATGCAACTTGGGAACTTGAATCGGAAATGAGAGATGCTTACCCTCATCTGTTCAGGAAATTTTTAAATTCGAGGGCGAATTTCTATTTAAGGGGGGGAGGATGTAATACCCCGTATTTTATGGCACCAAATAATATTGCATTGTGATTAACTGAGTCCGGTTGCTCAGGGAAATTATTTGATAAAATAATTAGAGTAACTTCGGTGCTTAGAATTGATCCAATTAATATTATTTGTTTCGGAGACATTTATTTTATTTGGACTTAAGAGACTTTTTGGACATTTAGTAGTATTATTTCTAATACTAAGTTTACTATGTGAATCCTTTTCCTCTCACTTTCCAAACAAAAGAAAAAGATAGAAAGAAAGGAGGAAGAAAGGAAAGAAAGGATAGAAAAAGAGGAGAAGAGGAAATTGAAGAAAAAGTTCAAGATCATCATCAACATCATCATCCACTCCTCAAATCTTCACCCAATCTTCTCAATCATCTTCATCTTGCTCTATCTGAAGGTGGGTTCTAGTTAGTACCATTATTAGAGAGCTCTAGAGAGTTTTTGGGTTTAGGTTAGATTATGGAAACTTGGAATTTTATGGTTGAATCTTGCTATAAATGTTGTTATAGGCTTGTTATCATGTTTGCATTATGTTTTGACTGTTGTGGGATGTTGGGTAATGTTTTGATGGAGAAAATGTGAGTTTGATGGAGTAACAGCAGCTGGGAGAAGTTCTGGTTCGCGTGGTTCGCCTAGCGAACCTGGGGCGAAGCCCAGCGAATAGCAGTCGAGGGTTCGCCTAGCGAACCCGAACGTTCGCCTAGCGAAGGTTCGCTGGCATGTTCGTCTAGCGAACTTAGTGTGTTTTGAATATGGGAACTTACTGCCTAGGTGTTCGCTGGCACATTCGCCTAGCGAAGGTGAAGGCGAAGGTTCGCCAGTTGTTCGCCTAGCGAACTTATGGTGTTTTGGGTCTGGGAGTATTCTGTTTAATTACTCGCCAGCTTGCTCGCGAAGCGAAGGGCGAGGCGAAGGTTCGCCAGCTTGTTCGCGAAGCGAACTTTATGTCTGTTTTGTTCTGTTTGTTCATTCGCCAGAGGCTTCGCCTAGCGAAGGCGGAAGCGAACGCTCGCTGGGAGGTTCGCCTAGCGAACATGTCAGTTTGTGCAGTTTTGTTTCCTTCATAACTTTTGATCCGTAACTCGGATCGGGGCGTTCTTGGTACCGTTAGAAAGCCACGACGATCCTCTACCCAATAAAAAGTGGAAATTAGGAGTATAATGTAGGACAAATTATTTAGAGGCAAATGAATGAAAGTATTGATATATGATATGTTGTTATGTGATTCTATTATGCAATTGACTTATGTTTACCTATTTTCTCTTGTTGTTAAGCATGTTTGAGAATGTATGCATGTCAAAATATGAAATAGTAAGAGTGAGGAAAACCCTTATGAACTATAGGAGAACTTAGAAGTTGGAAACACTAGTATGGAACATGTGGTTAACCTTTGTGGATTTGAACCGGCATGTGAGGCCGAGAGGCATTATAGCCTTGTGATTGTCGAATACAATCGTGGTGTTGTGTATGATCACGTAATCGTAACCGGATTATTTATATTGAGTGTAGTTTCATGAGTCTCGGACTCCTCTGAAATGGATGCACAACTACTTGGCAGGTTTGATTCCCCGTACTGTACGAATGGCGCCCATGGAGCGTATGCTTGTGACGGTATAAGGCCCGTGTGAAGTGACGGTTCATAACGGTATAAGGCCCGTAGAACCCGAATCCATTCGTATGTCAAGTAGATTACAAGGATCTATGACTCGGATCGCCTTCTAGACGTAGAAGCGGGCGGGAATAAGAGATACCTTGGTATGGTTACCGATTAGTGATATTGTGGGTTGATGAACTCATAGCATGTTTTCCATATAGTGTGTGTGTGCTCAAAGTCACTTCCCTTCCCCGAACTTGAGCTAGGATTGTTAGAACCATAAATAATCCGAGAGAATCCATAAGATAGGGAACTCACTGAGATTTGATGTATCTCACCCCACTTTTGTTGTTTACATCACAGGTCCTGCAGGTTCGGCGACGGGTAAGGATAAAGTGGTTTGACTTTTCCTTCCGGTTCGTAGATTTTGAGATGGCATGGCTTCCGCTATGACGTTTTATTTTGAGATCATTGCATTGATCTAGTTCTTAGTTTTTATCATGTTGGAACATCTTGTATATGTATTGCCTTAGTTTTAGTGTTGTATTAGAGGCATTTATGTGTATAATGTGTTAACTAGGAACTTATTGTATTTCAATACCAAATACTTGGATTCATATATATAATTTATGCTTTGATGTATGGATTTTATATGTGGGTGTTACAGTTGGTATCAGAGCAGGTCGTATCCTCGACCTAGCCATGAAATAGTATAAGTAGTTTCTTTTCGCTTCATATGCGTTGTGTCGCTATTGGTCTTAAGTGTTATATGTATGGTATTGAGCCTGATCAACTTAATCCTATCTATATGACGTTTAGGAACATGGTTGGCAAACGCAGAAGCAATCGTGGTAGACCCTCTTATCCTCCATCTGGGACGAATCCGCCAGGCGGCGACAGGAATGCTCTTTTGTATCAGTTTGTACAACAGATGCAGCAGCAGCAGAACCAGTTCATGCAACAGATGGTGCAACGGATGAATGGAGGCCTTCATCCTCAGGTGGTTGTTCCAAATGTTGTAGGTGGAAGTTTTCGGGATTTCCTCCGCATGAATCCTCTAGAATTTCATGGCGGATTGGATCCTGTGAAAGCTCATGACTGGATTGCTGGCATGGAGAGAATCTTTCTGATAATTGGCTGTAGTGAGGAGAACAAGGTAGTGTTACTTCTCACTCACTGAGAGGTCCTGCTAGGATATGGTGGGATGTTACTTCAGTTTTTATGACTATGCAAGGTGTACCTAAAGTGTGGGAGCAGTTCAGGGCTATTTTTATGGAAAAGTACCTTCCTAGTTCTTTGAGGATCCGAAGAGAGTTTGAATTCCAACAGCTGAGGCAAGGTTACATGGTTGAGAAAGATTGCTGGAGGTCAAGCCAACAATCTAAGCCTAGGTAACATGCTTTCAAAAGGAAACAAGTTCAGGATTCTCGGAATAGTGCACCTCCTATGTGTCGTACGTGTGGTAAAATGAATTTTGGTGAATGTCGCTTCAAAAGGGTGAAGTGTTATCAATGTCAGAAGGTGGGACATATAGCGAGGGATTGTCCCCAAGATGGGAATCAGACGCAAGGGAAGCAGGTGCAAAGTGTTAGACCTAACACTCCCCCTTGGTGCCGGTTGTGCAACAAGTATCACTACGGGAAGTGTGTCGATGGAACATTTAGGTGTTATCGTTGTGATGGAATGGGCCATTTGGCGAAAGACTGTCCTCAGAGGAGGAATATCGGGCGAGTTTACACAATGGATGCGAAGAAAGCAAAGGGCGATGACTCTAGGATTGCTGGTACGTGTTTTGTTAATAGAAATTCTTTCTTTGTTTTGTCTTATTCGATTGTGGAGCAACGCACTCCTTTGTATCCATGCAATGTGTGAAATTGTGTATTTCCGGTAGCCGGTGAGATTTCAGAAGTTTCCCCCGAAGATGTCACTTCTCTTCCTTCGGAGAGGGAAGTGGAATTTTCTATTGACCTGGTACCGGGAACGGCTCCTATATCCGTTTCTCCGTATCGGATGGCACCGCTTGAATTGAGAGAACTGAAGGAAGAATTGGAAGAGCTTTTGGCTAAGCTTTTGTTAGACCTAGTGTCTCACCGTGGGGAGCCCCCGTTTTGTTAATAAAGAAGAAGGACGGTGGGATGCGATTGTGAATTAACTAACGTCAGCTGGATAAAGTCACCATTAAGAACAAGTATCCCTTGCCTAGGATAGACGACCTTTTGGATCAATTGAAAGGAGCCTGCGTGTTCTCGAAGATTGATTTGAGGTCGGGTTATCACCAAATCCGAGTGAAGAGTTCCGATGTACCTAAGATTGCATTTAGGACCCGTTATGGCCATTACGAATTCTTAGTGATGCCTTTCGGTGTGACAAATGCTCCTGCCGTTTTTATGGATTACATGAACCGAATATTTCAAGCTTGCTTGGACCAGTTCGTGGTAATCTTCATTGACGATATTCTTATTTATTCTCGTACTTCACAAGAGCACGAGGAACATCTGAGAATTGTGTTATCTATGTTGCAAGAGAAGCAACTTTTTGCTAAATTAAGTAAGTGTGAATTTTGGATGGCAGAAGTTAAGTTTCTTGGTCACGTTATATCCCAGGGTGGTGTAGCGGTGGATCCGTCGAAGGTAGAAGCAGTGATAAATTGGGAGAGGCCGAGAAATGCCTCGGAAGTCCGAAGTTTCTTAGGGCTGGCAGGTTACTATAGGAGGTTCATTGAAGGTTTCTCTAAGTTATCTTTACCGATGACGAAGCTTACTCGTAAGTGTTTTGCTTTTGAGTGGGATTCAGGTTGTGAGCAAAGTTTCATGAAGTTGAAGGAGAGATTGACAACGGCTCCGGTGTTAATCATTCCTGATCCTAACAACTCGTATGAAGTGTTTTGTGATGCTTCTAAGATGGGATTGGGAGGTGTCCTGATGCAAGGCGGTCAAGTAGTAGCTTATGCCTCCCGACAATTGAAAGTTCATGAACAGAATTATCCAACTCACGATTTGGAATTGGCGGCGGTTGTTTTTACACTAAAGGTGTGGTGGCATTATTTGTATGGGGTACGTTTTGAAATGTTCAGTGACCATAAGAGTTTGAAATATTTATTTGACCAAAAGGAGTTAAATATGCGACAACAAAGATGGATGGAGTACTTAAAAGATTAGGATTTAGAATTGAAGTATCATCCAGGAAAAGTGAATAAGGTAGCAGATGCGTTAAGTCGGAAATTAGTTCATGGCGCGAAATTGATGATTTTGGGAGTATACATTGTTGGAGAATTTTAGAAATCTTAATCTTCAGTTTGTATGGACCCAAGATGGTGTGATTATGGGAAATTTGAATGTCAATTCTACTCTGAGAGTTGAGATTCACCAAGGTCAAATGGCAGATGAGAAGTTGCAAGAAGTGTTACTTCTACCGGGTTTTAGTCAGGCTACTGACAGAATTGTTATGTTCGACCAAAGAATTTGTGTTCCGAATGATGCAATGTTAAGAAGAAAGATTTTGGATGAAGCTCATAAAGGTACTTTTACGATACATCCTGGTTCTTCGAAGATGTATCAGGATTTGAAGAAGGACTATTGGTGGGCCGGAATGAAAAAGGATGTTGCGATGTATGTGTCAGAATGTGCAGTGTGCCAATAGGTTAAGATTGAACACCAAAGGTCGGGCGGTATGTTGCAACCTTTAGAAAATCCAGTTTGGAAATGGGATAGCATTTCTATGGACTTTGCAGTAGGTTTGCCCCGTACGCAAGGTGGTTATGATTCAATTTGGGTGATTGTAGATCGACTAACGAAATCTGCGCACTTCTTGGCCGTGAAGACTACTTTCAAGGCAAGTCATCTTGCGAGGTTGTTTATTGTGGAAATTGTAAGATTTCACGGTATTCCTTCTAATATTTTGTCGGACAGAGATCCGAAGTTTACCTCAAGGTTTTGGAAAGTCTTTCAACAAGCTATGGGGACGGAGTTGCGTTTGAGCACGTCTAATCATCCGCAGACGGATGGACAGACTGAGCGAACGATACAAACGATGGAAGATATGTTGAGAGCTTGTGTGTTAGAAAGTGAAGGGAATTGGAAAGAACTTATACCATTGATTGAATTTTCCTATAATAATAGTTATCATGCTAGTATCGGTATGGCTCTGTATGAAGCGATGTATGGGCGAAAATGTAGAACACCTTTGTGTTGGGCGGAAGTTGGGCAAGAAAGAATCTTAGGACCCGAAATCATCCAAGAGACTACGGAAAAGATTCGAATGATTCGTAAGAAAATTAAGCAAGACCAAGATCGACAAAAGAGTTATGCAGACAATCGAAGGAGACCTTTAGAATTTGAAGAAGGTGACCATGTGTTTTTGAAAGTTACTCCTAGATTGAGATTAAAAGGACCGTTTAAGTCACGCAAGTTAAACCTGAGATACGTAGGACCGTATCAGATCTTAGAAAGGATTGGTGAAGTAGCGTACAGGTTGGCCTTACTGCCTTCTCTGTCGGAAATGCATGATGTTTTTCATGTATCTCAGCTTCGGAGATTTGTTCCAGATCCTCTTCAGTCGATTCTACCGGATACTCTTGAAATAGAAGCGGATTTGACGTTTGAACCTCAACCAAGCCGCAATGTGGGAAGAGAAACGAAGGTATTAAGAAACAAGGATATTCCTCTCATTAAGGTACAGTGGGATGTAACGTATCCGGGAGATGCAACTTGGGAACTTGAATCGGAAATGAGAGATGCTTACCCTCATCTGTTCAGGAAATTTTTAAATTCGAGGGCGAATTTCTATTTAAGGGGGGGAGGATGTAATACCCCGTATTTTATGGCACCAAATAATATTGCATTGTGATTAACTGAGTCCGGTTGCTCAGGGAAATTATTTGATAAAATAATTAGAGTAACTTCGGTGCTTAGAATTGATCCAATTAATATTATTTGTTTCGGAGACATTTATTTTATTTGGACTTAAGAGACTTTTTGGACATTTAGTAGTATTATTTCTAAGACTAAGTTTACTATGTGAATCCTTTTCCTCTCACTTTCCAAACAAAAGAAAAAGATAGAAAGAAAGGAGGAAGAAAGGAAAGAAAGGAGAGAAAAAGAGGAGAAGAGGAAATTGAAGAAAAAGTTCAAGATCATCATCAACATCATCATCCACTCCTCAAATCTTCACCCAATCTTCTCAATCATCTTCATCTTGCTCTATCTGAAGGTGGGTTCTAGTTAGTACCATTATTAGAGAGCTCTAGAGAGTTTTTGGGTTTAGGTTAGATTATGGAAACTTGGAATTTTATGGTTGAATCTTGCTATAAATGTTGTTATAGGCTTGTTATCATGTTTGCATTATGTTTTGACTGTTGTGGGATGTTGGGTAATGTTTTGATGGAGAAAATGTGAGTTTGATGGAGTAACAGCAGCTGGGAGAAGTTCTGGTTCGCGTGGTTCGCCTAGCGAACCTGGGGCGAAGCCCAGCGAATAGCAGTCGAGGGTTCGCCTAGCGAACCCGAACGTTCGCCTAGCGAAGGTTCGCTGGCATGTTCGTCTAGCGAACTTAGTGTGTTTTGAATATGGGAACTTACTGCCTAGGTGTTCGCTGGCACATTCGCCTAGCGAAGGTGAAGGCGAAGGTTCGCCAGTTGTTCGCCTAGCGAACTTATGGTGTTTTGGGTCTGGGAGTATTCTGTTTAATTACTCGCCAGCTTGCTCGCGAAGCGAAGGGCGAGGCGAAGGTTCGCCAGCTTGTTCGCGAAGCGAACTTTATGTCTGTTTTGTTCTGTTTGTTCATTCGCCAGAGGCTTCGCCTAGCGAAGGCGGAAGCGAACGCTCGCTGGGAGGTTCGCCTAGCGAACATGTCAGTTTGTGCAGTTTTGTTTCCTTCATAACTTTTGATCCGTAACTCGGATCGGGGCGTTCTTGGTACCGTTAGAAAGCCACGACGACCCTCTACCCAATAAAAAGTGGAAATTAGGAGTATAATGTAGGACAAATTATTTAGAGGCAAATGAATGAAAGTATTGATATATGATATGTTGTTATGTGATTCTATTATGCAATTGACTTATGTTTACCTATTTTCTCTTGTTGTTAAGCATGTTTGAGAATGTATGCATGTCAAAATATGAAATAGTAAGAGTGAGGAAAACCCTTATGAACTATAGGAGAACTTAGAAGTTGGAAACACTAGTATGGAACATGTGGTTAACCTTTGTGGATTTGAACCGGCATGTGAGGCCGAGAGGCATTATAGCCTTGTGATTGTCGAATACAATCGTGGTGTTGTGTATGATCACGTAATCGTAACCGGATTATTTATATTGAGTGTAGTTTCATGAGTCTCGGACTCCTCTGAAATGGATGCACAACTACTTGGCAGGTTTGATTCTCCGTACTGTACGAATGGCGCCCATGGAGCGTATGATTGTGACGGTATAAGGCCCGTGTGAAGTGACGGTTCATAACGGTATAAGGCCCGTAGAACCCGAATCCATTCGTATGTCAAGTAGATTACAAGGATCTATGACTCGGATCGCCTTCTAGACGTAGAAGCGGGCGGGAATAAGAGATACCTTGGTATGGTTACCGATTAGTGATATTGTGGGTTGATGAACTCATAGCATGTTTTCCATATAGTGTGTGTGTGCTCAAAGTCACTTCCCTTCCCCGGACTTGAGCTAGGATTGTTAGAACCATAAATAATCCGAGAGAATCCATAAGATAGGGAACTCACTGAGATTTGATGTATCTCACCCCACTTTTGTTGTTTACATCACAGGTCCTGCAGGTTCGGCGACGGGTAAGGATAAAGTGGTTTGACTTTTCCTTCCGGTTCGTAGATTTTGAGATGGCATGGCTTCCGCTATGACGTTTTATTTTGAGATCATTGCATTGATCTAGTTCTTAGTTTTTATCATGTTGGAACATCTTGTATATGTATTGCCTTAGTTTTAGTGTTGTATTAGAGGCATTTATGTGTATAATGTGTTAACTAGGAACTTATTGTATTTCAATACCAAATACTTGGATTCATATATATAATTTATGCTTTGATGTATGGATTTTATATGTGGGTGTTACAGTTGGTATCAGAGCAGGTCGTATCCTCGACCTAGCCATGAAATAGTATAAGTAGTTTCTTTTCGCTTCATATGCGTTGTGTCGCTATTGGTCTTAAGTGTTATATGTATGGTATTGAGCCTGATCAACTTAATCCTATCTATATGACGTTTAGGAACATGGTTGGCAAATGCAGAAGCAATCATGGTAGACCCTCTTATCCTTCATCTGGGACGAATCCGCCAGGCGGCGACAGGAATGCTCTTTTGTATCAGTTTGTACAACAGATGCAGCAGCAGCAGAACCAGTTCATGCAACAGATGGTGCAACGGATGAATGGAGGCCTTCATCCTCAAGTGGTTGTACCAAATGTTGTAGGTGGAAGTTTTCGGGATTTCCTCCGCATGAATCCTCTAGAATTTCATGGCGGATTGGAACCTGTGAAAGCTCATGACTGGATTGCTGGCATGGAGAGAATCTTTCTGATAATTGGCTGTAGTGAGGAGAACAAGGTAGTGTTACTTCTCACTCACTGAGAGGTCCTGCTAGGATATGGTGGGATGTTGCTTCAGTTTTTATGACTATGCAAGGTGTACCTAAAGTGTGGGAGCAGTTCAGGGCTATTTTTATGGAAAAGTACCTTCCTAGTTCTTTGAGGATCCGAAGAGAGTTTGAATTCCAACAGCTGAGGCAAGGTTACATGGTTGAGAAAGATTGCTGGAGGTCAAGCCAACAATCTAAGCCTAGGTAACATGCTTTCAAAAGGAAACAAGTTCAGGATTCTCGGAATAGTGCACCTCCTATGTGTCGTACGTGTGGTAAAATGAATTTTGGTGAATGTCACTTCAAAAGGGTGAAGTGTTATCAATGTCAGAAGGTGGGACATATAGCGAGGGATTGTCCCCAAGATGGGAATCAGACGCAAGGGAAGCAGGTGCAAAGTGTTAGACCTAACACTCCCCCTTGGTGCCGGTTGTGCAACAAGTATCACTACGGGAAGTGTGTCGATGGAACTTTTAGGTGTTATCATTGTGATGGAATGGGCCATTTGGCGAAAGACTGTCCTCAGAGGAGGAATATCGGGCGAGTTTACACAATGGATGCGAAGAAAGCAAAGGGCGATGACTCTAGGATTGCTGGTACGTGTTTTGTTAATAGAAATTCTTTCTTTGTTTTGTCTTATTCGATTGTGGAGCAACGCACTCCTTTGTATCCATGCAATGTGTGAAATTGTGTATTTCCGGTAGCCGGTGAGATTTCAGAAGTTTCCCCCGAAGATGTCACTTCTCTTCCTTCGGAGAGGGAAGTGGAATTTTCTATTGACCTGGTACCGGGAACGGCTCCTATATCCGTTTCTCCGTATCGGATGGCACCGCTTGAATTGAGAGAACTGAAGGAACAATTGGAAGAGCTTTTGGCTAAGCTTTTGTTAGACCTAGTGTCTCACCGTGGGGAGCCCCCGTTTTGTTAATAAAGAAGAAGGACGGTGGGATGCGATTGTGAATTAACTAACGTCAGCTGGATAAAGTCACCATTAAGAACAAGTATCCCTTGCCTAGGATAGACGACCTTTTGGATCAATTGAAAGGAGCCTGCGTGTTCTCGAAGATTGATTTGAGGTCGGGTTATCACCAAATCCGAGTGAAGAGTTCCGATGTACCTAAGATTGCATTTAGGACCCGTTATGGCCATTACGAATTCTTAGTGATGCCTTTCGGTGTGACAAATGCTCCTGCCGTTTTTATGGATTACATGAACCGAATATTTTAAGCTTGCTTGGACCAGTTCGTGGTAATCTTCATTGACGATATTCTTATTTATTCTCGTACTTCACAAGAGCACGAGGAACATCTGAGAATTGTGTTATCTGTGTTGCAAGAGAAGCAACTTTTTGCTAAATTAAGTAAGTGTGAATTTTGGATGGCAGAAGTTAAGTTTCTTGGTCACGTTATATCCCAGGGTGGTGTAGCGGTGGATCCGTCGAAGGTAGAAGCAGTGATAAATTGGGAGAGGCCGAGAAATGCCTCGGAAGTCCGAAGTTTCTTAGGGCTTGCAGGTTACTATAGGAGGTTCATTGAAGGTTTCTCTAAGTTAGCTTTACCGATGACGAAGCTTACTCGTAAGTGTTTTGCTTTTGAGTGGGATTTAGGTTGTGAGCAAAGTTTCATGAAGTTGAAGGAGAGATTGACAACGGCTCCGGTGTTAATCATTCCTGATCCTAACAACTCGTATGAAGTGTTTTGTGATGCTTCTAAGATGGGATTGGGAGGTGTCCTGATGCAAGGCGGTCAAGTAGTAGCTTATGCCTCCCGACAATTGAAAGTTCATGAACAGAATTATCCAACTCACGATTTGGAATTGGCGGCGGTTGTTTTTACACTAAAGGTGTGGCGGCATTATTTGTATGGGGTACGTTTTGAAATGTTCAGTGACCATAAGAGTTTGAAATATTTATTTGACCAAAAGGAGTTAAATATGCGACAACAAAGATGGATGGAGTACTTAAAAGATTAGGATTTAGAATTGAAGTATCATCCAGGAAAAGTGAATAAGGTAGCAGATGCGTTAAGTCGGAAATTAGTTCATGGCGCGAAATTGATGATTTTGGGAGTATACATTGTTGGAGAATTTTAGAAATCTTAATCTTCAGTTTGTATGGACCCAAGATGGTGTGATTATGGGAAATTTGAATGTCAATTCTACTCTGAGAGTTGAGATTCACCAAGGTCAAATGGCAGATGAGAAGTTGCAAGAAGTGTTACTTCTACCGGGTTTTAGTTAGGCTACTGACGGAATTGTTATGTTCGACCAAAGAATTTGTGTTCCGAATGATGCAATGTTAAGAAGAAAGATTTTGGATGAAGCTCATAAAGGTACTTTTACGATACATCCTGGTTCTTCGAAGATGTATCAGGATTTGAAGAAGGACTATTGGTGGGCCGGAATGAAAAAGGATGTTGCGATGTATGTGTCAGAATGTGCAGTGTGCCAATAGGTTAAGATTGAACACCAAAGGTCGGGCGGTATGTTGCAACCTTTAGAAATTCCAGTTTGGAAATGGGATAGCATTTCTATGGACTTTGCAGTAGGTTTGCCCCGTACGCAAGGTGGTTATGATTCAATTTGGGTGATTGTAGATCGACTAACGAAATCTGCGCACTTCTTGGCCGTGAAGACTACTTTCAAGGCAAGTCATCTTGCGAGGTTGTTTATTGTGGAAATTGTAAGATTTCACGGTATTCCTTCTAATATTTTGTCGGACAGAGATCCGAAGTTTACCTCAAGGTTTTGGAAAGTCTTTCAACAAGCTATGGGGACGGAGTTGCGTTTGAGCACGTCTAATCATCCGCAGACGGATGGACAGACTGAGCGAACGATACAAACGATGGAAGATATGTTGAGAGCTTGTGTGTTAGAAAGTGAAGGGAATTGGAAAGAACTTATACCATTGATTGAATTTTCCTATAATAATAGTTATCATGCTAGTATCGGTATGGCTCTGTATGAAGCGATGTATGGGCGAAAATGTAGAACACCTTTCTGTTGGGCGGAAGTTGGGCAAGAAAGAATCTTAGTACCCGAAATCATCCAAGAGACTACGGAAAAGATTCGAATGATTCGCAAGAAAATTAAGCAAGGCCAAGATCGACAAAAGAGTTATGCAGACAATCGAAGGAGACCTTTAGAATTTGAAGAAGGTGACCATGTGTTTTTGAAAGTTACTCCTAGATTGAGATTAAAAGGACCGTTTAAGTCACGCAAGTTAAACCCGAGATACGTAGGACCGTATCAGATCTTAGAAAGGATTGGTGAAGTAGCGTACAGGTTGGCCTTACTGCCTTCTCTGTCGGAAATGCATGATGTTTTTCATGTATCTCATCTTCGGAGATTTGTTCCAGATCCTCTTCAGTCGATTCTACCGGATACTCTTGAAATAGAAGCGGATTTGACGTTTGAACCTCAACCAAGCCGCAATGTGGGAAGAGAAACGAAGGTATTAAGAAACAAGGATATTCCTCTCATTAAGGTACAGTGGGATGTAACGTATCCGGGAGATGCAACTTGGGAACTTGAATCGGAAATGAGAGATGCTTACCCTCATCTGTTCAGGAAATTTTTAAATTCGAGGGAGAATTTCTATTTAAGGGGGGGAGGATGTAATACCCCGTATTTTATGGCACCAAATAATATTGCATTTTGATTAACTGAGTCCGGTTGCTCAGGGAAATTATTTGATAAAATAATTAGAGTAACTTCGGTGCTTAGAATTGATCCAATTAATATTATTTGTTTCGGAGACATTTATTTTATTTGGACTTAAGAGACTTTTTGGACATTTAGTAGTATTATTTCTAATACTAAGTTTACTATGTGAATCCTTTTCCTCTCACTTTCCAAACAAAAGAAAAAGATAGAAAGAAAGGAGGAAGAAAGGAAAGAAAGGAGAGAAAACGAGGAGAAGAGGAAATTGAAGAAAAAGTTCAAGATCATCATCAACATCATCATCCACTCCTCAAATCTTCACCCAATCTTCTCAATCATCTTCATCTTGCTCTATCTGAAGGTGGGTTCTAGTTAGTACCATTATTAGAGAGCTCTAGAGAGTTTTTGGGTTTAGGTTAGATTATGGAAACTTGGAATTTTATGGTTGAATCTTGCTATAAATGTTGTTATAGGCTTGTTATCATGTTTGCATTATGTTTTGACTATTGTGGGATGTTGGGTAATGTTTTGATGGAGAAAATGTGAGTTTGATGGAGTAACAACAGCTGGGAGAAGTTCTGGTTCGCGTGGTTCGCCTAGCGAACCTGGGGCGAAGCCCAGCGAATAGCAGTCGAGGGTTCGCCTAGCGAACCCGAACGTTCGCCTAGCGAAGGTTCGCTGGCATGTTCGTCTAGCGAACTTAGCGTGTTTTGAATATGGGAACTTACTGCCTAGGTGTTCGCTGGCACATTCGCCTAGCGAAGGTGAAGGCGAAGGTTCGCCAGTTGTTCGCCTAGCGAACTTATGGTGTTTTGGGTCTGGGAGTATTCTGTTTAATTACTCGCCAGATTGCTCGCGAAGCGAAGGGCGAGGCGAAGGTTCGCCAGCTTGTTCGCGAAGCGAACTTTATGTCTGTTTTGTTCTGTTTGTTCATTCGCCAGAGGCTTCGCCTAGCGAAGGCGGAAGCGAACGCTCGCTGGGAGGTTCGCCTAGCGAACATGTCAGTTTGTGCAGTTTTGTTTCCTTCATAACTTTTGATCCGTAACTCGGATCGGGGCGTTCTTGGTACCGTTAGAAAGCCACGACGACCCTCTACCCAATAAAAAGTGGAAATTAGGAGTATAATGTAGGACAAATTATTTAGAGGCAAATGAATGAAAGTATTGATATATGATATGTTGTTATGTGATTCTATTATGCAATTGACTTATGTTTACCTATTTTCTCTTGTTGTTAAGCATGTTTGAGAATGTATGCATGTCAAAATATGAAATAGTAAGAGTGAGGAAAACCCTTATGAACTATAGGAGAACTTAGAAGTTGGAAACACTAGTATGGAACATGTGGTTAACCTTTGTGGATTTGAACCGGCATGTGAGGCCGAGAGGCATTATAGCCTTGTGATTGTCGAATACAATCGTGGTGTTGTGTATGATCATGTAATCGTAACCGGATTATTTATATTGAGTGTAGTTTCATGAGTCTCAGACTCCTCTGAAATGGATGCACAACTACTTGGCCGGTTTGATTCCCTGTACTGTACGAATGGCGCCCATGGAGCGTATGCTTGTGACGGTATAAGGCCCGTGTGAAGTGACGGTTCATAACGGTATAAGGCCCGTAGAACCCGAATCCATTCGTATGTCAAGTAGATTACAAGGATCTATGACTCGGATCGCCTTCTAGACGTAGAAGCGGGCGGGAATAAGAGATACCTTGGTATGGTTACCGATTAGTGATATTGTGGGTTGATGAACTCATAGCATGTTTTCCATATAGTGTGTGTGTGCTCAAAGTCACTTCCCTTCCCCGGACTTGAGCTAGGATCGTTAGAACCATAAATAATCCGAGAGAATCCATAAGATAGGGAACTCACTGAGATTTGATGTATCTCACCCCACTGTTGTTGTTTACATCACAGGTCCTGCAGGTTCGGCGACGGGTAAGGATAAAGTGGTTTGACTTTTCCTTCCGGTTCGTAGATTTTGAGATGGCATGGCTTCCGCTATGACGTTTTATTTTGAGATCATTGCATTGATCTAGTTCTTAGTTTTTATCATGTTGGAACATCTTGTATATGTATTACCTTAGTTTTAGTGTTGTATTAGAGGCATTTATGTGTATAATGTGTTAACTAGGAACTTATTGTATTTCAATACCAAATACTTGGATTCATATATATAATTTATGCTTTGATGTATGGATTTTATATGTGGGTGTTACACTTGACCATTTCTAAAACATAATACAACCTATGGTACAAGTCATGGAAACTAGCCAAAAAAATAATAAAACTAAGAACATTATACAATATTCCTCATTGTATAAGAACAATAAAATACACAGCGGAAAAACTAATACTGAGCTTCTCTTGAAACATCCAAGCATAGCTCCACTTGTAAATCAACCTGCAATCCGAACCTGAAATATAGCAACTATAGTGGGGTGAGATACATCAAATCTCGGTGAGTTCCCTATCTTAAAGTCCTCTCGGCTTTACAAGGTTCTAAATAAACCTAACTCATGTCAAAGGGGAAAGGGGAGTGACCATGAGTACACACACACAAGTAACCACAACGGCGAGTCTGTAAACTCACACTAGTGCCGAAGTACCTCCTGAGCCTGTAAACTCAAGGATTCACAAAGTACCGAAGTACCTCTTGAGCCTGTAAACTCAAGGATTCACAAAGTACCGAAGTACCTCATGAACCTGTAAACTCAAGGATTCACAATCAATAACCATACCAAGGCATCCCCTTTTCCCGTCCGCTTCTACGTCTAGAAGATGACCCGAGTCATGGATCCTCGAATTACTTGACATACGAAATGGATTCGGGAACAACGGCCTGTTAGCCGTGAACCGTCACTTCTCATGGCCTGTTAACCATCACAAGTCTCTACCGTAGGTCCCATTCGTACTAAACGCGGGAATCAAACCTGCCAAGTAATGGTGCATATGTTTCAGAGGAGCTCGAGACCCATGAAACGCACTATCAATAATAACCGGTTACAATTGCACAATACACACGCCTCGGCCTTTCACGCACGAGCGTTGCCACAAAGATTCTCTACCACAATTCTAGTTACAACCTAGAATTAAACCATTTTGTTTTGGGGTAAAGTTTCCTCACTCTTCCTAATTCATATTTTAGCATGCATATTCTTTCAATCATACTTAACAATAGTTAGATAGACATGGTATAACACAAATATTGCAAGTAAACACATATATCACACATCACACAAAACATCACTTTTCACATAGTAGTTCACACACATTTTAAGGCATACAAGCCACCACTAACTCCTACCAAGCATCCTTGGTTAACTCATGGTCTCACACTACCATTCACTGCCTTATTGGATCATCTTTCCAAAGGCTTTGGACTCGTATCAATCGGATTACCGATTCTTGAGTTTCGGTGGAAACAAAACCACATACATTACATTTCTACATTTTCTTATCAATCCATAGTATATAACTATGTTTCTACCTCACCATCTCATAGAGCATGAAATTATCTTTCCAATGCTTCCGACCGTGCGTCGATCCGAGTTACGGATCTCAAGTTATGGCGAAAATACGAAAATTAATGTTTTGCTGTCCCAGGCAAATTCGCCTGGCGAATCCCTGGCGAATCAGACTCGCCACCCACTCGCCTGGCGAATCTGGACGGACCAGAATTCTCCAAAAATGGGTTTGGGATCCAAAAATGATCCAAACCTTCACCCCACATGATATTAATGCATCCAAATACTCAAAACAACATGTTAGAACATATTTAGACATGCATTTCATCAATCTATCCGTTAGATTTCATCGATTTATCGAAATTACTCGTTTTATCAAAATCTAACCTAACTCTAAAACCTCCAGAAATTTACTCTAAAGTCTCTATCTAGAACCCACCTGATAACCGAAGAGGAGTTTGAAGAAGATGATGATGATCCAAGCTTCTTCTTTTCTCTTTTCCCCTTCTTCCTTCTCTTTCTCTCTTCTTTTCCATTTCCTTCTTCTTCTTCTTCTTTGTTTTTCTTTTCTTTTCTTAACATATATATATATATATAATACTATAATATATAATATAATTCCACCCGGGAAAAATATCCCCAATTGATATTTTGTCGTCTCAACCAATCGATCAATTATTATAGTTACCAAAATTAACTTCCTTGAACTATCAATTATTAATCCGTCTCTTTAATAAAATAATTGATCTCTTCAGAGTTCATTAGTTGCTCTATTGATCCCAAATGTCAATACTTAAAGTACTTAGAGGATTCCATTAATCCAATTATCCAAAGATAGAGCACGTAGATACTCATCTGATATCCAATTGAGCATTTAAATAATATGGGGTATTACATTCCCCCCCCCCCCCCTTAAATTGAAATTCGCCCCCGAATTTCCTCTATTTGGCAATAACCACCAATTATATCCTGGTCTTAGGTTCACACTTAATCTCTACTTAGTTAAAATTCCTGACATAATCCGATTCCAACTTGACTTCACAGACCAAATCCTTAATTTCACAATTTATCAGACTTCATGTCCTTAGTCATACTCTTATTCCAATATTGGGTTAACTTTCAACTTGCGTTTTCTCAATTCATCTGTTGTTTCATACAAAAGACTTAGTCGCAACTTACTTCGGAAAGAATGTACCATTCTACATCCCTCTACCGAGTCACAAACGAAACCATAACACCTTATCTAGGTTCAGGGAAACATCCACTCATCAAAATCGCATGAGGTAATTCGGTGATTCCTTAACTTCATACAATTTCCGACAACTATTCTTCCGTAAATCTTTCAACATTCAGAACCACTTCACCATTAGTCAAACGACTCAATTACCAATTCCATCTAGCCTGATGCTATACCCTATACTCATTCAATCCGATATTTCATCTCTTTCGTATCACACCAAAGGGTAACACACTTAAAACAAAAACTTCTTACATCCGTACTTACAAGCAACAATCTTCAAATCCTTATTATTCTGATTGAACTCTTTCATCTGTCACCTTCCATTGTGTAACTTCAATTCTAATAGTGAAATACCACCAATTCTTAAGCATTACCAAGTAGCTAACAGTCCACGGAGAAACATACTTATCCACTGGGATCCTTACTAA
This sequence comes from Lathyrus tuberosus, assembly GCA_022829125.1. Lineage (NCBI taxonomy): Eukaryota > Viridiplantae > Streptophyta > Magnoliopsida > Fabales > Fabaceae > Lathyrus > Lathyrus tuberosus. The sequence continues at coordinate 46,329 of JALAZF010001035.1, forward strand.
CCAACGACACCAGAAATTTACTAACGTCCCATGGTAGAACAATTTCTTCTCCAACGCACAATATCTTAACATCGGTCAAATACTCTCCAGACGATAGAGATGCAGGAGTTACACTGTTACCACCACAACATGTACGACTCCAAATCCATTCAAATCTCGAACTAATAATTCATCCAAACTAGCTTAACAATCTCTGGTTCTGATTACTACTTTCCAAAACGATTCTTTTCACTGTTTCTAACTTATTTCAGGTTCCTTGCTAACACGAGATCTCAACCTATAACACGTAACACCATCACGATACTTCAATCATACGCGAGTCACCACTTATCAACTTAACCTGTCCAAAGCACAATTGAGAGTTTCCATATTACTCCCCAATTCACGTGCAATACTCCACATACACACACACTTCTCAGTTGAATCAACCCTTTCTATTCGTTCTGCTTCATAAACTATTCCCAGTTAGATACTTAACTTCGGAACGTCCAATTCTTACTAGTACTTGGAAAGATAACCTACAAATTCCTCCTCTGGTTAGAACACAACTGCACACAACTGATACCACTTTCACGGGGTCTAAATCCAAAACTATGAACTCACAGAAGTTAACAGTTACCAACTTTGACCAGCCGTTCGTTCCTTACTAACACCATAAATTAAATTACCGAAAAGGTCTTTTCAAGATCTACACTTCGAGAGTATCTTACAACCTCTCCCTGAAGTTCTTCAACAGTAATACACTTAAGACTTTCTCCTACTCAACACAATTCACAAGATTACTTCCCCAAAGTTAAACTTCTTCGTCGTCTAAACAAATGGTCAATTACGCAACACCTTCCAGAAGTTCAAATTTCAAAACACAATTCTTCTTTTATTTACTTATAGTCCTGTTTTCCATTCACACAACACTCTCCAATCGGAGCAACATAAGGTAACAAAACACATATGATGGTTCTCAAGAGATTCCATAACTTACCCATACGTTCGTCGATTAACCATCTAAGGTTAATCGGTTAACTCCTTTGCGTTAGACGGTTAACACTGTTACAGAAACAAAAAACCAGTTTCTCATAATTCAAGGCCATCCTTACCCAAACCATCCATCCGATTTGTTCTAAGCTGAAATATCATTCTCAACTCGTGGCTCCTTAACTTGTGTAACATTCACTAACCATGATTCACTCAAGATAAAACCGACAAAGTCGACGACACACTCCAACCAAGTGACAAGGAAAATTTCCAAATTCTGTCGCAGTCACCCTACAATTTCAGAGGAACAATTCACTCTCTGTTGATACAACAACACTAGCAGAAAGTCAATAATGACGACATTCTAGGGTTTTAGCCACAACTCTTACTCGATTCGTCCATAAGCAAAACCCAACACACAATCATTGTACGATACCACAAAAGCGATGGACATCTCATATCAAGTATACCTCCTTGTCCCCTCACTTGTAATTCCTTAGAGAAATTAAAACAACAAAGTTCTTAGTTCAACAAAAGGTAGATTCCGAATATTCCGATTATTCACAACTACAGAAGTTCTCTATACTTGAAAATAGATCGGGGCAATGCATCCTCTTGAAGAACCTTTCCATACAACGTACACATTAATCAAAATTTTTTACCCTTCACGATCCATTATACATCCCACGTACACCAATTTACTTAATAGAAAATCCACAACCGACAATTCCAATCAACTATTTACAAAAACCTTCCGGTATAAATCGTTCCATGATTTACACTTAGTCCATAATAAATCTTGGTTTGCTTCTCGTTGTTTACCGCATACTTACTTCCTAAAATACAATACTCATTGCTTCACAAGGTACGTCCCTTCACACTTGTCTCAAGAATAAGAATCCCTCACGTACTCTTGTGACCAAGGTGCTACCACTACGCTCGTTCTTAATACCAAGGTGTAACTTTCTCATACCGTACTGTTAATCCTGTTTATTCCACATAATTGAATAAAATCCACCTCATAAATAATATTTTCACTTTCCACAACATAGAACACTTTCATAGCTTCATATCGATATAAAGAACGCTTAAATCGGACACCCGAGCCAAAAGATATGAAGTTTTGAAGAAAGGAAAATTATTCAAAAACTGCCAGATTCGCCTGGCGGTTAAGAATTTCTCCTGGCGAATCCCCCTTCGCCAGCACTTCGCCCGGCGAACATGCGGCGAATCCTCATTCTATAAAATCCCAAAAGTTCCAGTAGCTACACAAGTTCTGTTTCTTCATTTTCGCCTGGCGACTAAGTAATTCGCCTGGCAAATTCCTCTTCGCCTGGCGAACCAATGGCGAGACCCCATTCGCCTGGCGATTTCCTGATTCGCCTGGCGAATCACACCAGAAGCAGAATTTCTGCTGCAATTTCTCACGGTTTCCATACCTCAAAATTCAACTTTTCCCACTGAAGCATGTAAACACATCATCGTGTTCCTCCTCACACTTCTCTACTACTTTGGGTTCGCATAAAAGCCGAACGTCCTTAACTTTCAAATCTTAAACCAATTGGAAGAAATTATTCTGGAAACATTCCTTAAGGTACTCTCGCCCATTCAAGATACCATAGTGACCTTAGAAACTGTAGCGCCAATACTTATCTCACTTCCGGAACTTACGTCACACGTTCCACCAAACAACTTTTCGTTTCCTCGGAATGGGATTACTTGAAACCCTTATCTATACCAGTAGTCAATCCAGATCTACGAGCGACTTTACATATTCCTCAATACTTAAAGCAATCATCCGCTAGAGATTCTTAATTTTCAGACTCCATAAATTCCAAAGGATTACTTAAACCACATATTACTCTTTAAGTCCATGCTACCCAAGCACAACTTCTACTAAAACCGCCACTGAGCTGACCAAAACTCTTCACTACTAACTCTTGGCTTGAGCCTACCCTCACAGCACAAGTTCCGACAACACCACGGAGTCCTCGTGGTCGCTCAACCATGATTCTACCTATCACATACATAGTATTAGGTTGATCAGGCCCAACACTACATAGTATGATATTAAGTTTCATGATGGCAAGACACACTTAAGAGGCAGGAATAGATTTACTTATAATGTTTCAAGGCTAGGTCGAGAATACGACCTGCTCTGATACCAACTGTAATGCCCTGTATAATATATACCTAGAATAATACAATACAAGCATTTTATTTGGTACTGACACCATCATAAGTGCCTAATGGCGTAATTCACATACTTGACCATTTCTAAAACATAATACAACCTATGGTACAAGTCATGGAAACTAGCCAAAAAAATAATAAAACTAAGAACATTATACAATATTCCTCATTGTATAAGAACAATAAAATACACAGCGGAAAAACTAATACTGAGCTTCTCTTGAAACATCCAAGCATAGCTCCACTTGTAAATCAACCTGCAATCCGAACCTGAAATATAGCAACTATAGTGGGGTGAGATACATCAAATCTCAGTGAGTTCCCTATCTTAAAGTCCTCTCGGCTTTACAAGGTTCTAAATAAACCTAACTCCTGTCAATGGGGAAAGGGGAATGACCATGAGTACACACACAAGTAACCACAACGGTGAGCCTGTAAACTCACACTAGTACCGAAGTACCTCCTGAGCCTGTAAACTCAAGGATTCACAAAGTACCGAAGTACCTCTTGAGCCTATAAACTCAAGGATTCACAAAGTACCGAAGTACCTCTTGAGCCTGTAAACTCAAGGATTCACAATCAATAACCATACCAAGGCATCCCCTTTTCCCGTCTGCTTCTACGTCTAGAAGACGACCCAAGTCATGGATCCTCGAATTACTTGACATACGAAATGGATTCGGGAACAACGGCCTGTTAGCCGTGAACCGTCACTTCTCATGGCCTGTTAACCATCACAAGTCTCTACCCATAGGTCCCATTCGTACTAAACGCGGGAATCAAACCTGCCAAGTAATGGTGCATATGTTTCAGAGGAGCTCGAGACCCATGAAACGCACTATCAATAATAACCGGTTACGATTGCACAATACACACGCCTCGGCCTTTCACGCACAAGCGTTACCACAAAGATTCTCTACCACAATTCTAGTTACAACCTAGAATTAAACCATTTTGTTTTGGGGTAAAGTTTCCTCACTCTTCCTAATTCGTATTTTAGCATGCATATTCTTTCAATCATACTTAACAATAGTTAGATAGACATGGTATAACACAAATATTGCAAGTAAACACATATATCACACATCACACAAAACATCACTTTTCACATAGTAGTTCACACACATTTTAAGGCATACAAGCCACCACTAACTCCTACCAAGCATCCTTGGTTAACTCATGGTCTCACACTACCATTCACTGCCTTATTGGATCATCTTTCCAAAGGCTTTGGACTCGTATCAATCGGATTATCGATTCTTGAGTTTCGGTGGAAACAAAACCACATACATTACATTTCTACATTTTCTTATCAATCCATAGTATATAACTATGTTTCTACCTCACCATCTCATAGAGCATGAAATTATCTTTCCAACGCTTCCGACCGTGCGTCGATCCGAGTTACGGATCTCAAGTTATGGCGAAAATACGAAAATTAATGTTTTGCTGTCCCAGGCAAATTCGCCTGGCGAATCCCTGGCGAATCAGACTCGCCACCCACTCGCCTGGCAAATCTGGACGGACCAGAATTCTCCAAAAATGGGTTTGGGATCCAAAAATGATCCAAACCTTCACCCCACATGATATTAATGCATCCAAATACACAAAACAACATGTTAGAACATATTTAGACATGTATTTCATCAATCTATCCGTTAGATTTCATCTATTTATCGAAATTACTCGTTTTATCAAAATCTAACCTAACTCTAAAACCTCCAGAAATTTACTCTAAAGTCTCTATCTAGAACCCACCTGATAACCGAAGAGGAGTTTGAAGAAGATGATGATGATCCAAACTTCTTCTTTTCTCTTTTCCCCTTCTTCCTTCTCTTTCTCTCTTCTTTTCCATTTCCTTCTTCTTCTTCTTCTTTGTTTTTCTTTTCTTTTCTTAACATATATATATATATATATATATATATATATATATATATATATATATATATATATATATATATATATATATATATATATATATATATATATATATAATACTATAATATATAATATAATTCCACCCGGGCAAAATATCCCCAATTGATATTTTGTCGTCTCAACCAATTGATCAATTATTATAGTTACCAAAATTAACTTCCTTGAACTATCAATTATTAATCCGTCTCTTTAATAAAATAATTGATCTCTTCAGAGTTCATTAGTTGCTCTATTGATCCCAAATGTCAATACTTAAAGTACTTAGAGGATTCCATTAATCCAATTATCCTAAGATAGAGCACGTAGATACTCATCTGATATCCAATTGAGCATTTAAATAATATGGGGTATTACAGTAATTGTACACTAATTTTTGTTCATCTAGTAAAAAACTTTAATTAAATGATTGTCTTACGATTCAACAATTTTATTCTCCTAGGCTTCCACTCAAGCTTCAAATAACATGACCAGGGAGTTTAAATTTGTGTCCATTCAAAGAGGAAGTGTTTTTTCAGGATGGAGAATTAAATTCTATGTGAGGATGTAAGCATTGAATCGAGGTTTCGCTCGGTAACTAGAGGCATGCTTTATTTTTTATCATTCCACTTTAAGTGTTAACCAAGGTCACTATGTTATTCGTTCATATTTTTTTTTATATTGTTTTGGTAGAAATCTTAATTGTTGGGTCCATAGAGCGCACATAATACATGTCTAAAGACTTTAAATTTGAAAAATAACTTCAAAAAAATTTCAAGAATTCTTGTTTTTATTTGATTGACTAGTATATTTTAAAGTACCATTGATTAATAGCAAGTCTTCAGATGTTGTGGAAAGTGATTTATATCTAAACTTGCATGTTTATGTTTTGTTGACTTATGTCTCTTTGTGTATTTTACATCTTAAGAAAACATAACTTAGCATAAATTCCAACTAAAATATGATAAGCAATACATGTATTCTTGGGTTTCATTTTATTGTACGAATTTAGGGGTTCTTTAAAATATTTCATTTTGGCATAGCCATTCATCGTGAAGCTATATGTCACCATGTTAGAGAATCGCTTTAATAAGCCATATCTTCCATAAAAACAAGTCTTTTATCGTTTTGTAAGTGTAGTAGATAAAATTTACCATTAATTTAATAGAAGCCTACTTCTATTATAGAGAATTATAAAGTGGTGACTTAGCTCCACGATGGAACACTATGTCAAAATTAAATGTGTTCAAGAATCTCTTAGTTTGTAGGACGAAATAAATAACAAGTTTATTTATATGTGTTTTATCATACATATGATGGAATTTATATTAAAGAAGGTTCGTGTGAGGATGTAGTAACACTGAGATAGAGACCAAATAGCATGGAGTTAGATCGCGTGCAATTACCTGTGATGCACTCGTGTAATTAATTGAAAACCATGATAAGTATTACCAAAAAGCAATCGAGTGCAGCAATAGTAATTTATTCGAATATATTTACCTCATTTTATAATGTTATAATCATGGTTTGTGATATAACAACTTATTGGAATACAAGACAACACCCTCGTAAATAAGGATAGCATAATGTTTAATGATATGTCTCATGTAGTTATTGGTACTCTTGCATTCCATCTTTGGCAAGTCACCCAAACAGCTAGTTTGTCTCTCTTTTCTTATTGCAATTCATTCCTATACTTGATTGTCTCAAACTAAAAATATTTAAATATACACTCTAGTTTGGAAACACACCTCAACACATCGAATATCAGATATAAGTATTTTTTAAGTAGTTCATCCTTAGGCGACATATTTTTAAAAATAGTAGATATTTTAAAAAAGTAACTAGATTAAAATTTCATAGTGAGTGGTTCCTCATGATAATTATAAGTAACATTTTTCGAATAATTTTTTACATGTTAAAATCTCAAACAAGAAATTTTTAAATATTTTATTATTTTATTCTATTTAAGGATATAACATATTTGTTACGAATAACTTCTACTTTTTTTTTTTTTGTAAATTCCTAATAAAACTCATTTTAGTAGAAATTTATTTTAGACTAATTGTACATTTTCATTTGTTAAAGTAAAATCTTATTTTTGTAAATTACAAAAATACTAATTGTAAATATGCAAAAGAATTACATTTTCTTAATAAAGGGTCAAGTTATACGAAAAAATATATTCCAATTTGGTATTATGGAAAAAAGATAGAATATGGACGGTTAATAGAAAAGGTAAAAGTTTATAAAATTCCTTCTTCAATGAAAAACTCTAAAAAATAAATATTTTAAATAGGTTTAGACGAACATAATATATAGTGTAATTGTACACTAATTTTTGTTCATCTAGTAAAAAAATTTAATTAAATGATTGTCTTACGATTCAACAATTTTATTCTCCTAGGCTTCCACTGAAGCTTCAAATAACATGACCAGGGAGTTTAAATTTGTGTCCATTCAAAGAGGAAGTGTTTTTTCAGGATGGAGAATTAAATTCTATGTGAGGATGTAAGCATTGAATCGAGGTTTCGCTCGATAACTAGAGGCATGCTTTATTTTTTATCATTCCCCTTTAAGTGTTAACCAAGGTCACTATGTTATTCGTTCATTTTTTTTTTATATTGTTTTGGTAGAAATCTTAATTGTTGGGTCCATAGAGCGCACATAATACATGTCTAAAGACTTTAAATTTGAAAAATAACTTCAAAAAAATTTCAAGAATTCTTGTTTTTATTTGATTGACTAGTATATTTTAAAGTACCATTGATTAATAGCAAGTCTTCAGATGTTGTGGAAAGTGATTTATAACTAAATTTGCATGTTTATGTTTTGTTGACTTATGTCTCTTTGTGTATTTTAACATCTTAAGAAAACATAACTTAGCATAAATTCCAACTAAAATATGATAAGCAATACATGTATTCTTGGGTTTCATTTTATTGTACGAATTTAGGGGTTCTTTAAAATATTTCATTTTGGCATAGCCATTCATCGTGAAGCTATATGTCACCATGTTAGAGAATCGCTTTAATAAGCCATATCTTCCATAAAAACAAGTCTTTTATCGTTTTGTAAGTGTAGTAGATAAAATTTACCATTAATTTAATAGAAGCCTACTTCTATTATAGAGAATTATAAAGTGGTGACTTAGCTCCACGATGGAACACTATGTCAAAATTAAATGTGTTCAAGAATCTCTTAGTTTGTAGGACGAAATAAACAACAAGTTTATTTATATGTGTTTTATCATACATATGATGGAATTTATATTAAATAAGGTTCGTGTGAGGATGTAGTAACACTGAGATAGAGACCAAATAGCATGGAGTTAGATCGCGTGCAATTACCTGTGATGCACTCGTGTAATTAATTGAAAACCATGATAAGTATTACCAAAAAGCAATCGAGTGCAGCAATAGTAATTTATTCGAATATATTTACCTCATTTTATAATGTTATAATCATGGTTTGTGATATAACAACTTATTGGAATACAAGACAACACCCTCGTAAATAAGGATAGCATAATGTTTAATGATATGTCTCATGTAGTTATTGCTACTCATGCATTCCATCTTTGGCAAGTCACCCAAACAGCTAGTTTGTCTCTCTTTTCTTATTGCAATTCATTCCTATACTTGATTGTCTCAAACTAAAAATATTTAAATATACACTCTAGTTTGGAAACACACCTCAACACCTCGAATATCAGATATAAGTATTTTTTAAATAGTTCATCCTTAGGCGACATATTTTTAAAAATAGTAAATATTTTAAAAAAGTAACTAGATTAAAATTTCATAGTGAGTGGTTCCTCATGATAATTATAAGTAACATTTTTCGAATAATTTTTTACATGTTAAAATCTCAAACAAGAAATTTTTAAATATTTAATTATTTTATTCTATTTAAGGATATAACATATTTGTTTCGAATAACTTCTACTTTTTTTTTTTTGTAAATTCCTAATAAAACTCATTTTAGTAGAAATTTATTTTAGACTAATTGTACATTTTCATTTGTTAAAGTAAAATCTTATTTTTGTAAATTACAAAAATACTAATTGTAAATATGCAAAAGAATTACATTTTCTTAATAAAGGGTCAAGTTATACGAAAAAATATATTCCAATTTGGTATTATGGAAAAAAGATAGAATATGGACGGTTAATAGAAAAGGTAAAAGTTTATAAAATTCCTTCTTTAATGAAAAACTCTAAAAAATAAATATTTTAAATAGGTTTAGACGAACATAATATATAGTGTAATTGTACACTAATTTTTGTTCATCTAGTAAAAAAATTTAATTAAATGATTGTCTTACGATTCAACAATTTTATTCTCCTAGGCGTCCACTCAAGCTTCAAATAACATGACCAGGGAGTTTAAATTTGTGTCCATTCAAAGAGGAAGTGTTTTTTCAGGATGGAGAATTAAATTCTATGTGAGGATGTAAGCATTGAATCGAGGTTTCGCTAGGTAACTAGAGGCTTGCTTTATTTTTTATCATTCCACTTTAAGTGTTAACCAAGGTCACTATGTTTTTCGTTTATATTTTTTTTTATATTGTTTTGGTAGAAATCTTAATTGTTGGGTCCATAGAGCGCACATAATACATGTCTAAAGACTTTAAATTTGAAAAATAACTTCAAAAAAATTTCAAGAATTCTTGTTTTTATTTGATTGACTAGTATATTTTAAAGTACCATTGATTAATAGCAAGTCTTCAGATGTTGTGGAAAGTGATTTATAACTAAATTTGCATGTTTATGTTTTGTTGACTTATGTCTCTTTGTGTATTTTAACATCTTAAGAAAACATAACTTAGCATAAATTCCAACTAAAATATGATAAGCAATACATGTATTCTTGGGTTTCATTTTATTGTACGAATTTAGGGGTTCTTTAAAATATTTCATTTTGGCATAGCCATCCATCGTGAAGCTATATGTCACCATGTTAGAGAATCGCTTTAATAAGCCATATCTTCCATAAAAACAAGTCTTTTATCGTTTTGTAAGTGTAGTAGATAAAATTTACCATTAATTTAATAGAAGCCTACTTCTATTATAGAGAATTATAAAGTGGTGACTTAGCTCCACGATGGAACACTATGTCAAAATTAAATGTGTTCAAGAATCTCTTAGTTTGTAGGACGAAATAAATAACAAGTTTATTTATATGTGTTTTATCATACATATGATGGAATTTATATTAAAGAAGGTTCGTGTGAGGATGTAGTAACACTGAGATAGAGACCAAATAGCATGGAGTTAGATCGCGTGCAATTACCTGTGATGCACTCTTGTAATTAATTGAAAACCATGATAAGTATTACCAAAAAGCAATCGAGTGCAGCAATAGTAATTTATTCGAATATATTTACCTCATTTTATAATGTTATAATCATGGTTTGTGATATAACAACTTATTGGAATACAAGACAACACCCTCGTAAATAAGGATAGCATAATGTTTAATGATATGTCTCATGTAGTTATTGCTACTCATGCATTCCATCTTTGGCAAGTCACCCAAACAGCTAGTTTGTCTCTCTTTTCTTATTGCAATTCATTCCTATACTTGATTGTCTCAAACTAAAAATATTTAAATATACACTCTAGTTTGGAAACACACCTCAACACCTCGAATATCAGATATAAGTATTTTTTAAATAGTTCATCCATAGGCGACATATTTTTAAAAATAGTAAATATTTTAAAAAAGTAACTAGATTAAAATTTCATAGTGAGTGGTTCCTCATGATAATTATAAGTAACATTTTTCGAATAATTTTTTACATGTTAAAATCTCAAACAAGAAATTTTTAAATATTTAATTATTTTATTCTATTTAAGGATATAACATATTTGTTACGAATAACTTCGACTTTTTTTTTTTTTTGTAAATTCCTAATAAAACTCATTTTAGTAGAAATTTATTTTAGACTAATTGTACATTTTCATTTGTTAAAGTAAAATCTTATTTTTGTAAATTACAAAAATACTAATTGTAAATATGCAAAATAATTACTTTTTCTTAATAAAGGGTCAAGTTATACGAAAATATATATTCCAATTTGGTATTATGGAAAAAAGATAGAATATGGACGGTTAATAGAAAAGGTAAAAGTTTATAAAATTCTTTCTTCAATGAAAAACTCTAAAAAATAAATATTTTAAATAGGTTTAGACGAACATAATATATAGTGTAATTGTACACTAATTTTTGTTCATCTAGTAAAAAACTTTAATTAAATGATTGTCTTACGATTCAACAATTTTATTCTCCTAGGCTTCCACTCAAGCTTCAAATAACATGATCAGGGAGTTTAAATTTGTGTCCATTCAAAGAGGAAGTGTTTTTTCAGGATGGAGAATTAAATTCTATGTGAGGATGTAAGCATTGAATCGAAGTTTCGCTCGGTAACTAGAGGCATGCTTTATTTTTTATCATTCCACTTTAAGTGTTAACCAAGGTCACTATGTTATTCATTCATATTTTTTTTTTATATTATTTTGGTAGAAATCTTAATTGTTGGGTCCATAGAGCGCACATAATACATGTCTAAAGACTTTAAATTTGAAAAATAACTTCAAAAAAATTTCAAGAATTCTTGTTTTTATTTGATTGACTAGTATATTTTAAAGTACCAATGATTAATAGCAAGTCTTCAGATGTTGTGGAAAGTGATTTATAACTAAACTTGCATGTTTATGTTTTGTTGACTTATGTCTCTTTGTGTATTTTAACATCTTAAGAAAACATAACTTAGCATAAATTCCAACTAAAATATGATAAGCAATACATGTATTCTTGGGTTTCCTTTTATTGTACGGATTTAGGGGTTCTTTAAAATATTTCATTTTGGCATAGCCATCCATCGTGAAGCTATATGTCACCATGTTAGAGAATCGCTTTAATAAGCCATATCTTCCATAAAAACAAGTCTTTTATCGTTTTGTAAGTATAGTAGATAAAATTTACCATTAATTTAATAGAAGCCTACTTCTATTATAAAGAATTATAAAGTGGTGACTTAGCTCCACGATGGAACACTATGTCAAAATTAAATGTGTTCAAGAATCTCTTAGTTTGTAGGACGAAATAAACAACAAGTTTATTTATATGTGTTTTATCATACATATGATGGAATTTATATTAAAGAAGGTTCGTGTGAGGATGTAGTAACACTGAGATAGAGACCAAATAGCATGGAGTTAGATCGCGTGCAATTACCTGTGATTCACTCGTGTAATTAATTGAAAACCATGATAAGTATTACCAAAAAGCAATCGAGTGCAGCAATAGTAATTTATTCGAATATATTTACCTCATTTTATAATGTTATAATCATGGTTTGTGATATAACAACTTATTGGAATACAAGACAACACCCTCGTAAATAAGGATAGCATAATGTTTACAGATATGTCTCATGTAGTTATTGGTACTCATGCATTCCATCTTTGGCAAGTCACCCAAACAGCTAGTTTGTCTCTCTTTTCTTATTGCAATTCATTCCTATACCTGATTGTCTCAAACTAAAAATATTTAAATATACACACTAGTTTGGAAACACACCTCAACACCTCGAATATCAGATATAAGTATTTTTTAAATAGTTCATCCTTAGGCGACATATTTTTAAAAATAGTAAATATTTTAAAAAAGTAACTAGATTAAAATTTCATAGTGAGTGGTTCCTCATGATAATTATAAGTAACATTTTTCGAATAATTTTTTACATGTTAAAATCTCAAACAAGAAATTTTTAAATATTTAATTATTTTATTCTATTTAAGGATATAACTTATTTGTTACGAATAACTTCTACTTTTTTTTTTTGTAAATTCCTAATAAAACTCATTTTAGTAGAAATTTATTTTAGACTAATTGTACATTTTCATTTGTTAAAGTAAAATCTTATTTTTGTAAATTACAAAAATACTAATTGTAAATATGCAAAATAATTACTTTTTCTTAATAAAGGGTCAAGTTATACGAAAATATATATTCCAATTTGGTATTATGGAAAAAAGATAGAATATGGACGGTTAATAGAAAAGGTAAAAGTTTATAAAATTCTTTCTTCAATGAAAAACTCTAAAAAATAAATATTTTAAATAGGTTTAGACGAACATAATATATAGTGTAATTGTACACTAATTTTTGTTCATCTAGTAAAAAACTTTAATTAAATGATTGTCTTACGATTCAACAATTTTATTCTCCTAGGCTTCCACTCAAGCTTCAAATAACATGATCAGGGAGTTTAAATTTGTGTCCATTCAAAGAGGAAGTGTTTTTTCAAGATGGAGAATTAAATTCTATGTGAGGATGTAAGCATTGAATCGAGGTTTCGCTCGGTAACTAGAGGCATGCTTTATTTTTTATCATTCCACTTTAAGTGTTAACCAAGGTCACTATGTTATTCATTCATATTTTTTTTTTTATATTATTTTGGTAGAAATCTTAATTGTTGGGTCCATAGAGCGCACATAATACATGTCTAAAGACTTTAAATTTGAAAAATAACTTCAAAAAAATTTCAAGAATTCTTGTTTTTATTTGATTGACTAGTATATTTTAAAGTACCAATGATTAATAGCAAGTCTTCAGATGTTGTGGAAAGTGATTTATAACTAAACTTGCATGTTTATGTTTTGTTGACTTATGTCTCTTTGTGTATTTTAACATCTTAAGAAAACATAACTTAGCATAAATTCCAACTAAAATATGATAAGCAATACATGTATTCTTGGGTTTCCTTTTATTGTACGGATTTAGGGGTTCTTTAAAATATTTCATTTTGGCATAGCCATTCATCGTGAAGCTATATGTCACCATGTTAGAGAATCGCTTTAATAAGCCATATCTTCCATAAAAACAAGTCTTTTATCGTTTTGTAAGTGTAGTAGATAAAATTTACCATTAATTTAATAGAAGCCTACTTCTATTATAGAGAATTATAAAGTGGTGACTTAGCTCCACGATGGAACACTATGTCAAAATTAAATGTGTTCAAGAATCTCTTAGTTTGTAGGACGAAATAAACAACAAGTTTATTTATATGTGTTTTATCATACATATGATGGAATTTATATTAAATAAGGTTCGTGTGAGGATGTAGTAACACTGAGATAGAGACCAAATAGCATGGAGTTAGATCGCGTGCAATTACCTGTGATGCACTCGTGTAATTAATTGAAAACCATGATAAGTATTACCAAAAAGCAATCGAGTGCAGCAATAGTAATTTATTCGAATATATTTACCTCATTTTATAATGTTATAATCATGGTTTGTGATATAACAACTTATTGGAATACAAGACAACACCCTCGTAAATAAGGATAGCATAATGTTTAATGATATGTCTCATGTAGTTATTGCTACTCATGCATTCCATCTTTGGCAAGTCACCCAAACAGCTAGTTTGTCTCTCTTTTCTTATTGCAATTCATTCCTATACTTGATTGTCTCAAACTAAAAATATTTAAATATACACTCTAGTTTGGAAACACACCTCAACACCTCGAATATCAGATATAAGTATTTTTTAAATAGTTCATCCTTAGGCGACATATTTTTAAAAATAGTAAATATTTTAAAAAAGTAACTAGATTAAAATTTCATAGTGAGTGGTTCCTCATGATAATTATAAGTAACATTTTTCGAATAATTTTTTACATGTTAAAATCTCAAACAAGAAATTTTTAAATATTTAATTATTTTATTCTATTTAAGGATATAACATATTTGTTTCGAATAACTTCTACTTTTTTTTTTTTGTAAATTCCTAATAAAACTCATTTTAGTAGAAATTTATTTTAGACTAATTGTACATTTTCATTTGTTAAAGTAAAATCTTATTTTTGTAAATTACAAAAATACTAATTGTAAATATGCAAAAGAATTACATTTTCTTAATAAAGGGTCAAGTTATACGAAAAAATATATTCCAATTTGGTATTATGGAAAAAAGATAGAATATGGACGGTTAATAGAAAAGGTAAAAGTTTATAAAATTCCTTCTTTAATGAAAAACTCTAAAAAATAAATATTTTAAATAGGTTTAGACGAACATAATATATAGTGTAATTGTACACTAATTTTTGTTCATCTAGTAAAAAAATTTAATTAAATGATTGTCTTACGATTCAACAATTTTATTCTCCTAGGCGTCCACTCAAGCTTCAAATAACATGACCAGGGAGTTTAAATTTGTGTCCATTCAAAGAGGAAGTGTTTTTTCAGGATGGAGAATTAAATTCTATGTGAGGATGTAAGCATTGAATCGAGGTTTCGCTAGGTAACTAGAGGCTTGCTTTATTTTTTATCATTCCACTTTAAGTGTTAACCAAGGTCACTATGTTTTTCGTTTATATTTTTTTTTTATATTGTTTTGGTAGAAATCTTAATTGTTGGGTCCATAGAGCGCACATAATACATGTCTAAAGACTTTAAATTTGAAAAATAACTTCAAAAAAATTTCAAGAATTCTTGTTTTTATTTGATTGACTAGTATATTTTAAAGTACCATTGATTAATAGCAAGTCTTCAGATGTTGTGGAAAGTGATTTATAACTAAATTTGCATGTTTATGTTTTGTTGACTTATGTCTCTTTGTGTATTTTAACATCTTAAGAAAACATAACTTAGCATAAATTCCAACTAAAATATGATAAGCAATACATGTATTCTTGGGTTTCATTTTATTGTACGAATTTAGGGGTTCTTTAAAATATTTCATTTTGGCATAGCCATCCATCGTGAAGCTATATGTCACCATGTTAGAGAATCGCTTTAATAAGCCATATCTTCCATAAAAACAAGTCTTTTATCGTTTTGTAAGTGTAGTAGATAAAATTTACCATTAATTTAATAGAACCCTACTTCTATTATAGAGAATTATAAAGTGGTGACTTAGCTCCACGATGGAACACTATGTCAAAATTAAATGTGTTCAAGAATCTCTTAGTTTGTAGGACGAAATAAATAACAAGTTTATTTATATGTGTTTTATCATACATATGATGGAATTTATATTAAAGAAGGTTCGTGTGAGGATGTAGTAACACTGAGATAGAGACCAAATAGCATGGAGTTAGATCGCGTGCAATTACCTGTGATGCACTCTTGTAATTAATTGAAAACCATGATAAGTATTACCAAAAAGCAATCGAGTGCAGCAATAGTAATTTATTCGAATATATTTACCTCATTTTATAATGTTATAATCATGGTTTGTGATATAACAACTTATTGGAATACAAGACAACACCCTCGTAAATAAGGATAGCATAAT
Organism: Lathyrus tuberosus; assembly: GCA_022829125.1. Lineage (NCBI taxonomy): Eukaryota > Viridiplantae > Streptophyta > Magnoliopsida > Fabales > Fabaceae > Lathyrus > Lathyrus tuberosus. The sequence continues at coordinate 62,721 of JALAZF010001035.1, forward strand.
GTTTAATGATATGTCTCATGTAGTTATTGGTACTCATGCATTCCATCTTTGGCAAGTCACCCAAACAGCTAGTTTGTCTCTCTTTTCTTATTGCAATTCATTCCTATACTTGATTGTCTCAAACTAAAAATATTTAAATATACACTCTAGTTTGGAAACACACCTCAACACCTCGAATATCAGATATAAGTATTTTTTAAATAGTTCATCCATAGGCGACATATTTTTAAAAATAGTAAATATTTTAAAAAAGTAACTAGATTAAAATTTCATAGTGAGTGGTTCCTCATGATAATTATAAGTAACATTTTTCGAATAATTTTTTACATGTTAAAATCTCAAACAAGAAATTTTTAAATATTTAATTATTTTATTCTATTTAAGGATATAACATATTTGTTACGAATAACTTCTACTTTTTTTTTTTGTAAATTCCTAATAAAACTCATTTTAGTAGAAATTTATTTTAGACTAATTGTACATTTTCATTTGTTAAAGTAAAATCTTATTTTTGTAAATTACAAAAATACTAATTGTAAATATGCAAAATAATTACTTTTTCTTAATAAAGGGTCAAGTTATACGAAAATATATATTCCAATTTGGTATTATGGAAAAAAGATAGAATATGGACGGTTAATAGAAAAGGTAAAAGTTTATAAAATTCTTTCTTCAATGAAAAACTCTAAAAAATAAATATTTTAAATAGGTTTAGACGAACATAATATATAGTGTAATTGTACACTAATTTTTGTTCATCTAGTAAAAAACTTTAATTAAATGATTGTCTTACGATTCAACAATTTTATTCTCCTAGGCTTCCACTCAAGCTTCAAATAACATGATCAGGGAGTTTAAATTTGTGTCCATTCAAAGAGGAAGTGTTTTTTCAGGATGGAGAATTAAATTCTATGTGAGGATGTAAGCATTGAATCGAAGTTTCGCTCGGTAACTAGAGGCATGCTTTATTTTTTATCATTCCACTTTAAGTGTTAACCAAGGTCACTATGTTATTCATTCATATTTTTTTTTTTATATTATTTTGGTAGAAATCTTAATTGTTGGGTCCATAGAGCGCACATAATACATGTCTAAAGACTTTAAATTTGAAAAATAACTTCAAAAAAATTTCAAGAATTCTTGTTTTTATTTGATTGACTAGTATATTTTAAAGTACCAATGATTAATAGCAAGTCTTCAGATGTTGTGGAAAGTGATTTATAACTAAACTTGCATGTTTATGTTTTGTTGACTTATGTCTCTTTGTGTATTTTAACATCTTAAGAAAACATAACTTAGCATAAATTCCAACTAAAATATGATAAGCAATACATGTATTCTTGGGTTTCCTTTTATTGTACGGATTTAGGGGTTCTTTAAAATATTTCATTTTGGCATAGCCATCCATCGTGAAGCTATATGTCACCATGTTAGAGAATCGCTTTAATAAGCCATATCTTCCATAAAAACAAGTCTTTTATCGTTTTGTAAGTGTAGTAGATAAAATTTACCATTAATTTAATAGAAGCCTACTTCTATTATAAAGAATTATAAAGTGGTGACTTAGCTCCACGATGGAACACTATGTCAAAATTAAATGTGTTCAAGAATCTCTTAGTTTGTAGGACGAAATAAACAACAAGTTTATTTATATGTGTTTTATCATACATATGATGGAATTTATATTAAAGAAGGTTCGTGTGAGGATGTAGTAACACTGAGATAGAGACCAAATAGCATGGAGTTAGATCGCGTGCAATTACCTGTGATGCACTCGTGTAATTAATTGAAAACCATGATAAGTATTACCAAAAAGCAATCGAGTGCAGCAATAGTAATTTATTCGAATATATTTACCTCATTTTATAATGTTATAATCATGGTTTGTGATATAACAACTTATTGGAATACAAGACAACACCCTCGTAAATAAGGATAGCATAATGTTTAATGATATGTCTCATGTAGTTATTGGTACTCATGCATTCCATCTTTGGCAAGTCACCCAAACAGCTAGTTTGTCTCTCTTTTCTTATTGCAATTCATTCCTATACTTGATTGTCTCAAACTAAAAATATTTAAATATACACTCTAGTTTGGAAACACACCTCAACACCTCGAATATCAGATATAAGTATTTTTTAAATAGTTCATCCATAGGCGACATATTTTTAAAAATAGTAAATATTTTAAAAAAGTAACTAGATTAAAATTTCATAGTGAGTGGTTCCTCATGATAATTATAAGTAACATTTTTCGAATAATTTTTTACATGTTAAAATCTCAAACAAGAAATTTTTAAATATTTAATTATTTTATTCTATTTAAGGATATAACATATTTGTTACGAATAACTTCTACTTTTTTTTTTTGTAAATTCCTAATAAAACTCATTTTAGTAGAAATTTATTTTAGACTAATTGTACATTTTCATTTGTTAAAGTAAAATCTTATTTTTGTAAATTACAAAAATACTAATTGTAAATATGCAAAATAATTACTTTTTCTTAATAAAGGGTCAAGTTATACGAAAATATATATTCCAATTTGGTATTATGGAAAAAAGATAGAATATGGACGGTTAATAGAAAAAGGTAAAAGTTTATAAAATTCTTTCTTCAATGAAAAACTCTAAAAAATAAATATTTTAAATAGGTTTAGACGAACATAATATATAGTGTAATTGTACACTAATTTTTGTTCATCTAGTAAAAAACTTTAATTAAATGATTGTCTTACGATTCAACAATTTTATTCTCCTAGGCTTCCACTCAAGCTTCAAATAACATGATCAGGGAGTTTAAATTTGTGTCCATTCAAAGAGGAAGTGTTTTTTCAGGATGGAGAATTAAATTCTATGTGAGGATGTAAGCATTGAATCGAAGTTTCGCTCGGTAACTAGAGGCATGCTTTATTTTTTATCATTCCACTTTAAGTGTTAACCAAGGTCACTATGTTATTCATTCATATTTTTTTTTTTATATTATTTTGGTAGAAATCTTAATTGTTGGGTCCATAGAGCGCACATAATACATGTCTAAAGACTTTAAATTTGAAAAATAACTTCAAAAAAATTTCAAGAATTCTTGTTTTTATTTGATTGACTAGTATATTTTAAAGTACCAATGATTAATAGCAAGTCTTCAGATGTTGTGGAAAGTGATTTATAACTAAACTTGCATGTTTATGTTTTGTTGACTTATGTCTCTTTGTGTATTTTAACATCTTAAGAAAACATAACTTAGCATAAATTCCAACTAAAATATGATAAGCAATACATGTATTCTTGGGTTTCCTTTTATTTTACGGATTTAGGGGTTCTTTAAAATATTTCATTTTGGCATAGCCATCCATCGTGAAGCTATATGTCACCATGTTAGAGAATCGCTTTAATAAGCCATATCTTCCATAAAAACAAGTCTTTTATCGTTTTGTAAGTGTAGTAGATAAAATTTACCATTAATTTAATAGAAGCCTACTTCTATTATAAAGAATTATAAAGTGGTGACTTAGCTCCACGATGGAACACTATGTCAAAATTAAATGTGTTCAAGAATCTCTTAGTTTGTAGGACGAAATAAACAACAAGTTTATTTATATGTGTTTTATCATACATATGATGGAATTTATATTAAAGAAGGTTCGTGTGAGGATGTAGTAACACTGAGATAGAGACCAAATAGCATGGAGTTAGATCGCGTGCAATTACCTGTGATTCACTCGTGTAATTAATTGAAAACCATGATAAGTATTACCAAAAAGCAATCGAGTGCAGCAATAGTAATTTATTCGAATATATTTACCTCATTTTATAATGTTATAATCATGGTTTGTGATATAACAACTTATTGGAATACAAGACAACACCCTCGTAAATAAGGATAGCATAATGTTTACAGATATGTCTCATGTAGTTATTGGTACTCATGCATTCCATCTTTGGCAAGTCACCCAAACAGCTAGTTTGTCTCTCTTTTCTTATTGCAATTCATTCCTATACCTGATTGTCTCAAACTAAAAATATTTAAATATACACACTAGTTTGGAAACACACCTCAACACCTCGAATATCAGATATAAGTATTTTTTAAATAGTTCATCCTTAGGCGACATATTTTTAAAAATAGTAAATATTTTAAAAAAGTAACTAGATTAAAATTTCATAGTGAGTGGTTCCTCATGATAATTATAAGTAACATTTTTCGAATAATTTTTTACATGTTAAAATCTCAAACAAGAAATTTTTAAATATTTAATTATTTTATTCTATTTAAGGATATAACATATTTGTTACGAATAACTTCTACTTTTTTTTTTTGTAAATTCCTAATAAAACTCATTTTAGTAGAAATTTATTTTAGACTAATTGTACATTTTCATTTGTTAAAGTAAAATCTTATTTTTGTAAATTACAAAAATACTAATTGTAAATATGCAAAATAATTACTTTTTCTTAATAAAGGGTCAAGTTATACGAAAATATATATTCCAATTTGGTATTATGGAAAAAAGATAGAATATGGACGGTTAATAGAAAAGGTAAAAGTTTATAAAATTCTTTCTTCAATGAAAAACTCTAAAAAATAAATATTTTAAATAGGTTTAGACGAACATAATATATAGTGTAATTGTACACTAATTTTTGTTCATCTAGTAAAAAACTTTAATTAAATGATTGTCTTACGATTCAACAATTTTATTCTCCTAGGCTTCCACTCAAGCTTCAAATAACATGATCAGGGAGTTTAAATTTGTGTCCATTCAAAGAGGAAGTGTTTTTTCAGGATGGAGAATTAAATTCTATGTGAGGATGTAAGCATTGAATCGAGGTTTCGCTCGGTAACTAGAGGCATGCTTTATTTTTTATCATTCCACTTTAAGTGTTAACCAAGGTCACTATGTTATTCATTCATTTTTTTTTTTTTTATATTATTTTGGTAGAAATCTTAATTGTTGGGTCCATAGAGCGCACATAATACATGTCTAAAGACTTTAAATTTGAAAAATAACTTCAAAAAAATTTCAAGAATTCTTGTTTTTATTTGATTGACTAGTATATTTTAAAGTACCAATGATTAATAGCAAGTCTTCAGATGTTGTGGAAAGTGATTTATAACTAAACTTGCATGTTTATGTTTTGTTGACTTATGTCTCTTTGTGTATTTTAACATCTTAAGAAAACATAACTTAGCATAAATTCCAACTAAAATATGATAAGCAATACATGTATTCTTGGGTTTCCTTTTATTGTACGGATTTAGGGGTTCTTTAAAATATTTCATTTTGGCATAGCCATCCATCGTGAAGCTATATGTCACCATGTTAGAGAATCGCTTTAATAAGCCATATCTTCCATAAAAACAAGTCTTTTATCGTTTTGTAAGTGTAGTAGATAAAATTTACCATTAATTTAATAGAAGCCTACTTCTATTATAGAGAATTATAAAGTGGTGACTTAGCTCCACGATGGAACACTATGTCAAAATTAAATGTGTTCAAGAATCTCTTAGTTTGTAGGACGAAATAAATAACAAGTTTATTTATATGTGTTTTATCATACATATGATGGAATTTATATTAAAGAAGGTTCGTGTGAGGATGTAGTAACACTGAGATAGAGACCAAATAGCATGGAGTTAGATCGCGTGCAATTACCTGTGATGCACTCTTGTAATTAATTGAAAACCATGATAAGTATTACCAAAAAGCAATCGAGTGCAGCAATAGTAATTTATTCGAATATATTTACCTCATTTTATAATGTTATAATCATGGTTTGTGATATAACAACTTATTGGAATACAAGACAACACCCTCGTAAATAAGGATAGCATAATGTTTAATGATATGTCTCATGTAGTTATTGGTACTCATGCATTCCATCTTTGGCAAGTCACCCAAACAGCTAGTTTGTCTCTCTTTTCTTATTGCAATTCATTCCTATACTTGATTGTCTCAAACTAAAAATATTTAAATATACACTCTAGTTTGGAAACACACCTCAACACCTCGAATATCAGATATAAGTATTTTTTAAATAGTTCATCCATAGGCGACATATTTTTAAAAATAGTAAATATTTTAAAAAAGTAACTAGATTAAAATTTCATAGTGAGTGGTTCCTCATGATAATTATAAGTAACATTTTTCGAATAATTTTTTACATGTTAAAATCTCAAACAAGAAATTTTTAAATATTTAATTATTTTATTCTATTTAAGGATATAACATATTTGTTACGAATAACTTCTACTTTTTTTTTTTTTGTAAATTCCTAATAAAACTCATTTTAGTAGAAATTTATTTTAGACTAATTGTACATTTTCATTTGTTAAAGTAAAATCTTATTTTTGTAAATTACAAAAATACTAATTGTAAATATGCAAAATAATTACTTTTTCTTAATAAAGGGTCAAGTTATACGAAAATATATATTCCAATTTGGTATTATGGAAAAAAGATAGAATATGGACGGTTAATAGAAAAGGTAAAAGTTTATAAAATTCTTTCTTCAATGAAAAACTCTAAAAAATAAATATTTTAAATAGGTTTAGACGAACATAATATATAGTGTAATTGTACACTAATTTTTGTTCATCTAGTAAAAAACTTTAATTAAATGATTGTCTTACGATTCAACAATTTTATTCTCCTAGGCTTCCACTCAAGCTTCAAATAACATGATCAGGGAGTTTAAATTTGTGTCCATTCAAAGAGGAAGTGTTTTTTCAGGATGGAGAATTAAATTCTATGTGAGGATGTAAGCATTGAATCGAAGTTTCGCTCGGTAACTAGAGGCATGCTTTATTTTTTATCATTCCACTTTAAGTGTTAACCAAGGTCACTATGTTATTCATTCATATTTTTTTTTTTATATTATTTTGGTAGAAATCTTAATTGTTGGGTCCATAGAGCGCACATAATACATGTCTAAAGACTTTAAATTTGAAAAATAACTTCAAAAAAATTTCAAGAATTCTTGTTTTTATTTGATTGACTAGTATATTTTAAAGTACCAATGATTAATAGCAAGTCTTCAGATGTTGTGGAAAGTGATTTATAACTAAACTTGCATGTTTATGTTTTGTTGACTTATGTCTCTTTGTGTATTTTAACATCTTAAGAAAACATAACTTAGCATAAATTCCAACTAAAATATGATAAGCAATACATGTATTCTTGGGTTTCCTTTTATTGTACGGATTTAGGGGTTCTTTAAAATATTTCATTTTGGCATAGCCATCCATCGTGAAGCTATATGTCACCATGTTAGAGAATCGCTTTAATAAGCCATATCTTCCATAAAAACAAGTCTTTTATCATTTTGTAAGTGTAGTAGATAAAATTTACCATTAATTTAATAGAAGCCTACTTCTATTATAGAGAATTATAAAGTGGTGACTTAGCTCCACGATGGAACACTATGTCAAAATTAAATGTGTTCAAGAATCTCTTAGTTTGTAGGACGAAATAAACAACAAGTTTATTTATATGTGTTTTATCATACATATGATGGAATTTATATTAAAGAAAGTTCGTGTGAGGATGTAGTAACACTGAGATAGAGACCAAATAGCATGGAGTTAGATCGCGTGCAATTACCTGTGATTCACTCGTGTAATTAATTGAAAACCATGATAAGTATTACCAAAAAGCAATCGAGTGCAGCAATAGTAATTTATTCGAATATATTTACCTCATTTTATAATGTTATAATCATGGTTTGTGATATAACAACTTATTGGAATACAAGACAACACCCTCGTAAATAAGGATAGCATAATGTTTACAGATATGTCTCATGTAGTTATTGGTACTCATGCATTCCATCTTTGGCAAATCACCCAAACAGCTAGTTTGTCTCTCTTTTCTTATTGCAATTCATTCCTATACCTGATTGTCTCAAACTAAAAATATTTAAATATACACACTAGTTTGGAAACACACCTCAACACCTCGAATATCAGATATAAGTATTTTTTAAATAGTTCATCCTTAGGCGACATATTTTTAAAAATAGTAAATATTTTAAAAAAGTAACTAGATTAAAATTTCATAGTGAGTGGTTCCTCATGATAATTATAAGTAACATTTTTCGAATAATTTTTTACATGTTAAAATCTCAAACAAGAAATTTTTAAATATTTAATTAATTTATTCTATTTAAGGATATAACATATTTGTTACGAATAACTTCTACTTTTTTTTTTTGTAAATTCCTAATAAAACTCATTTTAGTAGAAATTTATTTTAGACTAATTGTACATTTTCATTTGTTAAAGTAAAATCTTATTTTTGTAAATTACAAAAATACTAATTGTAAATATGCAAAATAATTACTTTTTCTTAATAAAGGGTCAAGTTATACGAAAATATATATTCCAATTTGGTATTATGGAAAAAAGATAGAATATGGACGGTTAATAGAAAAGGTAAAAGTTTATAAAATTCTTTCTTCAATGAAAAACTCTAAAAAATAAATATTTTAAATAGGTTTAGACGAACATAATATATAGTGTAATTGTACACTAATTTTTGTTCATCTAGTAAAAAACTTTAATTAAATGATTGTCTTACGATTCAACAATTTTATTCTCCTAGGCTTCCACTCAAGCTTCAAATAACATGATCAGGGAGTTTAAATTTGTGTCCATTCAAAGAGGAAGTGTTTTTTCAGGATGGAGAATTAAATTCTATGTGAGGATGTAAGCATTGAATCGAGGTTTCGCTCGGTAACTAGAGGCATGCTTTATTTTTTATCATTCCACTTTAAGTGTTAACCAAGGTCACTATGTTATTCATTCATTTTTTTTTTTTTATATTATTTTGGTAGAAATCTTAATTGTTGGGTCCATAGAGCGCACATAATACATGTCTAAAGACTTTAAATTTGAAAAATAACTTCAAAAAAATTTCAAGAATTCTTGTTTTTATTTGATTGACTAGTATATTTTAAAGTACCAATGATTAATAGCAAGTCTTCAGATGTTGTGGAAAGTGATTTATAACTAAACTTGCATGTTTATGTTTTGTTGACTTATGTCTCTTTGTGTATTTTAACATCTTAAGAAAACATAACTTAGCATAAATTCCAACTAAAATATGATAAGCAATACATGTATTCTTGGGTTTCCTTTTATTGTACGGATTTAGGGGTTCTTTAAAATATTTCATTTTGGCATAGCCATCCATCGTGAAGCTATATGTCACCATGTTAGAGAATCGCTTTAATAAGCCATATCTTCCATAAAAACAAGTCTTTTATCGTTTTGTAAGTGTAGTAGATAAAATTTACCATTAATTTAATAGAAGCCTACTTCTATTATAGAGAATTATAAAGTGGTGACTTAGCTCCACGATGGAACACTATGTCAAAATTAAATGTGTTCAAGAATCTCTTAGTTTGTAGGACGAAATAAATAACAAGTTTATTTATATGTGTTTTATCATACATATGATGGAATTTATATTAAAGAAGGTTCGTGTGAGGATGTAGTAACACTGAGATAGAGACCAAATAGCATGGAGTTAGATCGCGTGCAATTACCTGTGATGCACTCTTGTAATTAATTGAAAACCATGATAAGTATTACCAAAAAGCAATCGAGTGCAGCAATAGTAATTTATTCGAATATATTTACCTCATTTTATAATGTTATAATCATGGTTTGTGATATAACAACTTATTGGAATACAAGACAACACCCTCGTAAATAAGGATAGCATAATGTTTAATGATATGTCTCATGTAGTTATTGGTACTCATGCATTCCATCTTTGGCAAGTCACCCAAACAGCTAGTTTGTCTCTCTTTTCTTATTGCAATTCATTCCTATACTTGATTGTCTCAAACTAAAAATATTTAAATATACACTCTAGTTTGGAAACACACCTCAACACCTCGAATATCAGATATAAGTATTTTTTAAATAGTTCATCCATAGGCGACATATTTTTAAAAATAGTAAATATTTTAAAAAAGTAACTAGATTAAAATTTCATAGTGAGTGGTTCCTCATGATAATTATAAGTAACATTTTTCGAATAATTTTTTACATGTTAAAATCTCAAACAAGAAATTTTTAAATATTTAATTATTTTATTCTATTTAAGGATATAACATATTTGTTACGAATAACTTCTACTTTTTTTTTTTTTGTAAATTCCTAATAAAACTCATTTTAGTAGAAATTTATTTTAGACTAATTGTACATTTTCATTTGTTAAAGTAAAATCTTATTTTTGTAAATTACAAAAATACTAATTGTAAATATGCAAAATAATTACTTTTTCTTAATAAAGGGTCAAGTTATACGAAAATATATATTCCAATTTGGTATTATGGAAAAAAGATAGAATATGGACGGTTAATAGAAAAGGTAAAAGTTTATAAAATTCTTTCTTCAATGAAAAACTCTAAAAAATAAATATTTTAAATAGGTTTAGACGAACATAATATATAGTGTAATTGTACACTAATTTTTGTTCATCTAGTAAAAAACTTTAATTAAATGATTGTCTTACGATTCAACAATTTTATTCTCCTAGGCTTCCACTCAAGCTTCAAATAACATGATCAGGGAGTTTAAATTTGTGTCCATTCAAAGAGGAAGTGTTTTTTCAGGATGGAGAATTAAATTCTATGTGAGGATGTAAGCATTGAATCGAAGTTTCGCTCGGTAACTAGAGGCATGCTTTATTTTTTATCATTCCACTTTAAGTGTTAACCAAGGTCACTATGTTATTCATTCATATTTTTTTTTTTATATTATTTTGGTAGAAATCTTAATTGTTGGGTCCATAGAGCGCACATAATACATGTCTAAAGACTTTAAATTTGAAAAATAACTTCAAAAAAATTTCAAGAATTCTTGTTTTTATTTGATTGACTAGTATATTTTAAAGTACCAATGATTAATAGCAAGTCTTCAGATGTTGTGGAAAGTGATTTATAACTAAACTTGCATGTTTATGTTTTGTTGACTTATGTCTCTTTGTGTATTTTAACATCTTAAGAAAACATAACTTAGCATAAATTCCAACTAAAATATGATAAGCAATACATGTATTCTTGGGTTTCCTTTTATTGTACGGATTTAGGGGTTCTTTAAAATATTTCATTTTGGCATAGCCATCCATCGTGAAGCTATATGTCACCATGTTAGAGAATCGCTTTAATAAGCCATATCTTCCATAAAAACAAGTCTTTTATCATTTTGTAAGTGTAGTAGATAAAATTTACCATTAATTTAATAGAAGCCTACTTCTATTATAGAGAATTATAAAGTGGTGACTTAGCTCCACGATGGAACACTATGTCAAAATTAAATGTGTTCAAGAATCTCTTAGTTTGTAGGACGAAATAAACAACAAGTTTATTTATATGTGTTTTATCATACATATGATGGAATTTATATTAAAGAAAGTTCGTGTGAGGATGTAGTAACACTGAGATAGAGACCAAATAGCATGGAGTTAGATCGCGTGCAATTACCTGTGATTCACTCGTGTAATTAATTGAAAACCATGATAAGTATTACCAAAAAGCAATCGAGTGCAGCAATAGTAATTTATTCGAATATATTTACCTCATTTTATAATGTTATAATCATGGTTTGTGATATAACAACTTATTGGAATACAAGACAACACCCTCGTAAATAAGGATAGCATAATGTTTACAGATATGTCTCATGTAGTTATTGGTACTCATGCATTCCATCTTTGGCAAATCACCCAAACAGCTAGTTTGTCTCTCTTTTCTTATTGCAATTCATTCCTATACCTGATTGTCTCAAACTAAAAATATTTAAATATACACACTAGTTTGGAAACACACCTCAACACCTCGAATATCAGATATAAGTATTTTTTAAATAGTTCATCCTTAGGCGACATATTTTTAAAAATAGTAAATATTTTAAAAAAGTAACTAGATTAAAATTTCATAGTGAGTGGTTCCTCATGATAATTATAAGTAACATTTTTCGAATAATTTTTTACATGTTAAAATCTCAAACAAGAAATTTTTAAATATTTAATTAATTTATTCTATTTAAGGATATAACATATTTGTTACGAATAACTTCTACTTTTTTTTTTTGTAAATTCCTAATAAAACTCATTTTAGTAGAAATTTATTTTAGACTAATTGTACATTTTCATTTGTTAAAGTAAAATCTTATTTTTGTAAATTACAAAAATACTAATTGTAAATATGCAAAATAATTACTTTTTCTTAATAAAGGGTCAAGTTATACGAAAATATATATTCCAATTTGGTATTATGGAAAAAAGATAGAATATGGACGGTTAATAGAAAAGGTAAAAGTTTATAAAATTCTTTCTTCAATGAAAAACTCTAAAAAATAAATATTTTAAATAGGTTTAGACGAACATAATATATAGTGTAATTGTACACTAATTTTTGTTCATCTAGTAAAAAACTTTAATTAAATGATTGTCTTACGATTCAACAATTTTATTCTCCTAGGCTTCCACTCAAGCTTCAAATAACATGATCAGGGAGTTTAAATTTGTGTCCATTCAAAGAGGAAGTGTTTTTTCAGGATGGAGAATTAAATTCTATGTGAGGATGTAAGCATTGAATCGAGGTTTCGCTCGGTAACTAGAGGCATGCTTTATTTTTTATCATTCCACTTTAAGTGTTAACCAAGGTCACTATGTTATTCATTCATATTTTTTTTTTTTTATTATTTTGGTAGAAATCTTAATTGTTGGGTCCATAGAGCGCACATAATACATGTCTAAAGACTTTAAATTTGAAAAATAACTTCAAAAAAATTTCAAGAATTCTTGTTTTTATTTGATTGACTAGTATATTTTAAAGTACCAATGATTAATAGCAAGTCATCAGATGTTGTGGAAAGTGATTTATAACTAAACTTGCATGTTTATGTTTTGTTGACTTATGTCTCTTTGTGTATTTTAACATCTTAAGAAAACATAACTTAGCATAAATTCCAACTAAAATATGATAAGCAATACATGTATTCTTGGGTTTCCTTTTATTGTACGGATTTAGGGGTTCTTTAAAATATTTCATTTTGGCATAGCCATCCATCGTGAAGCTATATGTCACCATGTTAGAGAATCGCTTTAATAAGCCATATCTTCCATAAAAACAAGTCTTTTATCGTTTTGTAAGTGTAGTAGATAAAATTTACCATTAATTTAATAGAAGCCTACTTCTATTATAGAGAATTATAAAGTGGTGACTTAGCTCCACGATGGAACACTATGTCAAAATTAAATGTGTTCAAGAATCTCTTAGTTTGTAGGACGAAATAAACAACAAGTTTATTTATATGTGTTTTATCATACATATGATGGAATTTATATTAAAGAAGGTTCGTGTGAGGATGTAGTAACACTGAGATAGAGACCAAATAGCATGGAGTTAGATCGCGTGCAATTACCTGTGATTCACTCGTGTAATTAATTGAAAACCATGATAAGTATTACCAAAAAGCAATCGAGTGCAGCAATAGTAATTTATTCGAATATATTTACCTCATTTTATAATGTTATAATCATGGTTTGTAACAACTTATTGGAATACAAGACAACACCCTCGTAAATAAGGATAGCATAATGTTTACAGATATGTCTCATGTAGTTATTGGTACTCATGCATTCCATCTTTGGCAAGTCACCCAAACAGCTAGTTTGTCTCTCTTTTCTTATTGCAATTCATTCCTATACCTGATTGTCTCAAACTAAAAATATTTAAATATACACACTAGTTTGGAAACACACCTCAACACCTCGAATATCAGATATAAGTATTTTTTAAATAGTTCATCCTTAGGCGACATATTTTTAAAAATAGTAAATATTTTAAAAAAGTAACTAGATTAAAATTTCATAGTGAGTGGTTCCTCATGATAATTATAAGTAACATTTTTCGAATAATTTTTTACATGTTAAAATCTCAAACAAGAAATTTTTAAATATTTAATTATTTTATTCTATTTAAGGATATAACATATTTGTTACGAATAACTTCTACTTTTTTTTTTTTTGTAAATTCCTAATAAAACTCATTTTAGTAGAAATTTATTTTAGACTAATTGTACATTTTCATTTGTTAAAGTAAAATCTTATTTTTGTAAATTACAAAAATACTAATTGTAAATATGCAAAATAATTACTTTTTCTTAATAAAGGGTCAAGTTATACGAAAATATATATTCCAATTTGGTATTATGGAAAAAAGATAGAATATGGACGGTTAATAGAAAAGGTAAAAGTTTATAAAATTCCTCCTTCAATGAAAAACTCTAAAAAATAAATATTTTAAATAGGTTTAGACGAACATAATATATAGTGTAATTGTACACTAATTTTTGTTCATCTAGTAAAAAACTTTAATTAAATGATTGTCTTACGATTCAACAATTTTATTCTCCTAGGCTTCCACTCAAGCTTCAAATAACATGACCAGGGAGTTTAAATTTGTGTCCATTCAAAGAGGAAGTGTTTTTTCAGGATGGAGAATTAAATTCTATGTGAGGATGTAAGCATTGAATCGAGGTTTCGCTCGGTAACTAGAGGCGTGCTTTATTTTTTATCATTCCACTTTAAGTGTTAACCAAGGTCACTATGTTATTCGTTCATATATTTTTTTTATATTGTTTTGGTAGAAATCTTAATTGTTGGGTCCATAGAGCGCACATAATACATGTCTAAAGACTTTAAATTTGAAAAATAACTTCAAAAAAATTTCAAGATTTCTTGTTTTTATTTGATTGACTAGTATATTTTAAAGTACCATTGATTAATAGCAAGTCTTCAGATGTTGTGGAAAGTGATTTATAACTAAACTTGCATGTTTATGTTTTGTTGACTTATGTCTCTTTGTGTATTTTAACATCTTAAAAAAACATAACTTAGCATAAATTCCAACTAAAATATGATAAGCAATACATGTATTCTTGGGTTTCATTTTATTGTACGAATTTAGGGGTTCTTTAAAATATTTCATTTTGGCATAGCCATCCATCGTGAAGCTATATGTTACCATGTTAGAGAATCGCTTTAATAAGCCATATCTTCCATAAAAACAAGTCTTTTATCGTTTTGTAAGTGTAGTAGATAAAATTTACCATTAATTTAATAGAAGCCTACTTCTATTATAGAGAATTATAAAGTGGTGACTTAGCTCCACGATGGAACACTATGTCAAAATTAAATGTGTTCAAGAATCTCTTAGTTTGTAGGACGAAATAAACAACAAGTTTATTTATATGTGTTTTATCATACATATGATGGAATTTATATTAAAGAAGGTTCGTGTGAGGATGTAGTAACACTGAGATAGAGACCAAATAGCATGGAGTTAGATCGTGTGCAATTACCTGTGATGCACTCTTGTAATTAATTGAAAACCATGATAAGTATTACCAAAAAGCAATCGAGTGCAGCAATAGTAATTTATTCGAATATATTTACCTCATTTTATAATGTTATAATCATGGTTTGTGATATAACAACTTATTGGAATACAAGACAACACCCTCGTAAATAAGGATAGCATAGTGTTTACAGATATGTCTCATGTAGTTATTGGTACTCATGCATTCCATCTTTGGCAAGTCACCCAAACAGCTAGTTTGTCTCTATTTTCTTATTGCAATTCATTCCTATACTTGATTGTCTCAAACTAAAAATAATTAAATATACACTCTAGTTTGGAAACACACCTCAACACCTCGAATATCAGATATAAGTATTTTTTAAATAGTTCATCCTTAGGCGACATATTTTTAAAAATAGTAAATATTTTAAAAAAGTAACTAGATTAAAATTTCGTAGTGAGTGGTTCCTCATGATAATTATAAGTAACATTTTTCGAATAATTTTTTACATGTTAAAATCTCAAACAAGAAATTTTTAAATATTTAATTATTTTATTCTATTTAAGGATATAACATATTTGTTACGAATAACTTCTACTTTTTTTGTTTTGTAAATTCCTAATAAAACTCATTTTAGTAGAAATTTATTTTAGACTAATTGTACATTTTCATTTGTTAAAGTAAAATCTTATTTTTGTAAATTACAAAAATACTAATTGTAAATATGCAATATAATTACTTTTTCTTAATAAAGGGTCAAGTTATACGAAAATATATATTCCAATTTGGTATTATGGAAAAAAGATAGAATATGGACGGTTAATAGAAAAGGTAAAAGTTTATAAAATTCCTTCTTCAATGAAAAACACTAAAAAATAAATATTTTAAATAGGTTTAGACGAACATAATATATAGTGTAATTGTACACTAATTTTTTTTCATCTAGTAAAAAACTTTAATTAAATGATTGTCTTACGATTCAACAATTTTATTCTCCTAGGCTTCCACTCAAGCTTCAAATAACATGACCATGGAGTTTAAATTTGTGTCCATTCAAAGAGGAAGTGTTTTTTCAGGATGGAGAATTAAATTCTATGTGAGGATGTAAGCATTGAATCGAGGTTTCGCTCGGTAACTAGAGGCATGCTTTATTTTTTATCATTCCACTTTAAGTGTTAACCAAGGTCACTATGTTTTTCGTTCATATTTTTTTTTATATTGTTTTGGTAGAAATCTAAATTGTTGGGTCCATAGAGCGCACATAATACATGTCTAAAGACTTAAAATTTGAAAATTAACTTCAAAAAAATTTCAAGAATTCTTGTTTTTATTTGATTGACTAGTATATTTTAAAGTACCATTTGTTATTTCCTTGGTTTTATAGTTGGCATTATTTTGCTAAAACTCATGTAGCAGCAGATGTTGAATGAAGATGTCTAATAATATGTTTCATTACTCTCTGTTCAACATGTCGAATGAAGATGTTCCATGACTGCTCATAGGACATCGCGTTGTGAAGTCAGTTTTTAATGCAGATTCTGTTACTATGATTTGTAACTGAATATTCTGTGAATATTTGGTTATCCTATGTGGCATCCAAAGCATTTTTGGATTAGGGTTATTTATTGGTTTTCGGATTTGCTGTTGTTTCTAATTATGGAGACATAATAGGAAACTTTGGATTGAAGACCTATTTTATTGGAGTTAATTTTGCAGATTTGTGAGCACTCTAATTGCTGCGTTTTTGGAAGCCCAATTCAGTCTAGATTTCAAGCTATAAATAGACTGATGTAAACCTAGTTTTAGGTGTCGAACTTACATGTATTTTTAGGGTTGTGTGCTTGTATTTTGTGAGCCTAACTGATATTTTATGATAATAGTATAAGGACTGTAGTGTAAGTTGTGTAAGGTTACTCATAAGCTTTTAAGCATTAAGTAGCTGTGTGTTAATTGTCATAAGCTGTGAAGTATTGAGAATTTGTGTTTCGACCATTGTTACTTGTCTTGTAAGGAACCAGTCACGGGTTGTGATTGAAGAGGGATTTGAGGAGGGCCTCATACCTA
The DNA here is from genome assembly GCA_022829125.1 of Lathyrus tuberosus. Taxonomy (NCBI): domain Eukaryota; kingdom Viridiplantae; phylum Streptophyta; class Magnoliopsida; order Fabales; family Fabaceae; genus Lathyrus; species Lathyrus tuberosus. The sequence continues at coordinate 80,165 of JALAZF010001035.1, forward strand.
GGGGAGTCTTAGGTAGAAGTCATAGGAAGGGTAGTGATTAAGTGAGCTGATTGAACCGGGTGTGGTTATCAGTGAATTGATACTATCGAATATTGATTTCATCCCTGGCTTGGTAGCCCCCAGATGTAGGATAGTTAGATCCAAACTGGGTTAACAATTTCTGGTGTTCTTTACATTTTAACACTTTTGTATTGATCTTGTTCATTGTTGTCGTATATTAGTGTCTCGACATCTCGATAGGACATCTGATATATAGGCCAGAATTTCAATTGGCATCAAGAGCAAGCACCCTTTGTTGTTTCTGGGTGAGATTCAGGGAAGGTACTTTCTGGTACAATGGACAAGGATGGAGGAGTTCTGAATAAACCACCTCTGTTGGATGGTTCTAACTATGAGTATTGGAAACCTAGGATGATAGCTTTCATCAAGTCCATGGATGATCAAGCATGGAAAGCTGTTCTCAAAGGTTGGGAGCCTCCAAAGGTAAGAGATTGAGAAGGAAATCTTACTGATGTTCTGAAGGAAGAAGAGGACTGGGATGATGCTGACTACAAAGGGTCTGTTGGAAATTCTAAAGCCATGAATGCATTGTTCAATGGTGTCAACAAAAATATCTTCAGGCTAATTGAGCATTATACTATTGCCAAAGAGGCTTGGCAGGTCTTGAAAGTTACTCATGAAGGGACCTCAAAGGTGAAAATGTCAAAGCTTCAGCTTCTCACTAGCAAGTTTGAGAGTTTGAAGATGAAAGAGGATGAGAGCATTCATGATTTTCATATGAACATTATTGAGATAGCTAATGCCTCTAGTGCCTTAGGAGAAAAGATGTCTGACAGCAAGCTGGTCAGGAAGATTCTCAGGTCTCAACCTAAGAGATTTGATATGAAGGTCACTGCTATAGAGGAAGCTCAGGACATTGACAAGATGAAGGTGGGTGAGCTTATGGGATCACTCCAATCTTTTGAGTTAGGATTCGGTGAAAAAGCTGAAAAGAAGAAGAGTATAGCATTTGTGTCAAGTGCTGATGACTCAGATGATGAAGGAAAACTGGTCAAAGATGAAGATGTGTCCAAAGAGCTAGTGTTGCTTGGAAGACAATTTAATAAAGTGTTGAAAAGGATGGACTGGAAGTCATGAGAAAATGTTAGGAACAAGACTCTCGACATCAACAAAGACCAGGATGGAGGCAGAAGATCCAGAACTAAAGAAGACTCTAATCAAGGGAAGAGAGTTCAATGTTATGAATGTGAAGGATTTGGGCACGTAAAAACTGAGTGTCCCACTTATCTCAAAAGACAGAAGAAGGTATTATCTGTGACATGGTCAGAAGATGATTCTGAAACTGAAGCTGATGAGAAATCTGCAAAGTTGGTGACAGCATTAACATGAGTATGTGAATTAGATGAAGAATCTGAAGAGCTTACTTTTGAAGAGTTGGCTATCTCTTATAAGAAGTTGTGCATTGAACATGAAGAAGTATGTCAGCTGAAAGAAGAACAAGCATGTGTCATTGTTCATTTAAAAGCTGAGAATACTGAGCATATGTCTACTATAGCTGATCTACAAAGTGAAGTAAATGTTTTGAATTCAAAACTGGACAACATGATCAAAAATGTCAGAATGTTAAATGGGAGTTCGGATGTACTTGACGAAATTTTGAAGTCAGAAAGAGATGCTAGAAATGTCAGTGGTATTGGATTTGAAGGTACAAATGAATTAGATGAAGGAAAGAAATCTGAGGGAGTACCCGTTCAAGATAAGAGAAGTTTGAAGATGTTGAATAACATGTTGCAACATCCTCCCAAGACATCAGAAGAAATTCATAAAGAAAAAGAATCAAAGATGGACATGCTACCATTGTGGGAAGTTTGGTCATATAAAAGCTTTTTGCTACAAGCTACATGGTTATCCCAAACCCATGCAACAGTATACTAGAAAAAAGAGCAGGGTTGAAACAAAAAGGATATGGACTTCAAAGGATAGTGTAAAAGAACATAGGGACTACAAGTCTTTCAGAGTCTCTACAGATGAAAAATGGTTCTTTGATAGTGGATGTTCTCGACATATGACTGGTGTTAGTAGATATATGTCACATGTTAAGTATCATGCTCCTAATGAGGTGATTTTTGGTAATGGATCAAAAGGAAAAGTGCTTGGTGTTGGAAGAGTGGATTGTCCAGGACAGCTAATTCTGGAAGAAGTATTGCTTGTTGAAGGGTTAGATACTAACCTAATAAGCATAAGCCAGTTGTGCGATCAAGGTCTTAGGGTCATCTTTACAAACCACGAATGTTTAATAATGGATGAAAAGAATTCTGTTGTTATGAGAGGTGAAAGAACCTCAGAGAATTGCTATTTGTGGAAAGATGAAAGCACAATTGTGGAAGTGTTAAACCAAAGAACTTGTGAATGGCACGTGTATAAGGACCCATTTCCAAAACTTATAAATAGCCCAGCTAACACATTCCAACTTCAATCCTACAGTGCAAAAACTTCATCTAACCTATTCTTTCAAAACTCTTCTTCGCTAGGGTTTGCTCTTACTCTCTTCAATACTGCATTTTGTGAGCAACAAAAAATGTCTCAACATCATGATTCTCCTGCTGATTCAAGAACTTCCCAAGTCAATGATGAAGACTATGATCCTCACTGAATGATCAAACTCACAGACCTTGTTCTTGATATCGCCCCGTTGAATGTTGTTCCTGCTGACACTAGAGGTGAGCAACCAGTTTCCCACTCTGTGAATGAAAGTATGTCAAGTAAGAAGTCTAAACACCTTTCATCTAGGAAGAAAGACAAAATGATTACTAGGTTTTATTCTGAGAAGATAAACCATAGAAAAAATGTTACTGATAAGAATTCAAATAGGAGGGTGGTTGAAACTAAGAATGATAGTAGGACTCTTGATGATAATGTTTTCAGTAGAGATCAGAGTCTTAGAAGAATTGTCACCTTTGCTGTTAGTGAAGCTGATAAAGATGTCGGGTCTGACGTCCCAACATCCATGGCTGGAAATACAAGTAATAGTCCTACTGATAGGACTGAGAATTGTATACCAGTTCAGGTGGCTAGGGAAAGAAGAAGCAAGAAGAGGGCTGAGATGTGTAGTAACGTTGCTGAGAAAAACTCTGATGAGGAACCAATAGCTAACATACTACAAAGAATCAAGAGTAGAAAAGAGAATACCATTGTGGCTGAGAATTCAAAGGATGCAGAAATGATTAGGAAATCTGCTAATGTGGAGAGTAACACAAGAAAGGCTGGAGCAGGTCCCTCTAAGCAATGGAGTAAAGTTGTGGTTCCAATCAAGAAAAGAAGGGTCACAGGCCTGAATGAGTCAAATGCTGGAACTGATGTCCAGGACATCAGTGGGAGAAGGGAGGATCAAACTGTCAGGCAAACTGATAGGTGAAAAATTGTCAGCCAAAGAAGAGTAGCTTTAGAGAGAGAACTGGGAAAAGACTTCAACAAGTATAAGGAAGTGGTTGATCTTATTGAAGCTGCTAGGTTGATGAAGACTGTGTCTGACATAGGACCATGTTATGAGAAGTTGCTTAAGGAGTTTGTTGTGAGTATCCCTGAAGACTGTAATAGCAAACTCAGAAAAGTCTATGTAAGAGGCAAAGCTGTGAAAATTTCTCCCAAAGTGATTAATAACTTTCTGGGGAGACCTACGGACCATCAGGCTGAGTTAGGAGCAACAGATGATGAAATCTGTGAGGAGATAACAGGTGGTTGCATCAAAGTTTGGCCAAATAAAGGAAAGCTCTCTTCTGGGAAGCTAAGTGTCAAATATGTTATCCTTCACAGAATTGCAGTGGTAAACTGGGTTTCTACCAACCATACTTCCACCATCTCATCCATGCTTGGAAAATTCATCTATGCTATTGGAAAGAAGGTCCCTTTCAACTTTGGAGCATATATCTTTGAACAAGTTTTGAAGCAAGCTAGCTCATCCGCTGTTAAGCTACCCATATGTTTTCCATCCTTAATCTGTGGAATGATCCTGGACCAATTTCCTGACTACTTAGTAAGAAGTGACAAAGTCAGCAAGAGAAAATCTCCAATGACTTTGCATTATAGGCTGCTAGGTGGAGTTCATGTGTCTGATGTTGTTGGGACATCCTCCTCAACTTCACATCGTGTCACTTTTGATGATGAAGCCATTGCACAAATGCAAGAAACTTGCAAAGAGCTGGAAGAATCTATCAGGAGAGATACAACAAGGAAGGCAAAGCTCGAGCAGCTGATTAAAGCTTTGGTTGAAAAGAGAAATGCTGCTAAAGATCAAGAGCTGACTGAAGATGGTGGACAAGGTGAATCTACTGAGTCTGATTGAAGGCGTGTCCAGCAGTATGATGATTCTGGTTCTGAGAATGGTGCTTCTGAATCTGAAGGTGAAAGTGATGAGGTTGCTGATGAAGAGGACAATGCTGAATATCTATAGGCTATCTTCAAGTTTATTTTCTGTTTTTGTTTGTTTTTTTTCTTTTAGGACAACTTAACTCTGTTTTGGTTTTGAACAATATATTGCTATGTAATTTGGTTACATTTGTCTATGACCTCTCTTTGTCATATTTGTGGCTAAAAAGGGGGAGTAGTAAGTGTGAGGGGGAGCAACATTGTTATGTGTTTGTGTTGTTGAGGGGGAGTGTGTGTGCTGCAGGTAGATTTTGAGTGCTGCAGGTGGATGGTGTGTTGCTGCTGTACTGTGTGTTTATATGCAGCTGAGGGGGAGTTTGCAGATGAGGGAGTTTTTGTTGCTGCTATTAATGGTGTTTTATCCGCTGCTGATACTGATGGTTTTTACGTGTGTGTGGAGTTTTAGCCAAAAATAAGCCAAACGGGGAGATTGTTATTTCCTTGGTTTTATGGTTGGCATTATTTTTCTAAAACTCATGTAGCAGCAGATGTTGAATGAAGATGTCTAATAATATGTTTCATTACTCTCTGTTCAACATGTCGAATGAAGATGTTCCATGACTGCTCATAGGACATCGCGCTGTGAAGTCAGTTTTTAATGCAGATTCTGTTACTATGATTTGTAACTGAATATTCTGTGAATATTTGGTTATCCTATGTGGCATCCAAAGCATTTTTGGATTAGGGTTATTTGTTGGTTTTCGGATTTGCTGCTGTTTCTAATTATGGAGACATAATAGGAAACTTTGGATTGAAGACCTATTTTATTGGAGTTAATTTTGCAGATCTGTGAGCAGTCTAATTGCTGCGTTTTTGGAAGCCCAATTCAGTCCAGATTTCAAGCTATAAATAGACTGATGTAAACCTAGTTTTAGGTGTCGAACTTACATGTATTTTTAGGGTTGTGTGCTTGTATTTTGTGAGCCTAACTGGTATCTTATGATAACAGTATAAGGACTGTAGTGTAAGTTGTGTAAGGTTACTCATAAGCTTTTAAGCATTGATTAGTTGTGTGTTAATTCTCATAAGCTGTGAAGTATTGAGAATTTGTGTTTCGACCATTGTTACTTGTCTTGTAAGGAACCAGTCACGGGTTGTGATTGAAGAGGGATTTGAGGAGGGCCTCATACCTAGGGGAGTCTTAGGTAGAAGTCATAGGAAGGGTAGTGATTAAGTGAGCTGATTGAACCGGGTGTGGTTATCAGTGAATTGATACTATCGAATATTGATTTCATCCCTGGATTGGTAGCCCCCAGATGTAGGATAGTTAGATCCGAACTGGGTTAACAATTTCTGGTGTTCTTTACATTTTCTGCACACTTTTGTATTGATCTTGTTCATTGTTGTCGTATATCAGTGTCTCGACATCTCGATAGGACATCTGATATATAGGCCAGAATTTCAATTGGCATCAAGAGCAGGCACCCTTTGTTGTTTCTGGGTGAGATTCAGGGAAGGTACTTTCTGGTACAATGGACAAGGATGGAGGAGCTCTGAATAAACCACCTCTGTTGGATGGTTCTAACTATGAGTATTGGAAACCTAGGATGATAGCTTTCATCAAGTCCATGGATGATCAAGCATGGAAAGCTGTTCTCAAAGGTTGGGAGCCTCCAAAGGTAAGAGATTGAGAAGGAAATATTACTGATGTTCTGAAGGAAGAAGAGGACTGGGATGATGCTGACTACAAAGGGTCTGTTGGAAATTCTAAAGCCATGAATGCATTGTTCAATGGTGTCAACAGAAATATCTTCAGGCTGATTGAACATTGTACTATTGCCAAAGAGGCTTGGCAGGTCTTGAAAGTTGCTCATGAAGGGACCTCAAAGGTGAAAATGTTAAAGCTTCCGCTTCTCACTAGCAAGTTTGAGAGTTTGAAGATGAAAGAGGATGAGAGCATTCATGATTTTCATATGAACATTATTGAGATAGCTAATGCCTCTAGTGCCTTAGGAGAAAAGATGTCTGACAGCAAGCTGGTCAGGAAGATTCTCAAGTCTCTACCTAAGAGATTTGATATGAAGGTCACTGCTATAGAGGAAGCTCGGGACATTGACAAGATGAAGGTGGATGAGCTTATGGGATCACTCCAAACTTTTGAGTTAGGATTCGGTGAAAAAGCTGAAAAGAAGAAGAGTATAGCATTTGTGTCAAGTGCTGATGACTCAGATGATGAAGGAAACTGGTCAAAGATGAAGATGTGTCCAAAGAGCTAGTGTTGCTTGGAAGACAATATAATAAAGTGTTGAAAAGATTGGACTGGAAGTCAAGAGAAAATGTTCGGAACAAGTCTCTCGACATCAACAAAGACTAGGACGGAGGCAGAAGATCCAGAACTGAAGAAGACTCTAATCAAGGGAAGAGAGTTCAATGCTATGAATGTGAAGGATTTGGGCACGTAAAAACTGAGTGTCCCACTTATCTCAAAAGAGAAACGAAGGGATTATCTGTGACATGGTCATAAGATGATTCTGAAACTGAAGGTGATGAGAAATCTGCAAAGTTGGTGACAACATTAACAGGAGTATGTGAATCAGATGAAGAATCTGAAGAGCTGGCTATCTCTTATAAGAAGTTGTGCATTGAACATGAAGAAGTATGTCAGCTAAAAGAAGAACAAGCATGTGTCATTGTTCATTTAAATGCTGAGAATACTGAGCATATGTCTACTATAGCTGATCTACAAAGTGAAGTAAATGTTTTGAATTCAAAACTGGACAACATGATCAAAAATGTCAGAATGTTAAATGGGAGTTCAGATGTACTTGATGAAATTTTGAAGTCAGGAAGAGATGCTAGAAATGTCAGTGGTATTGGATTTGAAGGTACAAATGAATTAGATGAAGGAAAGAAATCTGAGGGAGTACCCGTTCAAGATAAGAGAAGTTTGAAGATGTTGAATAACATGTTGCAACATCCTCCCAAGACATCAGAAGAAATTCATAAAGAAAAAGAATCAAAGATGGACATGCTACCATTGTGGGAAGTTTGGTCATATAAAAGCTTTTTGCTACAAGCTACATGGTTATCCCAAACCCATGCAACAGTATAATAGAAAAAAGAGCAGGGTTGAAACAAAAAAGATATGGACTTCAAAGGATAGTGTAAAAGAACATAGGGACTACAAGTCTTTCAGAGTCTCTACAGATGAAAAATGGTTCTTTGATAGTGGATGTTCTCGATATATGACTAGTGTTAGTAGATATATGTCACATGTTAAGTATCATGCTCCTAATGAGGTGATTTTTGGTAATGGATCAAAAGGAAAAGTGCTTGGTGTTGGAAGAGTGGATTGTCCAGGACAGCCAATTCTGGAAGAAGTATTGCTTGTTGAAGGGTTAGATACTAACCTAATAAGCATAAGCCAGTTGTGTGATCAAGGTCTTAGGGTCATCTTAACAAACCACGAATGTTTAATAATGGATGAAAAGAATTCTGTTGTTATGAGAGGTGAAAGAACCTCAGAGAATTGCTATTTGTGGAAAGATGAAAGCACAATTATGGAAGTGTTAAACCAAAGAACTTGTGAATGGCACGTGTATAAGGACCCATTTCCAAAACTTATAAATAGCCCAGCTAACACATTCCAACTTCAATCCTACAGTGCAAAAACTTCATCTAACCTATTCTTTCAAAACTCTTCTTCGCTAGGGTTTGCTCTTACTCTCTTCAATACTGCATTTTGTGAGCAACAAAAAATGTCTCAACATCATGATTCTCCTGCTGATTCAAGAACTTCCCAAGTCAATGATGAAGACTGTGATCCTCACTGAATGATCAAACTCACAGGCCTTGTTCTTGATATCGCCCCGTTGAATGTTGTTCCTGCTAACACTAGAGGTGAGCAACCAGTTTCCCACTCTGTGAATGAAAGTATGTCAAGTAAGAAGTCTAAACACCTTTCATCTAGGAAGAAAGACAAAATGATTACTAGGTTTTATTCTGATAAGATAAACCCAAGAAAAAATGTTACTGATAAGAATTCAAATAGGAGGGTGGATGAAACTAAGAATGATAGTAGGACTCTTGATGATAATGTTTTCAGTAGAGATCAGAGTCTTAGAAGATTTGTCACCTTTGTTGTGAGTGAAGCTGATAAAGATGTCGGGTCTGACGTCCCAACATCCATGGCTGGAAATACAAGTAATAGTCCTACTGATAGGACTGAGAATTGTATACCAGTTCAGGTGGCTAGGGAAAGAAGAAGCAAGAAGAGGGCTGAGATGTGTAGTAACGTTGCTGAGAAAAACACTGATGAGGAACCAATAGCTGACATACTACAAAGAATCAAGAGTAGAAAAGAGAATACCATTGTGGCTGAGAATTCAAAGGATCCAGAAATGATTAGGAAATCTGCTAATGTGGAGAGTAACACAAGAAAGGCTGGAGCAGGTCCCTCTAAGCAATGGAGTAAAGTTGTGGTTCCAATCAAGAAAAGAAGGGTCACAGGCCTGAATGAGTCAAATGCTGGAACTGATGTCCAGGACATCAGTGGGAGTAGGGAGGATCAAACTGTCAGGCAAACTGATAGGTGAAAAATTGTCAGCCAAAGAAGAGTAGCTTTAGAGAGAGAACTGAGAAAAGACTTCAACAAGTATAAGGAAGTGGTTGATCTTATTGAAGCTGCTAGGTTGATGAAGACTGTGTCTGACATAGGACCATGTTATGAGAAGTTGCTTAAGGAGTTTGTTGTGAGTATCCCTGAAGACTGTAATAGCAAACTCAGAAAAGTCCATGTAAGAGGCAAAGCTGTGAAAATTTCTCCCAAAGTGATTAATAACTTTCTGGGGCAACAAATGATGAAATCTGTGAGGAGATAACAGGTGGTTGCATCAAAGTTTGGCCAAATGAAGGAAAGCTCTCTTCTGCGAAGCTAAGTGTCAAATATGCTATCCTTCACAGAATTGCAGTGGTAAACTGGGTTTCTACCAACCATACTTCCACCATCTCATCCATGCTTGGATAATTCATCTATGCTATTGGAAAGAAGGTCCCTTTCAACTTTGGAGCATATATCTTTGAACAAGTTTTGAAGCAATCTAGCTCATCCGCTGTTAAGCTACCCATATGTTTTCCATCCTTAATCTGTGGAATGATCCTGGACCAATTTCCTGACTGCTTAGTAAGAAGTGACAAAGTCAGCAAGACAAAACCTCCAATGACTTTGCATTATAGGCTGCTAGGTGGAGTTCATGTGTCTGATGTTGTTGGGACATCCTCCTCAACTTCACGTCGTGTCACTTTTGATGATGAAGCCATTGCACAAACGCAAGAAACTTGCAAAGAGCTGGAAGAATCTATCAGGAGAGATACAACAAGGAAGGCAAAGCTCGAGCAGCTGATTAAAGTCTTGGTTGAAAAGAGAAATGCTGTTAAAGATCAAGAGCTGACTGAAGATGATGGACAAGGTGAATCTACTGAGTCTGATAGAAGGAGTGTCCAGCAGTATGATGATTCTGGTTCTGAGAAGGGTGCTTCTGAATCTGAAGGTGAAAGTGATGAGGTTGCTGATGAAGAGGACAGTGCTGAATAGCCATAGGCTATCTGCAAGTTTATTTTATGTTTTTGGTTGTTTTTTTTCTTTTAGGACAACTTAACTCTGTTTTGGTTTTGAACAATATACTGCTATGTAATTTGGTTACATTTGTCTATGACCTCTCTTTGTCATATTTGTGGCTAAAAAGGGGGAGTAGTAAGTGTGAGGGGGAGCAGCATTGTTATGTGTTTGTGCTGTTGAGGGGGAGTGTGTGTGCTGCAGGTAGATTTTGAGTGCTGCAGGTGGATGGTGTGTTGCTGCTGTACTGTGTGTTTATTTGCATCAGAGGGGGAGTTTGCAGATGAGGGAGTTTTTGTTGCTGTTATTATTGGTGTTTTTTCCGCTGCTAATACTGATGGTATTTAAGTGTGTGTGGAGTTTTAGCCAAAAATAAGCCAAATGGGGAGATTGTTATTTCCTTGGTTTTATGGTTGGCATTATTTTGCTAAAACTCATGTAGCAGCAGATGTTGAATGAAGATGTCTAATAATATGTTTCATTACTCTCTGTTCAACATGTCAAATGAAGATGTTCCATGACTGCTCATAGGACATCGCACTGTGAATTCAGTTTTTAATGCAGATTCTGTTACTATGATTTGTAACTGAATATTCTGTGAATATTTGGTTATCCTATGTGGCATCCAAAGCATTTTTGGATTAGGGTTATTTGTTGGTTTTCGGATTTGCTGCTGTTTCTAATTATGGAGACATAATAGGAAACTTTGGATTGAAGTCCTATTTTATTGGAGTTAATTTTGCAGATTTGTGAGCAGTCTAATTGCTGCATTTTTGGAAGCCCAATTCAGTCCAGATTTCAAGCTATAAATAGACTGATGTAAACCTAGTTTTAGGTGTCGAACTTACATGTATTTTTAGGGTTGTGTGCTTGTATTTTGTGAGCCTAACTGGTATCTTATGATAATAGTATAAGGACTGTAGTGTAAGTTCTGTAAGGTTACTCATAAGCTTTTAAGCATTGAGTAGCTGTGTGTTAATTCTCATAAGCTGTGAAGTATTGAGAATTTGTGTTTCGACCATTGTTACTTGTTTTGTAAGGAACTAGTCACGGGTTGTGATTGAAGAGGGATTTGAGGAGGGCCTCATACCTAGGGGAGTCTTAGGTAAAAGTCATAGGAAGGGTAGTGATTAAGTGAGCTGATTGAACCGGGTGTGGTTATCAGTGAATTGATACTATCGAATATTGATTTCACCCCTGGCTTGGTAGCCCCCAGATGTAGGATAGTTAGATCCGAACTGGGTTAACAATTTCTGGTGTTCTTTACATTTTCTGCACACTTTTGTATTGATCTTGTTCATTGTTGCCGTATATCAGTGTCTCGACATCTCGATAGGACATCTGATATATAGGCCAGAATTTCACCATTGATTAATAGCAAGTCTTCAGATGTTGTTGAAAGTGATTTATAACTAAACTTGCATGTTTATGTTTTGTTGACATATGTCTCTTTGTGTATTTTAACATCTTAAGAAAACATAACTTAGCATATATTTCAACTAAAATATGATAAGCAATACAAGTATTCTTGGGTTTCATTTTATCGTACAAATTTAAGGGTTCTTTAAAATATTTCATTTTGGCATAGTCATCCATCGTGAAGCTATATGTCACCATGTTAGAGAATCGCTTTAATAAGCCATATCTTCCATAAAGACAAGTCTTTTATCGTTTTGTAAGTGTAGTAGATAAAATTTACCATTAATTTAATGGAAGCCTACTTCTATTATAGAGAATCATAAAGTGGTGACTTAGCTCCACGATGGAACACTTTGTCAAAATTAAATGTGTTCAAGAATCTCTTAGTTTGTAGGACGAAATAAACAACAAGTTTATTTATATGTGTTTTATCATACATATGATGGAATTTATATTAAAGAAGGTTCGTGTGAGGATGTAGTTACACTGAGATAGAGACCAAATAGCATGGAGTTAGATCGTGTGCAATTACCTATGATGCACTTGTGTAATTAATTGAAAACCATGATAAGTATTACCAAAAAGCAATCGAGTGCAGCAATAGTAATTTATTCGAATATATTTACCTCATTCTATAATGTTATTGTAACACCCATATATAACAACATACATCAAAGCATATATATTATACATGAATCCAAGTATTTGATACTGAAATACCATAAGTTCCTAGTTAACACATTATATACATTAAATGCCCTTAATACAAAGTTCAAAAGTCTACGACATAACATATATAAGATGTCCCAAAATGCACTAAGAACTAGATCAATACAATGATCTCAAAATAAAACGCCATAGCGGAAGCCATGCCATCTCAAAAGCTACGATCCGTAAGGAAAAGTCAAACCACTTTATCCTTACCCTTCGCTAAACTTGTAGTACCTGTGATGTAAACAACAACGTGGGGTGAGATACATCAAATCTCAGTGAGTTCGCTATCTTATAGTTGTAATACCCCATAAATTATTTTACTTTGGGTAGTATTAGTTGTGATTAACTGAGTCCCAATGTACTCTAATAAATTATCTGCAGAGATAATTAGGGTAACTGTGGGATTTAGAGTAAATCCAATTAATATTATCTGACTCTGAGATATTAAATATTTGGACTTTAGAGACTTTTTGGACAATTAGTAGTGTTGGTAATTGATGATGTTTTACTATATCTTTTTCTTTTCCTTCGTTTTCCTCTTTAGAACCAAAGAAAGGAAAAGATAGAAAGAAAAGGGAGAGAAAGGAAAGGAAAGAAGAGGAAAAGCTCAAGAACACCAAATCCTCAACCATCATCCAATCTTCATTGAATCAACTCATCTTCTTCATCATCATCCTCTGTATAAGGTGGGTTCTAGATAGATGCTCTAGATGTAGAATTCTATGTGTTTTAGAGTTAGGTTGAAATTGTGAGGAAATGAGTAATTATGTTAAAGCATGAATTTAACGGATGAAATGTGAGATAATCGTTGTTAAATGCTTGCTGTTATGATTATACCATGTTTTGATGACTATTAGGAGGTTTGGATGTGTTATGATTGGAAAATATTTGGTTTTGGGTTCAAGAACAGCGCTGTGGAGAAGTGGGATTTTCCAGGCTTCGCCTAGCGAACCTGGGGCGAGTCCCAGCGAACGGATTTTCGAGGGTTCGCCTAGCGAACCCGCCAGTGAAGGTCAGCGAGTGTTCGCCAGGGACGTTCGCCTAGCGAACATTGGGTGTTTTTAGTTCTGTTTGGTTCTGCCTTGCTTCGCTAAGTTGCTTCGCTGAGTTGTTCGCTAGGAGTACATGAAGAGAATTATCCAACACATGATTTAGAATTGGCGGCAGTTGTATTTACCTTGAAAGTGTGGCATCACTATTTGTATGGTGTACGTTTTGAGATGTTTAGCGACCACAAGAGCTTACAGTACCTCTTTGATCAGAAGGAGTTGAACATGCGTCAAAGGAGGTGGATGGAATATTTGAAAGATTATGACTTGGAACTATGATACCACCCTGGTAAAGTGAATAAAGTGGCGGATGCTTTGAGTAGGAAGGTGTTGCATAATGCCGAGTTGATGATACTAGAGTATACTTTATTGGAGAAATTTTGAGATCTAAATCTTCAATTTAATTGGACTCCTAATTGTGTGGTTATGGGGAATTTGGATATCAATTCTACTCTTAGGGAAGAAATCCAACAAGAGCAAGGGTTAGATGAGAAGTTGCAAGGAGTGTTATTGCAACCGGGTTTTGTGCGAGATACCGATGGACTTATTGTATTTAACCGAAGGATTTGTATTCCGGACAACATGGAGTTAAAAAGGAGGATTTTGGAGGAAGCGCATAAGGGTGCTTTTACTATACATCCGGGATCTTCAAGGATGTACCAAGACCTAAAGAGAGACTATTGGTGGTCCGGGATGAAAAGAGATATTGCGAAGTATGTGTCGGAATGTGCAGTGTGTCAACAAGTGAAGATCGAGCACCAAAGGCCGGGTGGCTTGTTGCAACCTTTAGAAATTCCGGTGTGGAAATGGGATAGTATTTCGATGGATTTCATCGTGGGATTACCCCGTGCCCAAGGTGGTTATGATTCGATTTAGGTGATTGTGGATCGATTGACGAAGTCTGCTCATTTCTTGGCCGTAAAGACTACTTATAAGGCGAGTCATCTCGCAAGGTTGTTTATTTCAGAGATAGTGAGGTTGCATGGTATTCCTACTAGCATTATTTCAGATATAGATCCAAAATTTACTTCTATATTTTGGAGAGTTTTTCAACAAGCTATGGGGACGAAGTTGTGTATGAGCACGTCGAATCATCTGCAAACGGATGGTCAGATGGAACGGACGATACAAACCATGGAAGACATTTTAAGAGCTTGTGTCCTTGAAAGTGGAGGAAATTGGATAGAACTCTTACCGTTGATTGAATTCTCTTATAATAACAGTTATCATGCAAGTATTGGTATGGCACCTTATGAAGCATTATATGGAAGGAAATGTAGGACACCACTGTGTTGGGCAGAAGTCGGTGAAGATAGTATGTTGGGACCCGAGATTATTCACGAAACTACGGAGAAAATTAAGTTGATCCGTGATAAGATCAAACAAGCTCAAGATCCTCAGAAAAGTTATGCGGATAACCGTAGAAGACCTTTAGAATTTGAAGAAGACGATCACGTGTTTTTGAAAGTTACTCTGAGATTGCGGTTGAAAGGACCATTTCGATCGCGGAAGTTAAGCCTGAGATACGTAGGACCGTATCAGATCTTGGAGAGAATTGGTGAAGTAGCTTACAGATTAGCCTTACCACCTTCTCTGTCCGAGATGCACGATGTCTTTCATGTGTCTCAGCTTAGGAAATTTGTCCCAGATCCTCTTCTGCCAATTTTACCAGATACAATTGAGATAGAAGCAGATTTGACATTTGAGCCTCAACCTAGTCGTATCACCGGAAGAGAAACTAAAGTGTTAAGGAATAAGGAGATTCCTCTTGTTAAGGTCCAGTGGGATGAGACGCATCCGGGTGATGCAACTTGGGAATTAGAATCGGAGATGCGGGAGGTCTACCCTCATCTTTTCAGGTAATTGTTTTAAATTCGTGGGCGAATTTCTATTTAAGGGGGGGAGGATGTAATACCTCGTAAATTATTTTACTTTGGGTAATATTAGTTGTGATCAACTGAGTCCCAGTGTACTCTGATAAATTATCTACAGAGATAATTAGGGTAACTATGGGATTTAGAGTAAATCCAATTAATATTATCTGACTCTGAGATATTAAATATTTGGACTTTAGAGACTTTTTAAACAATTAGTAGTGTTGGTAATTGATGATGTTTTACTATATCTTTTTCTTTTCCTTCATTTTCCTCTTTAGAACCAAAGAAAGGAAAAGATAGAAAGAAAAGGGAGAGAAAGGAAAAGAAAGAAGAGGAAAAGCTCAAGAACACCAAATCCTCAACCATCATCCAATCTTCATTGAATCAACTCATCTTCTTCATCATCATCCTCTGTATAAGGTGGGTTCTAGATGGATGCTCTAGATGTAGAATTCTATGTGTTTTATAGTTAGGTTGAAATTGTGAGGAAATGAGTAATCATGTTAAAGCATGAATTTAACGGATGAAATGTGAGATAATCGTTGTTAAATGCTTGTTGTTATGATTATACCATGTTTTGATGACTATTAGGAGGTTTGGATGTGTTATGATTGGAA
This sequence comes from Lathyrus tuberosus, assembly GCA_022829125.1. Classification (NCBI taxonomy): domain Eukaryota; kingdom Viridiplantae; phylum Streptophyta; class Magnoliopsida; order Fabales; family Fabaceae; genus Lathyrus; species Lathyrus tuberosus. The sequence goes on from JALAZF010001035.1 coordinate 95,820, forward strand.
AATATTTGGTTTTGGGTTCAAGAACAACGTTGTGGAGAAGTGGGATTTTCCAGGCTTCGCCTAGCGAACCTGGGGCGAGTCCCAGTGAACGGATTTTCGAGGGTTCGCCTAGCGAACCCGCCAGCGAAGGTCAGCGAGTGTTCGCCAGGGACGTTCGCCTAGCGAACATTGGGTGTTTTCAGTTCTGTTTGGTTCTGCCTTGCTTCGCTGAGTTGTTCGCTAGGCGAAGGGAGAGGCGAGTGTTCGCCAGAGTGTTCGCGAAGCGAACTTTATGTCTATTTTTATTCTGTTTGTGCATTCGCCAAGAGCTTCGCCTAGCGAAGGCTGGAGCGAAGGCTCGCTGGGACGTTCGCCTAGCGAACATGGCTGTGTATGAAATTTTGTTTCCTTCATAACTTTTGCACCGTTTATCCGTTTTGCGTATTCTTGATATCGATGTGAAACTGTGAATAACCTCTATTTAAGAGAAGGGAGAAATACTGGTTTTGATGCCCATTTAAATAAATCAGAGGGAACCGTTAATCGGCGTAATATGCGATATGTGGAATTATGTGGTTTAATGGTGTGATTGATGAATAATTGTCTATGTTCCTATTGTTATGCATGTTAAAACCTAAAATAGGTAGAGTGAGGAATATCATCGTGAACAATTGTCGGATAGTGTGGAATAACATTGTGACAACGCTCGTGCAGAAGAGGCCGAGGCGTGTGTCTAGTAATAATAACCGGTTTATCTTGCGGTGTAGTTTCATGAGACTCGAGCACCTCCTCTGAAACGTATGCACAATTACTTGGCGAGTTTGATTTCCGTGTATAGTACGAATGGAGCCTACGGGTAAAGAGACTTGTGATGGTGTACGGGCCGTGTGAAGTGACGGATCACGGTGTACGGGCCGATGATCCCAAATCCAATTCGTATGCCAAGTAAATACAAGGATCCATGACTCGGGTCATCTTCTAGACGTAGAAGCGGACGGGAATAGGGGATGCCTTGGTACGGTTATTGATTTGTGAGATTCTGGAGTAACAGGCTCAGAACTTACTTTGGTACTATTGTGAGTTAATAGGCTCACGAGTGTGAATGTAATTATATCGTGTGTGTACTCAAAGTCACTTCCCTTCCCTTTGACTTGAGTTAGGCTTATTAGAACCTTGTAAAGCCGAGAGGACTATAAGATAGAGAACTCACTAAGATTTGATGTATCTCACCCCACTATTGTTGTTTACATCACAGGTTCTGCAGGTTCGGCGAAGGGTAAGGACAAACTGGTTTGACTTTTCCTTACGGATCGTAGCTTTTGAGATGGCATGGCTTCCGCTATGGCATTTTTTAGATCATTGTATTGATCTAGTTCTTAGAGCCTTTTGGACATCTTGTATATGTTGTGCCGTAGACTTTAGAACTTTGTATTTAGGGCATTTAATGTATACAATGTGTTAATTAGGAACTTGTACATATATATTTCAGTATCAAATGTATTATTCATGTATGATATATGCTTTGATGTATGTATGTATATGTGGGCTTTACAATAGTCCTCTCGGCTTTACAAGGTTCTAACATCCTAACTCAAGTCAAAAGGGAAGGGAAGTGACTTTGAGTACACACTCACCATATATGGATCCACACTCGTGAGCCTGTTAACTCACACCAATAAAAAAGTAAGTCATGAGCCTGCTAACTCAAGACTCTCGCTAATCAATAACCGTACCAAGGCATCCCTTTTTCCCGTCCGCTTCTACGTCTAGAAGACGATCCGAGTCATGGATCCTTGTAGTTACTTGGCATACGAAATGGATTCGTGATCATCGGCCTGTTAACCGTGAACCGTCACTTCTCATGGCCTGTTAACCATCACAAGTCTCTTTACCATATAGGCTCCATTCGTACTACACGAGGGAATCAAACCTGCCAAGTAATTGTGCATACGTTTCAGAGGAGGTGCTCGAGTCTCATGAAACTACACCGTAAGATAAACTAGTTATGATTACTAGACACACGCCTCGGCCTCTCATGCACGAGCGTTGTCACTATGTCATTTCCACACTAACCGACCATTGTTTACAGTAATATTCCTCACTCTACCTATTTCGTATTTTAGCATGCATACATATTCAAACATGTTTAACAATAAGAGCATAGGCATATATTCCTTAATCACATAATGGAAACACATAATGCAACATATCACACATTACACCAATTCATGATTCCCTTCGATTTATTTAATCGGGCAATAAATAGATATTTCTCACTACCATTAGCTAGAGGATGTTCATAGCTTCACAATGATACCAAGAATACTCACATCGGATAAACGAGTCAAAAGTTATGAAAGAAACAAGTTGTATGATCTATCATGTTCGCATTGCGAAGAAGCCAGCGAATGCTCACTTCCTCATTCACAGTGCGAAGCTCCCAGTGAATGCCTAGCCAACACTTGTTCGCTGCACCATTCGCGGTGCGAACATCTGGCGAACCAAGTCAGAACCAAAACAAGGTAAAGTTCGCAGTGCGAACCTCTGGCGAATGTTCGCCTTTCCCTTCACCGTGCGAACATCCAGCGAGTGCACGATTTCCCCTTCGCTAGGGGATTTGCAGTGCGAATATGGGAAAATGTAGAAATTCTGCAGCGTAACAGCTGAGTTCCCATGGGTCCAAAACATCACCAAAACATATCCAAACATCCAATAATCAAACACAGATGATTCTACACTCATATAGCTTATACTACTCGGTTTTTAACACATTTCAACCGTTAAATTTCATCGATTACCAATTTAAGCAATTTCTCATAAACCTAACTTAAGCTAAAATCAATTCTAACTCTAGAACTTAAGTTTCTATCTAGAACCCACCTTGAATAGATGATGATGGTGAAGATGGGAAGATGATTTGATGAAGATTTGATGATGTTCTTGATGATCTTGCTCTTGGACTTTTTCCTCTTTTTCTCTTTCTTTCCTTCTCTTTTCTTTCTCTCCAAAATCCTTTCTATCTTTTTCTTTGGAAAATGAAAGGAAAAAAATGATATAGGGAAAATATCATTAATTAGCAATACTACTAATTGTCCAAAAAGTCTCTAAAGTTCAAATACTTAAGTATCTTAGAGTCAGATAATATTAATTGGATTTACTCTAAGTTCAACAGTTACCCTAATTATCTCTGCAGATAATTTCTCAGAGCACACAGGGACTCAGTTGATCACAACTAATATTATCCAGAGTAAAATAATTTACGGGGTATTACATCCTCCCCCCCCTTAAATAGAAATTCGCCCACAAATTTAAAACAATTACCTGAAAAGATGAGGATAGACCTCCCGCATCTCCGATTCCAATTCCCAAGTTGCATCGCCCGGATGCGTCTCATCCCACTGGACCTTAACAAGAGGAATCTCTTTATTCCTTAACACTTTAGTTTCTCTTCCGGTGATACGACTCGGTTGAGGCTCAAATGTTAAATCTGCTTCTATCTCAATTGTATCTGGTAGGATTGGCTGAAGAGGATCTGGGACAAATTTTCGAAGCTGAGACACATGAAAAACGTTGTGCATCTCTGACAGAGAAGGCGGTAAGGCTAATCTGTAGGCTACTTCACCAATTCTTTCCAAAATCTGATATGGTCCCACGTATCTCGGACTTAACTTCCGCGACCGAAACGGTTCTTTCAACCGCAATCTCGGAGTAACCTTCAGAAACACATGATCGCCTTCTTCAAATTCTAAAGGTCTTCTTCAGTTATCCGCATAACTCTTCTGACGATCTTGTGCTTGCTTAACTTTTCCACGGATCATCCTAATCTTCTCCGTAGTTTCGTGAATAATCTCAGGTCCCAACATCCTATCTTCACCAACTTCGGCCCAACACAACGGTGTCCTACACTTCCTTCCATACAACGCCTCATAAGGTGTCATACCAATACTTGCATGATAACTATTATTATAAGAGAACTCAATCAACAGCAAAAGTTCTATCCAATTTCTTCCACTTTTAAGTACACAAGCTCTCAACATGTCTTCCATGGTTTGTATTGTCCGTTCCGTCTGACCGTCCGTTTGCGGATGATTCGACGTACTCAAACATAACTTCGTTCCCATGGCTTGTTGAAAAGCTCTCCAAAATCTCGAAGTAAACCTTGGATCTCTATCCGGAACGATACTAGTAGAAATACCATGCAATCTCACTATCTCCGAAATGAGCAACCTTGCGAGATGACTCGCCTTTTAGGTAGTCTTCACAGCTAAGAAATGCGCAGATTTTGTTAACCGATCCAAAATTACCCAAAACGAATCATAACCACCTTGCGCACAGGGTAATCCTACCGCGAAGTCCATCAAAATACTCTCCCATTTCCACACCGGAATTTCTAAAGGTTGCAACAAGCCACCCGGTCTTTGGTGCTCGATCTTCACTTGTTGGCACACCGCACATTCCGACACATACACCGCAATATCTCTTTTCATTCCGGACCACCAATAGTCCCTCTTTAAATCTTGATACATCTTCGAAGATCCCGGATGTATAGTAAAAGCACCCTTATGCGCTTCTTCCAAAATCCTCCTTTTTAACTCCGTGTTATCTGGAACACAAATCCTTTGGTTAAATACAATAACTCCGTCGGTAGCTCGCACAAAACCCGGTTGCAATAACACTTCTTGTAACTTCTCATCTAACCCTTGCTCTTGTTGGATTTCTTCCCGAAGAGTAGAAGTGATATTCAAATTTCCCATAATCACACCATTAGGGGTCCAAACAAATTGAAGATTTAGATCTCGAAATTTTTCCAATAAAGTATACTCTAGCTTCATCAACTCGGCATTATGCAACACCTTCCTACTCAATGCATCCGCCACTTTATTCGCTTTACCCGGATGGTATTTGTAATACCCCAAATTTTGACCACTTAGATTTCCCATCATTGTGAAAATCATCATCACAATATGGATGTACCTTTATGCTTCATTAGTCTCCCCAAAGATGGGTGAGCATCCACTACAATCAAAATTAGGGTTTCAAGCCCTCTCTGAGTGCTTAGACAAAGGATCAATCAAGAAATGACATGATCTTCAACTTGTCTAATCTCTTAAACATCCACAATGGATCAAAAAGGACTCCCACTTCAAGGATTAAGCACAAGGCTGCTCCCTTCTAGGTGGATCAAGTCTCAAGATCGACAGTGTCACCAAATTAGGGTTTTGGTCGACCAGGGCCTCCAGATGGAAATTTTCATCTGGGCACAAGGCAATGATCCAACACATAACCTAATATACTTCATGGAACCTCATGAACCCATGCATCAAGTCAATTTTGCCTCAGGGGATGCATTCATCAAAAATCAGGAATTAGGGTTTCTTGACCTAATTCACCCCTAAGTTGACTTTTGGGACAAACCATGAGCCAAGACCTCAAGAGATGATTTGAGGGTCTCTAATATACCATATTGATCCATTTGGAACAATGGATTGATCCAAGAAGTTTGAGCAACAAGTCTCAATTTCATCTGCACCACAATTAGGGTTTTAAGGGAAAAGTCAACTGTAACTTTGACTTTTGACCAGGACATGCTCCCAAACCCTAATACATGATTGAATATACCCTATGACACCCATGGCACATGTCCATCAAGTTTGATTTAGGTCAAGGACATGATTTCCTGAAGAATTGCACAGTTTGGAATTCATCTGATAAAAAGACAACTGTGCACAAAAGTCAACTTTGACTTTTTGAGATTTTTCACCAAAATGGATTTTTAACCCTAAAATGATGTTAATGTATGATTTGAATCATCATTCATCAAGAAAAATCAAGAAAAGTGAGATAACTTGTAAAAGGGGTAACCATAAAACTTAGAAATTTTTCTATGTTAAAAATAAAGTGGCAAAGGTACCAACTTTGAAGGACCATAACTCCTAAACCACAAGGCCATTTTTTCTCATCCAACGATGGATTTGTAGCCCTCATTATCACCTACAAAAACTTCAACTACAAGTCATTCCAATTCATTAAGGATTTTGAGTTATGGAGTGATCAAAGTGGCTGAAAAGTGAAAATGTCACTTTTTCCAACACTTAGTGAAATTTTCACTAAGTCAGATTCTGCCTCACTTTTTGCCAAATGTAGGGGGATTTTTCACTTGGAATCAAAAGAGATCAAAACCAAACTTGTTCAAACAATTGTTGTATCATGTAAGAGCTTTCCAAAATGGCTAAGAACATTGCCAAATTCAACCTACACCATGAGATACAACATTGCCAAGTTGCCTTGCTGAAATCTGTCAAGGCAAGGCAGAATTTGCAACTTTGGTCGATTTGCCAAAATCAGCCAAATTCAATTGCTCCTATCCACTTGGACACCTCAGAGGATTTAACCTAAAGGGGACAATCACTGAGCCAAGCCTCCAAAGTCCATGGAACAAGAAATAGCATGTTGAACCTAGAATGGCCAAAATAGGGACAAGACTTCAAATTTGGAATGAGGCATTCAATGGAACCATCAAGGTGGCATGGACTGAGCCATTCTCATCTGAAATCAGTCAAGACTTATCCAAGACCAAGGGGACCATAGCTCTGTGCCCTAACCTCTAGTCAATGGCTAGAGGAGACTTGCATTTCCATTGGCCAACATTGAGGAAACACCTGCTGCAGTTGCCATTCACTGTGGATCCCAAAACAAACTTGCTCTACTATAAATAGAGCTCAATTGTGATCAGTTTGAGTACACCAAAGCCATCTAACAGATGCTTTCCTCAAAATCTCTTCTTTCACTCCAATTTTGCCTTCTAAGGCAAGTCACTATCGGGTTTTGAGTTTGAGAGCAATTCCAATCAAACCAATCACTCACACACCTCACATACATCACATATGAGCTGATCAAACACTTAGATTACTTCTGAAACATCAATTTCACAAAATCACCAGCTGGTTGCTTAAGGTTTTAACCAAAGTACAGCTGAGGTACCACAAAATGATCCAGCCAATTTCAATTAAGTCCAACCATCCAAACACAATCCATAGGGTGTAGGGAAGCTGTTCAGATCATCACCACTCATCTGTAACACCTCCAAATCAAAAATCACTTTGAACTTGCTGTCACGGCCTAGAGGTGAGCACATACTTGGTCATCTCTCAATCTATGCATATTTCCTCGCACAATAATTTGGCCATATGTTCATAATCATGCATGGAATGTTTTCCCTCAATTAATTGCATTGTTTGAATCGTGTATCAAAAATCCTAGCCTTCATGCAGAAATTAGGGTTCTTGAGGTCTCTTCGTGATTTCTTGTTGTATGTTTAATTTAAATGAAATTAAAGTACATAGACATGATCGTGAGGTTGAGACGAGCATAATGATATGTGGATTGCATGATATGATTACGTATTCAGTGAGATTGGATAGAAAATGCAAATCTGAGAAACCAAGAACACGCGCGTGTTCTTCAGCTGTTCTTGGCGCCATTTTTCATAAATTCAAATATTTGAATTTTGTGATTTTGTTTAATTGATTCAAAAATTAATTTCTCTCTGAGTTTTAATGATTTTGAGTTGATTCTTTTTTTAATAATTCACAAAAATGTTAAAATATTTTATTTTCACAAAAAATCCCAAAAATATTATTTATTTCATATAATTGATATTTTTGTAAAGAATTAATATTTTGATTGTTTTTGGCATTTTAAATATTTTTTCTACATTGATTTTGCAACTTTTAATGCTTTTTAATTATTTTGTAGGTCAATACTTAATTTTTGAAGCATTAATCCAAGATCACAATTTGTTTTCCATGTGTTAAACAATTTTTGATCATTTTAATTGAATTTTTATTCAATTAAATACATTTTTGAAAACAAATTAGGGTTTTTGGATTAATTCAACCCTCATAAATCATTTTCAAAACTCTTTGGGCCTCTTGAGAGAGTGTAAGACCCGTCCCCCCTTGTACAAAAACTTTTTGGGCCTCACTCATTGTATAAGTCCCTCTGTACAAGTAAACGGCGCGATCGTCGCCCGTTTAAAAATAAAAATCATCTGGGTCTCTCCTTGAGCTATAAGACCCATTCAAAACACTTTGGGCCTCTATTAGAGTGTAAGACCCAATCCCCCTTTTAACCAAAACATTTTGGGCCTCACTTATTGTATAAGTCCCTCTGCGTTAAAAGAAAACCTCGGCGCGATCGCCATTTTTAAACGAAAAATCATTTGGGCCTACCCTCGTGTTATAAGCCCCACTCTTTTTTGCTTTAAACCTTTTTGGACCTCTTGAGAGAGTGTAAGACCCATCCCTTTGTACAGAAAACCTTTTTGGGCCCCAGTCACTTGTATAAGTCCCGCTGTACAAAGTCAAACAGTGCGCTCACTGATAAAACCCTGGGCCTCTCCTTGAGCTGTAAGCCCCAAATCTTTCTTTTTCAAAGCACTTTCTCCTTTGATTTTGAATATACTGTTGTTTTCAATCTTTCTTTGTTGAACAACTAACCAAACAGCATGGAAGCACTCCAACCGAGTAAGTGGTTATCACTTTCATTTACTACTTTCATATTATAAACTGTATTGTGGGGCTGCTCACTGTAAGTCTCCTTTCATAAACTCATATCTACTGTGTAATAATAGTATAGATATTTCGAGTTTCCCCGGCTACTACGTCTAGAACTAGGTGACGCCGTTTCATTTATTCGTAGAAATAGACGCCTAGATCCCCAATAGGAGCACCAGATACAGTCTTCTCTTCGGCTGTCCTCCTTAGGAATCGTCAAGAAGCTCTACTCCCCAAGATGAATGTATTCTCCGTGAATGGCATCTTTGAGTTTCTTCCAAATTCTCGAACTTTCCTGACTTGATCTATTCCTTGTGGATAGCTTGCCTTGAATGTCTCGGGGTTTGGGTACCCACTACGGTCATAAATCTTGGACCTTAACTAAGGAACCCTCTTCAAAAGCTAAAAGTCGCTGGATAGTAAACCTCGCACGTTTACCAGTGGTTTTTATCTTTAAAAGAGTTATCTCTCCTAATGGAAAGGAGATGATAGGCCCACGGGCTTCTTAAAAGCATTGGCCTCCTCTTGGGCATTATTCAAGGACCCTACGGCTTCTTAGAAGTATTCACAGCCTCATCTTAGGCTTCGTATAATGATCTCTTCCTCCGAGAATGATAGCCTCCTTTTGGGCTTCGTACAAGGACCCGTCGGCTTCTTAAAAGTTTCCAGCCTCCTCTTGGGCTTCGTACAAATTGTCCCGACAACCTCCTAGAGGTATAGGAACAGAACTTAGTCATCTCCATAGAACAGTCCTTTCATAGAGTCTACTACTGTTTCTCAAAGCATAGTACAAAAGATAAAACTCTAGACACGGGCAGTCTAACTTCCTTGAGTCTCAAAAGACATTCTCAAGTGACCCCTTCGTTAAATAGGAAGGAAACCCGCAGACTCGGACAGTCTCAACACCCTTTGGATTTCCAGTTTCCTCAAAGAAAAGGAGACCACCCCGATCCTCAAATCTAACCCATGAGTACAGTGATGCTCATATAAGAACTGATTTTCTCTTTCAAAATCAGTATACTGGACCTGTCATTTAACTGACATAGCCTCCTCTTGGGCTTTGCACAATGACTCTCCCTAGCGGAGTCAAACAACGCTTTAGCCTCCATCTCGGGCTTCGTACGAGATACAGAGACTCTCTTGTTGAGTCAAAACTTTTAGCCTCCATCTCAGGCTTCGTACGAGATACAAAAACACTCTCTTGTTGAGTATAAAAGATTCTCCTGTCGAGTCAAACAAACAATAGCCTCCATCTCGGGCTTCGTACGAGACACAAAGACTCTATCGTCGGGTCAAAAACTTTTAGCCTCTCTCTCGGGCTTTGTACAAGACACAAAATAGCCTCCTCTTAGGCTTTGTATAATGATTTTCCTAGCGGAAATTAGCCTCCTCTTAGGCTTTGTATAATGATTTTCCTAGCGGAAATTAGCCTCCTCTTAGGCTTTGTATAATGATTTTCCTAGTGGAAATTAGCCTCCTCTTAGGCTTTGTATAAGAAAACCACTGGTTGATCCAATTAACCTTTTAGCATTGAAGTTGTGCCTCGTTCACAGTACACAAACATCAACAACTCCTTTCCCTTCATCTAATCGCTGTAAGCGACAAGCCTCTGGATCATCTATATCCACGCCACTGTCCCTCTTTTAGCATGAGAAATTCCTAAGGAAAGATGGCATTGCTCTACACTGAGTTAAAGTCTTCTCCTTCAGCTTAAAACCCTTTCTTCGGAAATTATGGCATTGCTCGGATCCGCGTATCCCAGTTAAAGTAATTCTTCTTCTCCCCTCTTTAGAGATGACAAATTCTCTCTAAAGTTGAGGTCTTTCAGCTTCACGTCTTGGGCTTTGAACAAGACACAAATAGACCTTTCAGCTTCACATCTTGGGCTTTGAACAAGATACAAACTACCATTCGCTTCATGTCTTGGGCTTTGAACAAGACACCAAAAACACCAATTTCCACCCATAGAATGGGAGGAACTACGAACGCTCTGATTTCCCTGTTTCGGTAAACGGGAATACGTAGGCATAAGATCGAAAGAAAAGATCTTAGCGAGCGCAATCAACAAAAAACCCAAATCCCATATCTCCATCAATCAAAAGCAGTATTTCAAAAGCATCATTCCTAACATCCTAATCCTTGTTCCCCGCCAGAAACCTTCTGCCCAGGTAAAAAAAGAAAGAAAACAGTATTGGCGAAAATACAAATAACCAGTACAAAGGCCCCCCACATTGATAACATCCGTAACCTAACAGACCACTGTTTAAACTCAGTATGCAAAGCAGGGTTAATTGGAGACATCTATTTCCCTTCCTTATTCAGCTCACAATAGGATAAAAAATGAATCGACCTGTAGTTCAAGCTCAACCGCAGAGAGCGACCAGCGCTTAAGAACCGCGTCCAAAATCGCTCGCTACAGTATTTTAACTCCCAGTCGAAATCTTTCAAATATTCCATCCACCTCCTTTGACGTATGTTCAACTCCTTCTGATCAAAGAGGTACTTTAAGCTCTTGTGGTCACTAAACATCTCAAAACGTACACTATACAAATAGTGACACCACACCTTCAAGGTAAATACAACGGCCGCCAATTCTAAATCATGCGCTGGATAATTCTCTTCATGGACTTTTAACTGTCGTGAAGCATAAGCCACTACATGTCCATCTTGCATTAACACACCTCCTAATCCCATCTTCGATGCATCACAATATACCTCATACGACTTGCTAGGATCAGGAATAACCAAAACAGGAGCGGTCGTCAATCTCTCTTTCAAGCTCATAAAACTTTGCTCACAAGCCGAATCCCATTCATACGAATAATCCTTTCGAGTAAGTCTCATCATCGGTAAAGCCAGTTGGGAGAAGCCCTTAATAAACCTTCTATAATAACCTGCTAGTCCCAAGAAGCTTCTAACTTCAGACACATTCTTCGGTCTCTTCCAATTTATCACTGCTTCAACTTTTGATGGATCAACCGCGACACCTCCCTGAGATATGACATGTCCAAGAAAATTAACCTCCGACATCCAAAATTCACACTTACTTAACTTAGCAAAAAGTTGTCTCTCTTGTAAGATGGATAAAACGATTCTTAGGTGTTCTCCGCGCTCTTGAGAGTCACGAGAATAGATAAGAATGTCATCAATGAAAATCACCACAAATTGGTCCAAATAAGGTTGAAATATCCGATTCATATAATCCATGAAAACTGCCGGAGCATTCGTCACACCGAAAGGCATCACCAAAAATTCATAATGACCATAACGGGTTCTAAACGCAGTCTTTGGTACATCTGAACTCTTCACCCGAATCTGATGATAACCCGACCGTAAATCAATCTTCGAGACCACACAGGCTCCTTTCAATTGATCTAACAAATCGTCTATCCTTGGTAATGGGTATTTGTTCTTGATGGTGACCTTGTTCAACTGACGGTAATCAATACACAACCGCATTCCACCATCCTTTTTCTTTACCAACAACACAGGAGCTCCCCAGGGCGAAACACTGGGTCGAACAAAATGCTTAGTCAACAACTCTTCCAATTGATCCTTTAATTCTCTTAATTCAAGTGGTGCCATCCGATACGGAAAAATGGATATTGGAGCCGTTCCCGGTATCAGGTCAATAGAGAATTCCACTTCCTGCTCCGGGGGAAGAGAAGTGATATCCTCGGGGGAAACTTCAGGAAAGTCACAAACTACCGGAATACTCAAAACTTGACGGTTACTACCCTCCTCCTTTGTAAGAATCAAAAGAACTGATTTTTCCTCCTCAACAAGAAATTAATCATTCCAACCGTACCTTCTAAAATAGTAGTTAACACATCCTTCGGAGTAGCCTCATTGGACGGAATAATAATTAACTTCTCCTCACAACCGATAAAAACCAAATTAGTAGAAAGCCAATCCATTCCTAGAACAACATCCACTTTCTTAAGCGGCAAACAAATAAGATCAATCTGGAAAACTCTTTCATTCACCGATAATACACAATTTTCACACATTAAAGGCGTTTCAACAATCTCATCTATGGCAGTAGTAACCACCATGGGTGGAGACAACGGAATAGCTTGCAACCCCAGTCGCTTCATACATTGCATCGATACAAAAGAATGTGTTGCTCCACAATCGAATAGCACAAAACAAGGATTTCCATTCACAAAACACGTACCATCAATCAAAGAGTTGTCACCCTTTGATTTCCTCACATCCAAGGTATACACTCGCCCGGTATTCTTTTCTTGCATCTTATTCCTCTTCTGAGGACAATCCCTCGATACATGGCCCACCTTATTACACTAATAACACCTTATTCCTTCCCAACTGCACCTACCAAAATGATTCTTCCCACAAGTACGGCATACCGGAGGTGCACTAGTCCTGGAACTCTGAACTTGCTTCCCTTTGAAAGATTGTTGTCTCAGTCTAAATTGTTGATTCGATCTCCCACGATCACTTTGATTCACCCTACTTAACTCTCCTTCTGCTTGCACCTTCTTTAAGCTATGCTCCGCCACATAACACTGTCGTAATAATTCAGCATAGCTAGTAAATTCTCTCTGAGACACACTATGTGAAATTTCAGCCCTCAACCCGAACAGAAACTGATCGATCTTCCATCTCTTGTCCGGAGCATACATAGCCTGCCTAGAATAAGCAGCCATAACCTCGAACTTTTCCGCATAAGAAGCCACAGTTAAGTTACCTTGTCTCAATTGTTGAAACTCGAATTCCTTCTGAGACCTTAAGGAACTTGGGAAATAGTTCTCCATAAAAGTTATCTTAAACTGCTCCCATACTTTCGGTACCTCTTGAATTGTCATTAAGGATGAAGCGCTTTCCCACCATCTCATGGCAGGACCCTTTAACAAGTGAGAAGCGAAAGCAACCTTATTTTCTACACTACACTGAACTATCAAGAAAATCCGCTCCATACCGGATATCCATTCATGAGCCTTTACTGGATCTAACCCTCCCTGAAACTCCGAAGGATTCATACGAATGAAATCCCTAAAGGTTCCCCCTGCAGCTTCAGGAACAACCACTGGAGGATGCACACCACCAGCCATTTGTGTACCATTTGTTGCACAAACTGATTCGGCTGTTGCTGCATCTGTTGCATAAATTGATACAAAGGGGCATTCCCTTCATCCCCTGGCGGATTTGTCCTTGCCAGAGTAGTTCTCGGTCTCCCACGGTTGTTTCTGCGCCCGTCGGCCATGTTCCTAAATGTCATACAGATAGGATTAAGTTGATCAGGCTCAATACCATAAATATAACACGTAAGACCAATGGCGACACAACGCATATGAAACGGAAAGAAATACTTATACTCTTTCATGGCTAGGTCGAGGATACAACCTGCTCTGATACCAACTGTAACACCCATATATAACAACATACATCAAAGCATATATATTATACATGAATCCAAGTATTTGGTACTGAAATACCATAAGTTCCTAGTTAACACATTATATACATTAAATGCCCTTAATACAAAGTTCTAAAGTCTACGGCATAACATATATAAGATGTCCCAAAATGCACTAAGAACTAGATCAATACAATGATCTCAAAATAAAACGCCATAGCGGAAGCCATGCCATCTCAAAAGCTACGATCCGTAAGGAAAAGTCAAACCACTTTATCCTTACCCTTCGCTGAACCTGTAGTACCTGTGATGTAAACAACAACGTGGGGTGAGATACATCAAATCTCAGTGAGTTCGCTATCTTATAGTCCTCTCGGCTTTACAAGGTTCTAACATCCTAACTCAAGTCAAAAGGGAAGGGAAGTGACTTTGAGTACACACTAACCATATATGGATCCACACTCGTGAGCCTGTTAACTCACACCAATACAAAAGTAAGTCCTGAGCCTGCTAACTCAAGACTCTCGCTAATCAATAACCGTACCAAGGCATCCCCTTTTCCCGTCCGCTTCTACGTCTAGAAGACGATTTGAGACATGGATCCTTGTAGTTACTTGGCATACGAAATAGATTCGGGATCATCGACCTGTTAACCGTGAACCGTCACTTCTCATGGCCTGTTAACCATCACAAGTCTCTTTACCATATAGGCCCCATTCGTACTACACGCGGGAATCAAACCTGCCAAGTAATCATGCATACGTTTCATAGGAGGTGCTCGAGTCTCATGAAACTACACCGTAAGATAAACTGGTTATGATTACTAAACACACGCCTCGGCCTCTCATGCACGAGCGTTGTCACTATGTCATTTCCATACTGACCGACCATTGTGTTACGGTAATATTCCTCACTTTACCTATTTCGTATTTTAGCATGTATACATATTCAAGCATGTTTAACAATAAGAGCATAGGCATATATTCGTTAATCACATAATAGAAACACATAATGCAACATATCACACATTACACCAATTCACGATTCCCTCCGATTTATTTAATCAGGCAATAAACAGATATTTCTCACTACCATTAGCTAGAGGATGTTCATAGCTTAACAACGATACCAAGAATACTCACATCGGATAAACGAGTCAAAAGTTATGAAAGAAACAAGTTGTATGATCTGTCATGTTCGCATTGCGAAGAAGCCAGCGAATGCTCGCTTCCTCATTCGCGGTGCGAAGCTCCCAGCGAATGCCTAGCCAACACTTGTTCGCTGCACCATTCGCAGTGCGAACATCTGGCGAACCAAGTCAGAACCAAAACAAGGTAAAGTTCCCAGTGCAAACCTCTGGAGAATGTTCGCCTTTCCCTTCGCCGTGTGAACATCCAGCGAGTGCACGATTTCCCCTTCGCTAGGGGATTCGCAGTGCGAATCGGGGAAAATGTAAAAATTCTGCAGCGTAACAGCTGAGTTCCCATGGGTCCAAAACTTCACCAAAACATATCCAAACATCCAATAATCAAACACAGATGATTCTACACTCATCTAGCTTATACTACTCAGTTTTTAACACATTTCAACCGTTAAATTTCATCGATTACCAATTTAAGCAATTTTTCATAAACCTAACTTAAGCTAAAATCAATTCTAACTCTAGAACTTAAGTTTCTATCTAGAACCCACCTTGAATAGATGATGATGGTGAAGATGGGAAGATGATTTGATGAAGATTTGATGATGTTCTTAATGATCTTGCTCTTGGACTTTTTCCTCTTTTTCTCTTCCTTTCCTTCTCTTTTCTTTCTCTCCAAAATCCTTTCTATCTTTTTCTTTGGAAAATGAAAGGAAAGAAATGATATAGGGAAAATATCATTAATTAACAATATTGCTAATTGTCCAAAAAGTCTCTAAAGTTCAAATACTTAAGTATCTCAGAGTCAGATAATATTAATTAGATTTAGTCTAAGTTCAACAGTTACCCTAATTATCTCTGCAGATAATTTCAGAGCACACTGGGACTCAGTTGATCACAACTAATATTATCCAGAGTAAAATAATTTACGGGATATTACAGTTATAATCATGGTTTGTGATATAACAACTTATTGGAATACAAGACAACACCCTCGTAAATAAGGGTAGCATAATGTTTACAGATATGTCTCATGTAGTTATTGGTACTCATGCATTCCATCTTTGGCAAGTCACCCAAACAGCTAGTTTGTCTCTCTTTTCTTATTGCAATTCATTCCTATACTTGATTGTCTCAAACTAAACATATTTAAATATACACTCTAGTTTGGAAACACACCTCAACACCTCGAATATCAGATATAAGTATTTTTTAAATAGTTCATCCTTAGGCGACATACTTTTAAAAATAATAAATATTTTAAAAAAGTATGTAAATTAAAATTTCATAGTGAGTGGTTCCTCATGATAATTATAAGTAACATTTTTGGAATAATTTTTTACATGTTAAAATCTCAAACAAGAAATTTTTAAATATTTAATTATTTTAATCTATTTAAGGATATAACATATATGTTACGAATAACTTCTACTTTTTTTTTTTGTAAATTCCTAATAAAACTCATTTTAGTAGAAATTTATTTTAGACTAATTGTACAGTTTCATTTGTTAAGGTAAAATCTTATTTTTGTAAATTACAAAAATACTAATTGTAAATATGCAAAAGAATCACTTTTTCTTAATAAAGGGTCAAGTTATACCAAAATATATATTCCAATTTGGTATTATGGAAAAAAGATAGAATATGGACGGTTAATAGAAAAGGTAAATGTTTATAAAATTCCTTCTTCAATGAAAAACTCTAAAAAATAAATATTTTAAATAGGTTTAGACAAACATAATATATAGTGTAATTGTACACTAATTTTTGTTCATCTAGTAAAAAACTTTAATTAAATGATTGTCTTACGATTCAACAATTTTATTCTCCTAGGCTTCCACTCAAGCTTCAAATAACATGACCAGGGAGATTAAATTTGTGTCCATTCAAAGAGGAAGTGTTTTTTTTTTATATTGTTTTGGTAGAAATCTAAATTGTTGGGTCCATAGAGCACACATAATACATGTCTAAAGACTTTAAATTTGAAAAATAACTTCAAAAAAATTTCAAGAATTCTTGTTTTTAATTGATTGACTAGTATATTTTAAAGTACCATTGATTAATAGCAAGTCTTCTGATGTTGTTGAAAGTGATTTATAACTAAACTTGCATGTTTATGTTTTGTTGACATACGTCTCTTTGTGTATTTTAACATCTTAAGAAAACATAACTTAGCATAAATTTCAACTAAAAAATGATAAGCAATTGTAACGCCTATATAAATATATATATACATACATCAAAGCATATATTATACATGAATAATACGTTTGGTACTGAAATATACAAGTTCCTAGTAACACATTATACCTATAAATGCCCAAAATCACTTAATACAACAACTATGGCATGTTATATATACAAGATGTTCCAAAAGATAAAACTAAGAACTAGATCAACTAATGATCTCAAAATCTCCATAACGGAAGTCTTGCCACTTCCAAAAAGCCAAGATGGTAAGGAAAGTCAAACAACCTTGTCCTTACCCTTCGTCGAACATGTAGTACATGTGATGTAAACAACAACGTGGGGTGAGATACATCAAATCTCAGTGAGTCATCTATCTTAAAGTCCTCTCGGCTTTACAAGGTTCTAACAACCTAACTCAAGAAAGAAAGGAAGGGAAATGACTTTGAGTACACACACACACACTATATGGATCCATGTTCGTGAGTTCCGTTAACTCACAATACCACTAATCGATAACCTTACCAAGGCATCCCTTTTTCCCGTCCGCTTCTACGTCTAGAAGTCGACCCGGGTCATGGATCCTTGTAGTTACTTGGCATACGAATGGATTCGGAATTAAGGGACGCATTATCACCTTAAATCATCACTTCTCATGGCCTCTCATGCCATCACAAGTCTCTACCCGTAGGTTCCATCGTACTATAACATTGGGAATCAAGCCTGCCAAGTAGTAATGCCTGCAATCAGAGGAGCTCGAGACTCATGAATGCCTCTCAAGGGCGATGGTTACGATTACGTGATCATTCACACAAATGTGATTGTATTCGACAATCACCCGACCATATTATCCTTAAGACCTCTCTTGTCTTATAAATTAAAATACAATTAAACATGATCCATACTAGTGTAATTATTTCCATACCATTCGGTAATAGACGCACGCCTCGACCTCTCTTGCACGAGCGTCGTCGCTATGCTATTCAACCATTCCTAGCCGTACTAGGTTCAATATTGTTCTATGGTAATCATCCTCACTCTACCTATTTCATTTATTTTAGCATGTAAATTCACTCACAATTATGATAAACAACAGTAGGGTAAGCACAGCATAACACATTGGCACAATAGAATCACATGTGATAATTCAACATAATGGTACCACTCTTGTTTTTCCTCCAATTATTTAATCGGGCACTAAAACCGATAATTTCCACTTCCATTAGATAGAGTATTCTCAAAGCTCTCCATCGGTATCAAGAACGCCCCGATCGGAGTCACGATTAAAAAGTTATAGAAGAAACATGTTGGAGGATCTGTCATGTTCGCATTGCGAAGCAACCAGCGAATGCTCGCTTTCTCATTCGCAGTGTGAAGCTCCCAGCGAATTGATAACACAAAAATGGATCATATATTTGCCTTGATTTACGACTAATAATTATGTTATTTCAGTCCAAGTGCCGATTATTCCGCAAGTATTCTAGTGTTTTCCGTGGTATTTCATTGTCCAAGCTAAAAAGGAACAAAGTGGAGAAACATGAAGAAAAGAGTAGAAAACAGGAAGAAATGTCAAGAAAAAGAGCAGAAAATGAAAAGTGGTGTGTGTGACGACCGTCACACACCTACCACGACCGTCACGTTCCCAAAGCTCATCACGACCGTCATGACCACACCACGATCGTCACACGCTCAATTATGGATATTATGTTCAGAACGCAGACGTGGAAAAAGAAGCCCAATGCAGTCACGCATGTTGAGCAGTTTCTCCTACATTCTCTCAACCTCAACTTCAACGGTACATGAGCCAGTCTCCCTAAAACTTCTCAACCACCAAAGGATGTGCTCCTATATTTTTTCCAACATTAAGGCAATGCTTTGGCTATAAATACAGAAGACATTGAAGAGCAATGGGGGACACAAGACCACATAGAGAATTTACCCGAATTACTGCAGAATTATTTTTCTGAATTTTTACTTCCTTTGCATTCTTTGTTTCGTTTCCCATTCCTTGTTTACCATCACTTGAAATAGTGATAGTTTCTCACATTGAGGAGCTATTGCACCATAGTTAGAATTTTGTTTTCAACCTTCATCATTCGTTATTCCAATACATCGAACAAAAGCCTACCGACTTGTGGAGGAATTGCGAGAATCAACTTATTGCAAATTTATCAGGTTTTTATTCATTATCGTAATAGTAGCATTATTGTTTCTCATTGTAATGTTTAATTTACTGTTTCGCAATTTATTCTCATGCATGTTTGTTTTAATTAATATGTCTAGCTAAATCCGATTTATCGGTATGTAATTAAGTTAACCGGAATGGACTCGATAATTCTAAGCTAAAACCATAAACAACTTATTTTCTGGCCGCAATTTCTTAATTAAAATTGGACTTTTGTTACGAGAGTAAAGAGGTAGTAAAGGTAAGGATCAAGATTGTAATACCCCATAATTTTGTGAACATTTTGGATAATATTATTATGATCAACTGGGTTCCGGTGTACTCTGGGCAATTATTGGATAAAGTAATAAGAGTAAACTGACGAACTCGGAATTGATTAGATTAATATTATTTAACTTGGAGTTTTATTAATTGGTGCAATTGAGATAATTTGGATAATTAGTAGTATTACCAATTAATGTGTTCCTATGTCTATTTTCTTTTCATTTTCCTTATTTGAGAAAAGATAGAAACTTGAAGAAAGAAAAGGAAGAGAAGGAAAAGGAAGGGAAAAGAAGAGAAAAATTTCTCAAGAGCTCTAGGACTTGAATCATCAACCAATCTTCATCTTTTCATCTCAGCTTCAACCTCCTCATCTTGTAATCCAGGTGGGTTCTAGTTAGATGCTTTAGAGTAGTGTTTTATTGAGTTTTAGAGTTAGTTTGACATTGTTAGGAAATGAGAAATTTTGCACCAAAATCATGTTTTGGTATTCCTTATGATTGATACATGTTATATTTGCATTGTTGTGCATCCAAGTGGTATTTTTTCTGGTGTTTAGAAGTGAATTGGAAGGGAAAATGGAGCATTTTCGCAAACCCATTATGCAGGAAATTTTCTGGTTTTCACGCTGCCCATACGCGTATCACCCAAGGCAATACGCGTATTGGTTAAGGCAATAAGTGTATGGCTGTGCAGAAATGTGGGCAATACGCGTCTGAGGTTCCATTTTCTCGGCCATCTGCCCATTTGCGTATTGATACGCGTACGGTTTTGGGCAATACGCGTATGAGGTAGGGTAGTACGCGTATTGGGGTTTTAAAAGGAATTTTTGGGAAAAATCAGTCTCTGCCCATACACGTATGGCTTTGGGCAATACGTGTATGGCTTGGCGAGCCAGCTGGCCAATACGCGTATGGCACAAGGCAATACGTGTATGGCCAGGAGGGTGAAAATTAGTGTTTTCTCGCGATACTATTTCTCGCTATGTCCATAACTTTTGACTCGTTTACCCGTTTTTAACATTCTTGATATCGTTGGAAAGCTAACAAAATGAACTTTCTTATTAAAATGTGTTTTTACGATTGTTGGCCGATTTAATTATGTCGGGATTTTGGAATAGTATCGCTTTGTCGACTTTTATTGTTTAATGGTGGGTAATTGTTGTTGAATATGTATGCATGTTAAAATACGGAATAGGTAGAGTGAGGAACATTACCATAAACAATGTCGGAAAAATATAGAATGAATAAACACTAGTATGGAACATGTGTGTTAACCGTTTGGTTGTGATAAGGCATAATGGCCTTGTGATTGTCGAATACAATCACGTCTGTGTGTGATCACGTAATCGTAACCGGTTATTTTTGCAAGTGCGTTTCATGGGTCTCGAGCTCATCTGAAACATGTGCACAACTACTTGGCAGGTTTGGTTCCCGCGTGCAGTACCAATGGCGCTCTGGGAGCGTATGCTTGTGACGGTTAATGGCCCGTAGAACCCGAATCCATTCGTATGTCAAGTAGGTTACCAGGATCCATGACTCGGATCGACTTCTAGACGTAGAAGAGGACGAGAAGAGAGGATTCCTTGGTGTGGTTACCGATTAGTGATATTGTGAGTTGATGAACTCATGACATGTTTCCATATAGTGTGTGTGTACTCAGAGTCACTTCCCTTCCCTTTTGACTTGAGTTAGGTCTATTAGAACCTTGTAAAGCCGATAGGACTTTAAGATAGAGAATTCACTGAGATTTGATGTATCTCACCCCACTGTTGTTGTTCACATCACAGGTACTGCAGGTTCCACGAAGGGTAAGGATAAGGCTGTGTGATTATCCTTACTTATCTGATGGCTTTGCTTCCATTGTGGAGTTTTTTGAGATCATTAGTGATCTAGTTCTTAGTATTTGTCTTTGGAACATCTTGTAGATATACTATGTCGTAGTTTTTTTGTATTAGGCTTTTTGGGCATATATATGTATAATGTGTTTACTAGGAACTTATTGTATATTTCAGTACCAAAAGTGGAATTCATGTATAATATATGCTTTGATGTATGTATATATATGGGCTTTACAGTTGGTATCAAAGCAGGTCGTATCCTCGACCTAGCCATGAAATAGAATAAGTTTTCTTTCCGTTTCATATGCGGCGTGTCACCATTGGTCTTGCGTGTTATATTTATGGTATTGAGTCTGATCAACTTAATCCTATCTGTATGAAATTCAGGAACATGGCTGACAGGCGCAGAAACAACCGTGGTAGACCAAGAACCACTCCAGCAGGGACTAATCCGCCAGGTGACGAGGGAAATGCTCCTTTATACCAATTTATGCAACAGATGCAGCAACAACAGAATCAGTTTGTGCAACAAATGGTACAGCAAATGGATGGTGGTGTGCATCCTCTAGTGGTGGTTCCTGAAGCTGCAGGGGGAACCTTTAGGGATTTCATTCGTATGAATCCTACGGAATTTCAGGGAGGGTTAGATCCAGTAAAGGCTCATGAATGGATATCAGGTATGGAACGGATTTTCCTAATATTTCAGTGCACTGAGGAAAACAAGGTGGTCTTCGCTTCTCACTTGTTGAAGGGTCCTGCCATTAGGTGGTGGGAGAGCGCTTCAGCCTTAATGACAATTCAAGAGGTACCAAAGGTATGGGAGCAGTTTAAGATAACTTTTATGGAGAAATATTTTCCAAGTTCCTTAAGGTCTCAAAAAGAATTCGAGTTTCAACAATTGAGGCAAGGTAACTTGACTGTGGCTTCTTATGCAGAAAAGTTCGAGGTTATGGCTGCTTCTTCTAGACAAGCCATGTATGCTCCTGATGAGAGGTGGAAGATTGATCAGTTTCTGTTTGGTTTAAGGGCTAAAATTTCACATAGTGTGTCTCAGAGAGAATTCACTAGTTATGCTGAATTGTTACGATAGTGTTATGTGGCGGAACATAGTTTGAAGAAGGTACAAATGGAAGGAGATTTGAGCAGGGTAACTCAAAGTGACCGTGGAAGATCGAATCAACAGTTTAGGCAAAGGCAACAAACTTTTAAGGGAAAGCAGGTTCAGAATTCTAGGACCAGTGCACCTCCGGTGTGTCGTACTTGTGGTCGGAATCATTGCGGACGGTGTGGTATCGAAGGTGTGAGGTGTTATCAGTGCCAGAAAGTGGGCCACTTGGCGAGGGATTGTCCTCAGAGTAGGAATCAAGCACAAGGGAGGACTACCGGACGAGTTTACACGATGGATGCAAGGAAAGCAAAGGGTGACAATTCCTTGATTGCTGGTACGTGTTTTGTAAATGGACATCCTTGTTTTGATTTATTTGATTGTGGGGCAACGCATTCTTTTGTGTCCACGCGTTGCGTGAAGAGACTTGGGTTGCAAGTTGTTCCTTTGT
Organism: Lathyrus tuberosus; assembly: GCA_022829125.1. Classification (NCBI taxonomy): domain Eukaryota; kingdom Viridiplantae; phylum Streptophyta; class Magnoliopsida; order Fabales; family Fabaceae; genus Lathyrus; species Lathyrus tuberosus. The sequence continues at coordinate 118,904 of JALAZF010001035.1, forward strand.
TTCCTCCTATGGTGGTTACTACTGCCATGGATGAGATTGTAGAGACACCGTTGATGTGTGAAAATTGTGTTTTGTCAGTGAATGAAAGAGTTTTTCAGATTGACCTTATTTGTTTACCGCTTAAGAAAGTGGATGTTATTCTGGGAATGGATTGGCTTTCCGCTAATTCGGTGTTTATTGGGTGTGAGGAAAAGCTGATCATTATTCCGTCCGTAGAGGCTACTCCGAAGGATATGTTAACTACTATTTTAGAAGGTACAGTTGGAATGATTAATTTCTTGTTTGAGGAGGAAAAGTCTGTTCTTTTGATTCTTACTAAGGAGGAGAGTAGTAACATCCAAGTTTTGAGTATTCCGGTAGTTTGTGACTTTCCTGAAGTTTTCCTCGAGGATATCACTTCTCTTCCTCAGGAGCGGGAAGTGGAATTCTCTATTGACCTGATACCGAGAACGGCTCCAATATTCGTTTCTCCGTATCGGATGGCACCACTTGAATTAAGAGAATTAAAGGATCAATTGGAAGAATTGTTGGCTAAGCATTTTTTTTGACCAAGTGTTTCGCCCTGGGGAGCTCCAGTGTTATTGGTAAAGAAAAAGGATGGTGGAATGCGGTTGTGTATTGATTACCGTCAGTTGAATAAGGTCACCATCAAGAACAAATACCCATTACCAAGGATAGACGGCCTGTTAGATCAATTGAAAGGAGCCTGTGTGGTCTCGAAGATTGATTTACGGTCGGGTTATCATCAGATTCGTGTGAAGAGTTCAGATGTACCAAAGACTGTGTTTAGAACCCGTTATGGTCATTATGAATTTTTGGTGATGCCTTTCGGTGTGACGAATGCTCCGGCAGTTTTCATGGATTATATGAATCGGATATTTGAACCTTACTTGGACCAATTTGTGGTGATTTTCATTGATGACATTCTTATTTATTCTCGTGATCCTCAAGAGCACGGAGAACACCTAAGAATTGTTTTATCCATCTTACAAGAGAAGCAACTTTTTGCTAAGTTAAGTAAGTGTGAGTTTTGGATTTCTGAGGTTAATTTTCTCGGTTATGTCATATCCCAGGGAGGTGTAGCGGTCGATCCATCAAAGGTTGAAGCGGTGATTAATTGGGAGAGACCGAAGAATGCTTCTGAAGTTAGAAGTTTCTTGGGATTGGCAGGGTACTAGAGAAGGTTTATCAATGGTTTTTCGCAACTGGCTTTACCATTGACGAGACTTACTCGGAAGGATTATTCGTATGAGTGAGATTCGGCTTGTGAAAGAAGTTTTAGGAGTTTGAAGGAGAGATTGACTACCGCTCCCGTTTTGGTTATTCCTGATTCTAGCAAGTCGTATGAGGTATATTGTGATGCATCGAAGAAGGGATTAGGCGGGGTGTTAATGCAAGATGGACATGTAGTGGCTTATGCTTCACGACAGTTGAAAGTCCATGAAGAGAATTACCCAACGCATGATTTGGAGTTGGCGGCGGTTGTGTTTACTTTGAAAGTGTGGCGTCACTATTTGTATGGTGTACGTTTTGAGATGTTTAGCGACCACAAGAGTTTAAAGTACTTATTTGATCAGAAAGAGTTGAACATGCGTCAGAGGAGGTGGATAGAATATTTGAAGGATTATGACTTGGAGTTAAAATACCATCCGGGTAAAGCAAATAAAGTGGCGGATGCATTGAGTAGGAAGGTGTTGCATAATGCCGAGTTAATGATGTTAGAGTATACCTTAATGGAAAAGTTTAGAGATCTCAATCTTCAATTTAACTGGACTCCAAATTGTGTAATTATGGGGAATTTGAACGTCTCTTCTACTCTTAGGGATGAAATCCAGCAAGAACAAGGGTTAGACGAGAAGTTACAAGAAGTGTTATTGCAACCGGGTTTTGTGCGAGCTACCGACGGAACTATTTTGTTTAACCAAAGGATGTGTGTTCTGGATAAAATGGAGTTAAAAAGGAGGATTTTGGAAGAAGCGCATAAGGGTACTTTTACTATACATCCTGGTGCTTCAAAGATGTATCAAGATTTAAAGAGGGACTATTGGTGGACCGGGATGAAAAAGCATATTGCGGTGTATGTGTCGGAATGTGTGGTGTGCCAACAAGTTAAGATTGAGCACCAAAGGCCGGGTGGCTTGTTGCAACCTTCAGAAATTCCGACGTGGAAATGGGATAGTATTTAGATGGACTTCGCAGTGGGATTACCCCGTGCACAAGGTGGTTATGATTCGATTTGGGTAATTGTGGACCGGTTAACGAAATTCGCACATTTCTTAGCTGTGAAGACTACCTACAAGGCGAGTCATCTCGCAAGGTTGTTCATTTCAGAGATAGTGAGATTGCATGGTATTCCTACTAGTATCGTTTTGGATAGAGATCCAAAGTTTACTTCCAGATTTTGGAGAGCTTTTCAACAAACCATGGGAACGAGGTTATGTTTGAGCACGTCGAATCATCCGCAAACGGAAGGTCAGACGGAACGGACAATACAAACTATGGAAGACATCTTGAGAGCTTGTGTATTTGAAAGTGGAGGAAATTGGATAGAAATTTTGTCGTTGATCGAATTCTCTTATAATAACAGTTACCATGCAAGTATTGGTATGGCGCCTTATGAGGCGTTATATGGTAGGAAATGTAGAACGCCATTGTGTTGGGCGGAGGTTGGCGACGATAGAATTTTGGGACCTGAGAATATTCACGAGACCACGGAAAAGATTAGAATGATTCGTGGAAAAGTTAAACAAGCCCAAGATTGTCAGAAGAGCTATGCGGACAACCGTAGGAGACCGTTAGAGTTTGATGAGGGTGATCATGTATTTTTGAAGGTTACTCCTAGATTGAGATTGAAATGACCATTTAAATCACGGAAGTTAAGTCCAAGATACGTGGGACCGTATCAAATCTTAGAAAGAATTGGAGAAGTAGCTTACAGATTAGCCTTGCCGCCTTCTCTGTCAGAGATGCACGACATTTTTCATGTGTCTCAGCTTCGGAAGTTTGTCCCAGATCCTCTTCAGCCAATTTTACCAGATACAATTGAGAGAGAAGCTGATTTGACGTTTGAACCACAACCGAGTCGTATCACAGGAAGAGAAACTAAAGTGTTAAGGAATAAAAAGATTCCTCTTGTTAAGGTCCAGTGGGATGAAACGCATCCGGGCGATGCACCTTGGGAATTGGAATCAGAAATGAGGGAGGTCTACCCTCATCTGCTCAGGTAATCTTTTAAATTCGAGGGCGAATTTCTATTTAAGGGGGGTAGAGGGGAGGATGTAATACCCCATAATTTTTTGAACATTTTGGATTATATTATTATGATCAACTGGGTTCCGGTGTACTCTGGGCAATTATTGGATAAAGTAATTAGAGTAAACTGACGAACTCGGAATTGATTAGATTAATATTATTTAACTTGGAGTTTTATTAATTGGTGCAATTGATATAATTTGGATAATTAGTAGTATTACCAATTAATGTGTTCCTATGTCTATTTTCTTTTCATTTTCCTTATTTGAGAAAAGATAGAAACTTGAAGAAGGAAAAGGAAGAGAAGGAAAAGGAAGGGAAAAGAAGAGAAAAATTTCTCAAGAGCTCTAGGACTTGAATCATCAACCAAGCTTCATCTTTTCATCTCAGCTTCAACCTCCTCATCTTGTAATCCAGGTGGGTTCTAGTTAGATGCTTTAGAGTAGTGTTTTATTGAGTTTTAGAGTTAGTTTGACATTGTTAGGAAATGAGAAATTTTGCACCAAAATCATGTTTTGGTATTCCTTATGATTGATACATGTTATATTTGCATTGTTGTGCATCCAAGTGGTATTTTTTCTGGTGTTTAGAAGTGAATTGGAAGGGAAAATGGAGAATTTTCGTAAACGCATTATGCAGGAAATTTTTTGGTTTTCATGCTGCCCATACGCGTATCACCCAAGGCAATACGCGTATTGGTTAAGACAATACGCGTATGGCTGTGCAGAAATGTGGGCAATACGCGTATGAGGTTCCATTTTCTCGGCCATCTGCCCATTTGCATATTGATACGCGTACGGTTTTGGGCAATACGCGTATGAGGTAGGGTAGTACGCGTATTGGGGTTTTAAAAGGAATTTTTGGGAAAAATCAGTCTCTGCCCATACGCATATGGCTTTGGGCAATACCCATATGGCTGGGCGAGCCAGCTGGGCAATACGCGTATGGCACAAGGCAATACGCGTACGGCCAGGAGGGTGAAAAATTGTGTTTTCTCGCGATACTATTTCTCGCTATGTCCATAACTTTTGACTCGTTTACCCGTTTTTAATATTCTTGATATCGTTGGAAAGCTAACAAAATGTACTTTCTTATTAAAATGGGTTTTTACAATTGTTGGCCGATTTAATTATGTCAGGATTTTGGAATAGTGTCGCTTTGTCGACTTTTATCATTTAATGGTGGGTAATTGTTGTTGAATATGTATGCATGTTAAAATACGGAATAGGTAGAGTGAGGAACATTACCATAAACAATGTCGGAAAAATATAGAATGAATAAACACTAGTATGGAACATGTGTGTTAAACGTTTGGTTGTGATAAGGCATAATGGCCTTGTGATTGTCGAATAAAATCACGTTTGTGTGTGATCACGTAATCGTAACCGGTTATTTTTGCGAGCGCGTTTCATGGGTCTCGAGGTCCTCTGAAACATGTGCACAACTACTTGGCAGGTTTGATTCCCGCGTGCAGTACGAATGGCACTCTGGGAGCGTATGCTTGTGACGGTTAATGGCCCTTGTGAAGTGACGGTTCATAACGGTTAATGGCCCGTAGAACCCGAATCCATTCGTATGTCAAGTAGGTTACCAGGATCCATGACTCGGATCGACTTCTAGACGTAGAAGAGGACGGGAACGGGGGATTCCTTGGTGTGGTTACCGATTAGTGATATTGTGAGTTGATGAACTCATGAAATGTTTCCATATAGTGTGTGTGTACTCAGAGTCACTTCCCTTCCCTTTTGACTTGAGTTAGGTCTATTAGAACCTTGTAAAGCCGAGAGGACTTTAAGATAGGGAATTCACTGAGATTTGATATATCTCACCCCACCGTTGTTGTTCACATCACAGGTACTACAGGTTCCGCGAAGGGTAAGGATAAGGCTGTGTGATTATCCTTACTTATCTGATGGCTTTGCTTCCGTTGTGGAGTTTTTTGAGATCATTAGTGATCTAGTTCTTAGTATTTGTCTTTGGAACATCTTGTAGATATACTATGCCGTAGTTTTTTTGTATTAGGCTTTTTGGGCATATATATGTATAATGTGTTTACTAGGAACTTATTGTATATTTCAGTACCAAAAGTGGAATTCATGTATAATATATGCTTTGTTGTATGTATATATATATGGGCTTTACAAAGATCCACGAGAGTGTCAGATTTTAACCAGATAGCTGAAATCCAGCATTTGTTTTAAAAACAGCGAGAGCGCTTTAAAGTTAATTAGATTGTATTAGTTTTCAAAAAGTGTTTTCAAACTCAAATGGGCTAGCGAGAGCAGACATTATGATTTAGGAATATAGTCCGAAGCAAGATCCACGAGAGTGTGAGGTGAGGGCTTTTAAACTGATATTTTCTACAGAAGTATAATGTGACTCATTTTTATACGTTTAGGTTTTATTGAATCCACGATGGTATACTAAGTTACGTACCAATATCCTTATATCAACTAGTTTATTCCGAAAATTTAGATTCCCTTTAGTTTCCCTTTTTGAACTTAAAACCAAAACATCTTCGCCTTAGCTAAACACAGTAACAAACCGTAGCACTAGGTTGATTATCAGGTCTCTGTGGGATCGATATCTTTATTACTACGCGGTAGGCTATGTACTTGCAGTTAGTAACCGTTAGACTCAGAAAGTCGCGATCAAGTTTTTGGCATCGTTGTCGGGGACTTTGATTTAGTCAATAGTACGATTCTTTGTTGCGCAGTATAGACTAAGGCAACAAATTTTATTTCCCTTTTTCTCGATTGTATGCCAAGTACTTGCTCACAAAGCGAAGACTTGCAACGACCAATCGCCGAATTAGAGCGCTTCTTACATTTAAGACGCAGAATACTTGAGTATCAACGCAAGTATAATATTCCCAATCTTCTCGCTCATACTCCTGAACCAGTCAAAGAACGAAACATGGCTGAAGGACCACAGAACCGTCCTCTTAAGTATTATGCTACCCCATCTGAGCAAGAACCACATAACATCATTGTTGCCCCCGCTATCAACCGGAATGATTTTGAGTTGAAACCCTCATTTCTGTCAGCCGTACAACAATATCAATTTTCTGGAAATTCTACGGACGATCCTAATGAACATTTGACCAAATTTGTGCAGTACGCAGACACAGTGAAGATAAATGGTGTGACTGCAGACGCGATAAGACTACGTCTTTTTCCTTTCTCATTAAGAGACAGAGCTTGGGCTTGGTTGCAATCCTTGCCATCAAATTCCGTCACTACGTGGGATGAGTTGAAAAAGGTGTTCTTAGCCCGATATTTCCCACCAAGCAAAGCAGCTATGCTGAGAGCCCAAATTAATAGATTTCAACAAAAAGATACTGAGTCTCTTTACGATACTTGGGAGAGATACAAGGACATGATGAGGATGTGTCCACATCACGGTCTTGAGGATTGGTTAGTCATCCATACGTTTTACAATGGTCTCTTATACAATACAAGAATGACAATAGATGTCGCCGCTGGTGGTACACTTATGGACAAACCTTATACCGAAGCCTATCAACTCATTGAAAGCATGGCTTAAAACCATTACCAATGGGGAGGTGAACGAACGCCAGTGGAGAAAGCTCAAACGAAAGGAGGAATGTACGGAGTTAGTAGTCTTGATTATGTCCACGCTAAAGTAGATGCCCTTGCTCAAAAGATAGACAACTTGACCATAACACCCGCAACCACCGTGGCTGCCGTAGCTCCAAACTGCGAATTATGCGGAGTACCTGGACATGCTGCCCTCGAATGCCAAATTTTAGTAGGAGTCTCCGCTGATCAAGTGAATTATGCTCAAGGAAACCCATATGCAAATACCTACAATCCTGGTTGGAAGAACCATCCAAACTTTTCGTACAAGAACAGTAACGCTTTGTATGCACCTGGCCAAGCGCCAGCTGTTCCACCAGGATATCAAAAACCTGCTGCTAACATTCCCAATGTTCCTAGGAAGTCAAACCTTGAAATTATGATGGAGAACTTCATTGCTGCACAAGCCCAACAGAACAAGGAGTTCCTTAACCAGAATGTTCACACTGGTGAGCAGATCAAACAATTAGCCAACAAGGTTGACGCTCTAGCCACTCACAACAAAATGTTAGAAACCCAAATCTCACAAGTGGCTCAACAACAAGCAGCTACCGCTACCCCAGCTGGGAACCTTCCAGGTCAAACTCAAATTAATCCGAAGGGACATGCAAACGCTATAACACTTCGGAGTGGAACAGAACTAGAAGGACCTACTGACCCAAGAATCGAAAATCCAGCCATGTACCAAAAGCCCAGTAAGGAGTCTGAAAAGGAAGGCGAACCAAAGGAAAACGAGAAGGAAGATAATGGAAAAGAGGCCGAAGAGAAAGAAGAACCATATGTGCCTCCACCGCCTTATAAACTACCTATCCCGTATCTCCAAAGATTCGCTAAATCCAAAAACATATGCCAATTTAAGAAATTTGTTAAACTTCTGAAACAATTAAATGTCACAATACCTTTCACAAAAGCAATCACAGAAATGCCCTCATACGCTAAATTCCTAAAAGAAATATTAACTAATAAGAAAAAGCTCGAGGATACTGAAACCGTTATGCTTACAGCAGAGTGTAGCGCAATAATCCAAAACAACATGTCTCCTAAGCTAAAAGATCCTGGTAGTTTCTCTATACCATGTGTGATTGGAAAGTTTGTCATAGACAAAGCTCTGTGTGATTTAGGAGCCAACATCAGTTTAATGCCCTTATCTATTTGTAAAAGGCTCAACATGGGAGAACTGAGACCAACAAGAATGTCTGTACAACTAGCTGATAGATCAGTGAAATTTCCTATAGGAATGCTAGAAAATGTTCCAGTACGTATAGGACAATTCTATATTCCTACAGATTTCATAATCATGGACATCCAGGAAGACTCAAACATCCCTATCATTTTAGGAAGACCTTTCCTAGCTACTGCAGGAGCCATCATAGATGTGAAAAAAGGAAAACTGACTTTCGAGGTTGGTGAAGAAAAAGTTAAATTCATTCTCTCATAATTTTTCAAAGCACCTGCTATAGAAGATTCGTGTTGTTTCTTAGATATAATTGATGAATGCGTTAAAGAAATGGAAAAACACCAAAACACGCGTTCTGAAGTGCTGAGAATTCCGATGTCACCAATTTTTGAAGATGATAATTGGTGTGGTGAATACCAAGATAATGATCTAAGTGAATGTCTTGCACTCACTCCTGACCCTATACCTTGCCCAAAGAAACCAGCCGTAGAACTGAAAACATTACCCAAAGATCTAAGGTATGAATTCCTAGATACAGAACTCGAACGACCACTTATAGTCAACGCAGACTTAGGACAAATAGAAACCGAGAAATTATTGCATGTCCTGAGAAAGTACCCGACTGCCTTAGGCTATAACATCTCAAACTTGAAAGGAATAAGTCCCTCTATCTGTATGCATCGCATTATGCTTGAGGAGGACTGTAAAACCTCTAGAGAGCATCAAAGGAGAATCAATCCCATTCTGAGTGATGTCGTTAAGAGAGAAGTACAAAAGCTATTAGAAGCAGGGATCATATATCCAATATCAGATAGTGAATGGGTTAGTCCAGTTCACGTGGTACCCAAGAAAGTAGGTGTTACAGTCATCAATAATGAAAAAGGCGAATCTGTAGCACAACGTACTCAAACCGGATGGAGAATGTGTATCGATTATAGAAAACTAAACAAAGCCACTCGTAAAGATCATTTCCCTTTACCAGTCATAGATCAAATGCTTGAACGTCTGGCTAAACACTCCCATTTTTTCTATTTAGACGGATATTCAGGATTCTTCCAAATTCCTATCCATCCTGACGACCAAGAAAAGACTACTTTCACATGTCCCTATGGAACTTTTGCCTATCGACGAATGCCTTTCGGATTATGTAACGCACCCGCAACATTTTAGAGATGCATGATGTCCATCTTCTCTGACTTCTTAGATGGTATAATGGAAGTCTTTATGGACGATTTCTCCGTCTGTGGGGAAAGTTTTGAAGGATGTCTATCAAACCTCGAAATGGTGCTCGAACGATGTGTAAAAGTCAACTTAGTGCTGAATTGGGAAAAATGCCATTTCATGGTCCGACAAGGAATCGTGCTAGGACATATAGTATCCGACAGAGGAATCAAAGTCGACAAAGCAAAAATAGAAGTAATAGAAAATCTCAAGCCACCTAAAACCGTTAGAGAAATAAGAAGTTTCTTAGGACACGCCGGTTTTTACCGACGTTTCATTAAAGATTTCTCTAAGATAACCAAACCCTAACTGAGTTGTTAATGAAAGACGCTGAATTCGTCTTTGATGACAAATGCTTGGACGCATTTCAAAAACTCAAGCAAGCTTTAATATCAGCACCCATTATGCAACCCCCGGATTGGAATATACTATTCGAAATCATGTGCGACGCTAGTGACTATGCTGTAGGTGCAATCCTAGGACAAAGGAAGGACAAAAAGCTTCACGCAATCTATTATGCCAGTAGAACCTTGGATCATGCACAAACGAACTACGCTACCACAAAAAAGGAACTCTTAGCTGTCGTGTTCGCATTAGATAAATTTCGTTCCTACCTAGTAGGAGCAAAAATAATCATCTACACCGATCACGCCGCAATCAGGTACCTATTAAGCAAGAAGGACGCCAAACCGAGACTTCTGAGGTGGATTCTACTCCTACAAGAATTCGACTTGGAAATCAAGGACAAGAAAGGCACCAAAAATGTAGTAAATGACCACCTGTCGAGAATGGAAAACATCCAACCAGACCAAGTACCTATCAATGACGATTTACCTTATGAAAGACTCTTAGCCCAGTTAGAAAGCAATACAATAGAACAATCCCTGACTTGTACTGATACAGAAACTAATGAAGTGGTAGAATCTGTTTACACTAAAACCACGCTGCCATGGTATGCTGACTTTGTCAACTATCTAGCAGCTGGAGTACTACCACCTGATCTAACCTATCAACAAAAGAAGAAATTCTTCCACGACCTTAAACATTATTATTGGGACAAACCACTTCTCTTCAAGAGGGGTGCCGATGGTATTTTCCGTCGTTGTGTACCCGAAGATGAGGTGGAAGACATAATTTATCATTGTCATTCCGCGCCCTATGGTGGGCACACAAGCACTTCAAAGACTTGTGCTAAGATTTTGCAAGCTAGCCTCTTTTGGCCTACTCTATGGAAAGATGTCCATATCGCGGTTATAAATTGCAACCGGTGTCAACGCACTGGTAACGTCTCTAGACGCGATGAAATGCCTCAAAAGGGCATCCTAGAAGTAGAAGTCTTTGACGTGTGGGGAATAGATTTCATGGGACCATTTTCGTCTGCTTTTGGTAACCAGTAAATACTCGTCGCTGTCGATTACGTTTCTAAATGGATCGAGGTTGTAGCTTCTCCTACAAATGACACACGAGTAGTGATAAATCTCTTTAAGAACATAATCTTTCCTAGATTTGGTGTGCCAAGACTCGTCATTAGTGATGGTGGCTCCCATTTCATATCTAAAATATTCGATAAACTGCTATCAAAATACGGAGTCAAACATCGTGTGGCGACACCATATCATCCACAAACCAGTGGACAAGTCGAGGTTTCGAATAGAGAAATAAAACAAATTTTAGAAAAGACTGTCGCTACCTCTAGGAAGGATTGGTCAACTAAACTTAATGAAGCATTATGGGCTTACAGAACCGCTTACAAAACCCCCATAGGAACCACTCCATTTAAGTTAGTCTATGGAAAATCTTGTCATCTGCCGGTAGAAATAGAGCACAAAGCCTATTGGGCTATTAAAACCCTCAATTTAAATTACGCTGCCGCAGAAGAAAAACGAATCTTAGATTTGCACGAATTAGAAGAACTAAGACTAAATGCTTATGAGAACGCTCGCATATATAAGAAAGAACTAAGAGATGGCACGATAAGTGCTTATCTATAAAAGAATTTAGTGTGGGAGACGTCCTGCTCCTATTTAATTCGAGACTTAAGCTTTTTCCAGGAAAACTTAGATCTAGGTGGTCCGGACCCTTTGAAATTTCTAAAGTTTTTCAAAGTGGAGCAATAGAAATAAAAGGAAGAAATAGTGAACCATTCATAGTAAACGGGCAACGCTTAAAACATTATCATAATATTGCAAACAGAGACTATTTGAATAGTCTAAGACTTTTAGAGATGCCCGCTCATCCCTATAACTGAATTATCACTAAGCTTTCGTCAAGCTTATGACGTTAAAAACAGCGCTTAGTGGGAGGCAACCCATGAGATTGTTTTCTTTCCTTTTAACTTGCTTTTATTTTCATTTCTTTTTAAATTTCTTTAAATTCTTCTTAAGTCTATTTTTATTTCTTTTTGTTTCCCTTTACCTTCCTAATCTTATTTTCATTACTTTTTCATTTTTATTTGTTTCTCAAAATTTTAAAAAAATTTTTTGCAAACTGCTTTGCTGATCTTACAATTACATGATACAGGATTTTTAAAGTCTTTCTACCTTCTCCTTTTCCCTCTGATCCGATTTTCTGCACTAATATTCATCATGCAACAAGTAGATTTTATGGAAACTGTGTTCAGAGGTAGAGCTCAGAGAGAGAGATTTGAAGTTTTGGCCAAGAAAAGCATGGCAATGACTTTGTATTATGATGGACCTGCCATGGACAGCCTAGGTATCCACGATAGTGTTTTGTTTTTATTCAGCCAATTAGGTTGGGAGAATGCTGCTACTAGAAAGAGATTTGTTACCTACCGTGAGCTCACACTTGAGTTTCTTAGCTCCCTAGTTTACCTACCTGATCATGGTTTCGGATCTAATAAGGGGCTGATTAGTTTTAGGTTGTTTGGTATTGATTACATTTATAACCGTAGAGACTTAGCTGACCTTTTAGGATTTCCTAGTGGCCCATTTGTCTTTACAACCACCCAAGAAGAACTCATGGATGTTGAACTGAATTACTTTTGGGGTAGTCTAACTGGAAATAACCACCCCGAGCCGAATGACATGCATTCTGATGAAATACACAACCCTGCCATTAGCTATTTTCACAACATTCTAGCCCACACCTTATTTGGAAAAGAAGAGAACAATACTTTAGTGTCAAAGGATGAACTATTTATCTTATACTGTGCTTCCCAAGGCCGCCATGTTAATGCAGTCACCTTCATGATGGAAACCTTTATTTGCATTGCACAAGAATCTAATACCCCAATCATAATAGGAGGCCTAGTTACTATGATTGTGAACACCATTGGACTTAGGTACCCGCTTAACAAACTTACACCCTTAGGTACCATTCGTCCTATGAACTTGGAATTTTGTCTTAACCGACACATCATTGGAAACTTAGGACCTGCTCCCTTTGACTACTTAATTGCTAACAAGGTTGTCCACCTATTCACTTTACCGAACCATGAGAGAACAAGTGTCCATAACCGTAATAATTGGCTCTATGAGTTAAGTGAACTTAAGAACACATCATTATCACCTCCTGATACACCACAAGATTATGAGTATTATGATGATATTATCTCTGAAGTTGAAATCGACCCTGAAACCCCTCCGAACTACCATAATTTTACTGAGCCTGACACTAGTTCATATGCTAGAATTTTGACAACCATCCTTGACACTATGGATGGGTTCAAAACTGAGATTGCTGCGGTAAAGGATGAACTCAAGACTATGCGCCTCAATGTCATAAACTTAATGGACATCACAGGAGAGCAATTTAATCATCTGAACCAAGCTGTGGAATCTTTGAAGAAACAACGTGGCTAATTCTGTCACAATGCATTTTTCCATTTAATTGCTTTTCTTTTAATGTTTTAGAGCATTTACTTTACAGTCTATTTCTTTTTAATGTCAAGGAACAAATTTTTTCCGTTCAATTTCAACTTCATTACTCTGCTGCAATGTTATTTTGAGTACACTGTTATGAATTTCCAATTTTAAATAAAGTATACAATTCTTGTTTATTGCTTGTGGTTGAGTTGATGATATAATGTTCCTACTTATTTTAATTTGTTTCGTTCGTTTTACATGCATTCTAATGTTTATCTCGTATCTTACTGCTAATTATAATTGCCATATCCAATATATATATATATAATATGCCAGATTTCATCTAGTTTCTGTGAGAACAGCAGATTTTGTGAGCATGACGGGCGTAACGCCCTTGTCACGACCGTCACACAGCTTACGACCATAACGGGTTCGTGACGAGCGTCACACTTGTTTTAACGCGCTCTCTGTTTATAACAGAGACCTTTTTTCTCTTCATCTTCTCTTCTCTTCAAATTCTTTTCAAACGACCCACTATCTTTTCACTCTCCTTAACCGTCCCACTCACATTACTCCCCATAAACCCTTCACATTGAATCCTAATTTCTCTCCAACACTTCATATTTCCAAACCCTCTTATTTAAACCTCACGAAACACTCTCATTCTCACAGAACAACTCTTACCCATACCCACTTCTTCCATTAAACCTTTTTCACTTTGCATGTGCCATGGCCAGACGCACAAGACAAGCTCCTGACCTTTCCACTGTTACATTCAGAGAGGGAGAAGCCAGTGACCGCCAAAGAGCGAGTTACATCAGCTTCTACCAACGCTCTATCCAACCGACGCGGTACGTCCACATTACCAGCCTTGAAGAGTTGGGCATGCTAGAAGGTGTACGCTGGATGCTCCAAAATGTCGGTCTATGGCAGCTCTGCACACAAGGGCAGCCTACCTACGAAGCTCTGACTCTGGAATTTCTGAGCTCATTTACTTATGTTACACCTCCGGGTGAAACAAACCAACTTTCTGGTGTAGCTAAATTCCGCATGTTTGGCTCTGAGTATTCGGTGAGCCAAACCCGACTCGTCAAAATGCTTAGATTCCATCATGACGAGAATGTTCATTGTCGTTTGCCTAACGATGCCTGGTTCCAGGAAGCTTTCGACCTATGGAATCAACTTACAGGTGTAGCTGCTTCGAGCTGGGACAGCCTCAACGCTACTTATATTCATAACCCAGCAATACGGAATTTCCACAGAGTTCTAGGACACACAATTTTCGCAAGGGACAACAACCACAAGGTAAACTCTAAGGAGCTCTTTTTCCTTCGCTGTGTGCTCCATCCTAAACCAATTAATGCAGCTCCGTTCCTTCTGTCGCACATCCACGCCAACTGTGCTAGAGGTTCTAAACCTTTCTACTTCGGAGGTATAGTAACTTCTATCGCACTCGGCCTTGGTCTAGGAGACGACCTTGCTAATTTACCTTTCATACCACCTGAGTCCCTGGATACAAAGTATTTTCGCTCCTCCCACCTTATCAAAGCAAGAGCGGATGGACGATACCATCCAGTGGTCTGTACCGGAATAATCAGGAGCATCATCATGCCATGCAGAGACCGCATCGACCCTCAAAGACAAGAAAATTGGCTTTCTGATTTCCGTGCTCCCGAGCCTAATGTGGTTGCTCAAGAAAACCAAGATAATGAAGCAGTCGATGAAATGGAGCAAGAGTTGGATCAACCACCTCATGAAAACCCACCACCTCCTACCCAAGATGCCTCAACATCCACCGGACGTCGTCGTTGCGCCACTCCAGAACAAGACCCCGTCACTAATGAAGAAATCTTAAGGGGCATATGGCTACAAAACCAAATGGCTGCCCAAAGAGAGGAACAACAACATAGGCAGCACAATGAGATGATGAGCCTGATGCGACAAATCCAATAGGGGCAAGTCCACCAAGGACAACAGATCGACGGTATGATAGAAGAGATGGGTGCCCTGACGCTACGCGTGCAAGACCTGCATGATTATATCCATCACGTAGGCATCCCAGATCATGTAGCCCAGAATGGACGCGCTCGCACCCGAGGCAGAGGACGTGGACCTCGTTAGATTTAGATTTTATTTTAGTTTTATCTCTTTTTGTAGTTTCTTTCCGCGTTTATATCGAAACATTGAGGACAATGTCCAATATAGTGTGGGAGAGGTACCTTTTATTTTCCCTTATGTATTCCCTTTCCGCATTTCCTTTCGAATAAAGAAGCATTTATATGAAATTTTCGTACATTTCAAAATTTCCCCACTTTATTCATCTATAACAAAAAAAATTTATGATCATTGCACAACTTAACATACCGAAACATAGGCTATGTTAGGAAATCGAGAAAAATTTAACAAGATTGATACCGTCTTGACACCTTAGACCTCTTGCATATGCGAGATCAGTATCAATACCCATTATACGGATACCCTCAGTTCTAGTTCTAAAGTAACCCCAAGTAGTTTATATTAGCAGTAAGCACCGTCTTAAACACAAACCACGTGGAGAGCCGATGAAGATAAGTGTTTGATTCCGAATTGTTAAATATCTTTCGTATGCTGCACTGTTGTGAAAATTTGAAAAAAATGCACCAAACCTACGGTTGCAAAAGTATTACGAAGAGAAGGAAAGAATCCATTGTTGGTTGGTTCAGAGGAATCTGGTTCTGAACTCGGTAGGGCGAACTACGGTTCGATCCCCACAACCTAAGATTAGCATATATATATATATATAGGGTGACCACACTTGTGTACCAGACCCCGTGCTAAAAAGGATCAAAGTCACTAACCGGCTACTCCACTACGTACCTGTAAAGGAAAGGGCTTAATGTGATTGCGCTAGAATGAAACCGGGTGAAATAGATACGAGAAACTTTAGGTTGAGCTATAATAGAATGATTAGAACTGACTTGTGTAGAGGGGAGGTCTATGATTATGCCTGTTGCTTGTGTCACTAATGTATCTTTATTGTTTTACTTGAGTATCCGTCATCTTAACAAAAATTCCTTACAAAACATTTTCAAAACAAAAGGTATGTCATGTGTGTGTGGTTGATAAAACTTGTTCGACATTCTTACTGACAAATTGCTTGAGGACAAGCAAAGATTCCAGTGTATGGGAGTTTGATAACACGAAAATGTATCATATATTTGCCTTGATTTACGACTAATAATTATGTTATTTCAGTCCAAGTGCCGATTATTCCGCAAGTATTCTAGTGTTTTCACAGGTATTTCATTGTCCAAGCTAAAAAGGAGCAAAGTGGAGAAACATGAAGAAAAGAGTAGAAAACAGGAAGAAATGTCAAGAAAAAGAGCAGAAAATGAAAAGTGGTGTGTGTGACGACCGTCACACACTTACCACGACCGTCACGTTCCCAAAGCTCATCACGACCGTCATGACCACCCCACGATCGTCACGCGCTCAATTATGGATATTATGTTCAGAACACAGACGTGGAAAAAGAAGCCCAATGCAGTCACGCACGTTGAGCAGTTTCTCCTACATTCTCTCAACCTTAACTTCAACGGTACATGAGCCAGACTCCCTAAAACTTCTCAACCACCAAAGGATGTGCTCCTATATTTTTTCCAACATTAAGGCAATGCTTTGGCTATAAATACAGAAGACATTGAAGAGTAACGGGGGACACAAGACCACATAGAGAATTTACCCGAATTGCTGCAGAATTATTTTTCCGAATTTTTACTTCCTTTGCATTCTTTGTTTCGTTTCCCATTCCTTGTTTACCATCACTTGAAATAGTGATATTTTCTCACATTGAGGAGCTATTGCACCATAGTTAGAATTTTGTTTTCAACCTTCATCATTCGTTATTCCAATACATCGAGCAAAAGCCTACCGACTTGTGGAGGAATTGCGATAATCAACTTATTGCAAATTTATCAGGTTTTTATTCATTATCGTAATAGTAGCATTATCGTTTCTCATTGCAATGTTTAATTTACTGTTTCGCAATTTATTCTCATGCATGTTTGTTTTAATTAATATGTCTAGCTAAATCCGATTTATCGGTATGTAATTAATTTAACCGGAATGAACTCAATAATTCTAAGCTAAAACCATAAACAACTTATTTTCTGACTGCGATTTCTTAATTAAAATTGGACTTTTGTTACGAGAGTAAAGAGGTAGTAAAGGTTAGGATCAAGATCCACGAGAGTGTGAGATTTTAACCGGATAGCTGAAATCCGGCATTGGTTTTAAAAACAGCGAGAGCGCTTTAAAGTTAATTAGACTGTATTAGTTTTCAAAAAGTGTTTTTAAGCTCAAATGGGCTAGCGAGAGCAGACATTATGATTTAGGAATATAGTCCGAAGCAAGATCCACGAGAGTGTGAGGTGAGGGCTTGTAAACTGATATTTTCTACATAAGTATAATATGACTCATTTTTATACGCTTAGGTTTTATTGAATCCACGATGGTATACTAAGTTACGTACCGATATCCTTATATCAACTAGCTTATTCCGAAAATTTAGATTCCCTTTAGTTTCCCTTTTTGAACTTAAAACCAAAACATCTTCGCCTTAGCTAAACACAGTAACAAACCGTAGCACTAGGTTGATTATCAGGTCTCTGTGGGATCGATATCTTTATTACTACGCGATAGGCTGTGCACTTGCAGTTAGTAACCGTTAGACCCAGAAAGTCGTGATCACGAATGCCTAAACAATACTGGATTCACCGTCTCATTCGCAGTGCGAACGTCTAGCGAACCAAGACAGAACTAAAACGAGATAAAGTTCGCAGTGCGAACCTATGGAGAATCGTTTTCCCTCACCTTCTCCGTGCGAATAGCCAGCGAATGCTCGATTCCTCCTTCGCTAGGGGATTCGCAATGCGAACCTGCGAAAACTGGGTTTTCCAGCAGCGTGAAAACAGAGCTTTGGGACCAAAATCCCATCCAAAACTTCACCCAACAGACAAACATGCATTAACAGATGATCATACATGGCTAATGATTATACTACATAGTTTATACCGCATTTCAACCGTTAAATTCAAGATTTGCTAGATTATTCATTTTTCTCATAATTCTAACCTAGGTTCTAGAACTCTAGAAAATCTAAAACAAAGGTTTCTATCTATAACCCACCTTGAATAGATGATGATGATGAAGATTGGAAGATGATTTGATGAAGAATGGATGATGGTTAAAGATCATGAGTTCTTGATCTTTTTCCTTTTCTTTCCTTTCTCTCCCACTTCCTTCTATCTTTTCCTATCTTTGTTTCTAAGTGGAAAAACGGTGGAAAGTAAATGATATAGTAAGATATCATCAATTAGTAACACTACTAATTGTCCAAATAATCTCTAAAGCTCCAACAATTAAAACCTCAGAGTTAGATAATATTAATTTAATATGCTCTAAGCTCATCAGTTTACTCTAATTATTTTATCCAATAAATTCTCAGAGTAAACCGGAACCCAGTTGATCATATCAATATTTTCAAGAGTAAAATAATTTACGGGGTATTACATCCTCCCCCCATAAATAGAAATTCGCCCACGAATTTAAAACAATTACCTGAAAAGATGAGGATAAACGTCTCGTATCTCGGATTCTAGTTCCCACGTTGCATCACCCGGATGCGTCTCATCCCACTGAACCTTAACCAAAGGAATCTCCTTATTCCTTAACACCTTAATTTCTCTTCCCGAAATACGACTCGGTTGAGGTTCAAACGTTAAATCCGCTTTTATCTCAATAGTATCGGGTAGAATTGGCTGAAGAGGATCTGGAACAAACTTTCGAAGCTGAGATACATGAAAAACATCGTGCATCTCCGACAGAGAAGGCGGTAAGTCTAATCTGTAAGCTACTTCGCCAATTCTTTCTAAGATCTGATACGGTCCCACGTATCTTGGACTTAACTTCCACGATTTAAATGGTCCTTTCAATCTCAATCTCGGAGTAACCTTCAAAAATACATGATCACCCTCGTCAAATTCCAAAGGTCTCCTACGGTTGTGCTTGCTTAACTTTTTCACGAATCATTCTAATCTTTTCCGTGGTCTCGTGAATAATCTCGGGTCCCAAAATTCTTTCTTCGCCAACCTCTGCCCAACACAATGACGTTCTACACTTCCTCCCATATAATGCCTCATAAGGAGCCATACCAATACTTGCATGATAACTGTTGTTATAAGAGAACTCAATTAACGGTAGAAGTTCTATCCAATTTCCTCCACTTTCTAGTACACAAGCTCTTAACATATCTTCCATGGTTTGTATTGTCCGTTCCGTGTGACCATCCGTTTGCGGATGATTCGACGTGCTCAAACAGAACTTCGTTCCCATAGCGTGTTGAAAAGCTCTCCAAAATCTTGAAGTAAACTTTGGATCTCTATCCGAAACAATACTAGAAGGAATACCATGCAATCTCACAATTTCCGAAATGAACAACCTTGCGAGATGACTCGCCTTATAAGTAGTCTTTACGTCCAAAAAATGAGCCGACTTAGTCAACCGATCTACAATTACCCATATCGAATCATAACCGCCTTGCGCACGGGGTAATCCCACTGCGAAGTCCATCGAAATACTGTCCCACTTCCACACCGAAATTTCTAAAGGTTGCAATAAGCCATCCGGTCTTTGGTGTTCAATCTTCACTTGTTGGCATATCGCAGATTCCGACACATACACCGCAACATCCTTTTTCATCCCGGACCACCAATAGTCCCTCTTTAAATCTTGATACATCTTCGAAGAACCAGGATGTATGGTAAAATTTCTCTTATGCACTTCTTCCAAAATCCTTCTTTTTAACACCGTATCATCCGGAACACAAACTCTCTGGTTAAACAAAATGATTCCGTCGGTAGTTCGCATAAAACCCGGTTGAGTCAACATTTCTTGCAACTTCCCATCTAACCCTTTTCCTTGTCGGATTTCCTCTCTAAGAGTAGAGGTGACATTCAAATTCCCCATAATCACACCATTTGGTGTCCAATTAAATTGAAGATTTAGATCTCTAAACTTTTCCATTAAGGCATACTCTAACATCATCAAGTCGGCACTATGCAACACTTTCCTACTCAGTGCATCTGCTACTTTATTCGCTTTACCTGGATGGTATTTTAGTTCCAAATCGTAATCCTTCAAATACTCCATCCACCTCCTTTGACGCCTGTTCAACTCTTTCTGATCGAAAAGATACTTTAGACTCTTGTGATCACTGAACATCTCGAAATGTACACCATACAAATAATGACGCCACACTTTCAACGTAAACACAACTGCCACCAATTCTAAATCATGCGTTGGATAATTCTCTTCATGGACTTTCAACTGTCGAGAAGCATAAGCTACTACATGTCCATCTTACATTAACACACCTCCTAATCCCATCTTCGATGCAGCACAATATACCTCATACGACTTCCTAGGATTAGGAATAATCAAAACAGGAGCAGTCGTCAGCCTTTCCTTCAAACTCATAAAACTTCTCTCACAGGCCAAATTCCATTCATACGAACAATCCTTTCGAGTAAGTCTCGTCATTGGTAAAGCCAGTTGGGAAAAGCCCTTAATACACCTTCTATAATAACCTGTTAATCCCAAGAAACTCCTAACTTCTGCAACGTTCTTCAGTCTCTCCCAATTAATCACCGCCTCTACTTTTGCTGGATCAACCGCCACACCTCCTTGAGATATGACGTGACCAAGAAAATTTACCACCGACATCCAAAACTCGCACTTACTTAGCTTGGCAAAAAGTTGTCTCTCTTGTAAGATGGATAAAACGATTCTTAGGTGTTCTCCTTGCTCTTGAGAATCACGAGAATAGATAAGAATGTCATCAATAAAGATCACCATAAATTGATCAAAGTAAGGTTGAAATATCATGTTCATATAATCCATGAAAACTGCCGGAGCATTAGTCACACCGAAAGGCATTACTAGGAATTCATAATGACCATAACGGGTCCTAAATGCAGTTTTCGGTACATCCGAACTCTTCACCCGAATCTGATGATAACCCGACCGTAAGTCAATCTTCGAGAACACACAGACTCCTTTCAATTGATCTAATAGGTCGTCTATCCTTGGTAATGGGTATTTGTTCTTGATGGTGACTTTATTCAACTGACGGTAATCAATACACAACCGCATCCCACCATCCTTCTTCTTTACCAACAATACTGGAGCTCCCCAAGGCGAAACACTTGGTCTAACAAAATGCTTAGCCATCAATTCTTCCAATTGGTCCTTTAATTCTCTTAACTCGAGTGGTGCCATCCGATACGGAGAAACGGATATTGGAGCCGTTCCCGGTATCAGGTCAATAGAGAATTCCACTTCCCTCACCGGAGGAAGAGAAGTGATATCCTCAGGGAAAACGTCAGGATACTCACAGACTACCGGAATACTCAGAACCTGAAGGTTGTCATCCTCCTCTTTAGTGAGAACCAAAAGAACAGATTTTTCATTCTCAAACAAGAAATTAATCATTCCAACCGTACCTTTCAAAATAGTAGTCAACACATCCTTCGAAGTAGCCTCCACGGACGGAATAATAATTAGTTTCTCCTCACAACCGATAAATACCGAGTTAGCAGAAAGCCAGTCCATTCCCAGAACAACATCCACTTTCTTAAGTGGCAAGCAAATAAGATCTATTCGAAAAACTCTTCCATCCACCGATAAGACACAATTTTCACATATTAATGGTGTTTCGACAATCTCATCCATGGCAGTAGTAACCACCATGGGTGGAGACAACGGAATAGCTTGCAACCCCAGTCACTTCATACATTGCATCGATATAAAGGAATGTGTTACTCCACAATCAAATAACACAAAACAAGGATGTCCATTAACGAAACACGTACCAACAATCAAAGAATTGTCACCCTTTGTTTTCCTTGCATCCAAGGTATACACTCGCCCGGTATTCTTCTCTTGCATTTGATTCTTATTTTGGGGACAATCTCTCGCCAAATGGCCTATTCTATGACACCGATGACACTCCACTCCTTCTAAATGACATCTACCACCATGCCTCTTTCCACAAAAATGGCACACAGGAGGTGCGCTAGATCTAGAACCCTGAATTTGCTTTCCCTTGAAAGCTTGTTTCCTTGGTCTAAATTGTTGATTCGATCTTCCATGATCACTTTGATTCACCCTACTCAACTCTCCTTCTGCTTCCACCTTCTTTAAGCTATGCTCCGCCACATAACATTGTCGTAACAATTCAGCATAGTTAGTG
The DNA here is from genome assembly GCA_022829125.1 of Lathyrus tuberosus. Lineage (NCBI taxonomy): Eukaryota > Viridiplantae > Streptophyta > Magnoliopsida > Fabales > Fabaceae > Lathyrus > Lathyrus tuberosus. The sequence continues at coordinate 141,266 of JALAZF010001035.1, forward strand.
AATTCCCTCTGAGACACGCTATGTGAAATTTTAGCCCTCAAACCAAACAAAAACTGATCGATCTTCCACCTCTCATTAGGAGCATACATGGCCTACCTAGAGTAAGCAGCCATAACCTCAAACTTTTCCGCATAAGAAGCCACGGTCAAGTTACCTTGTCTCAACTGTTGAAACTCGAATTCTTTCTGAGACCTTAAGGAACTTGGAAAATACTTCTCCATAAAAGTTATCTTAAACCGTTCCCATACCTTCGGTACCTCTTGAATTGTCATTAAGGCTGAAACGCTTTCCCACCACCTCATGGCAGGACCCTTTAACAAGTGAGAAGCGAAGACCACTTTATTTTCCTCACTGCACTAAACTATCAAGAAAATCTGCTCCATACCGGATATCCATTCATAAGCCTTTACTGGATCTAACCCTCCTTGAAACTCTAGAGTATTCATACGAATGAAATCCCTAAATTTTCCCCCTGCAGCTTCAGGAACAACCACTGGAGGATGCAGACCATCACCCATTTGCTGTACCATTTGTGGCACAAACTGATTTTATTGTTGCTGCATCTGTTGCATGAATTGATACAAAGGAGTATTCTCCTCGCCACCTGGCGGATTAGTCCCTGCTGGAGTAGTTCTCGGTCTACCACAGTTGTTTCTGTGCCTGTCAGCCATGTTCCTGAAGGTCATACAGATAGGATTAAGTTGATCAGGCTCAATACCATAAATATAACACTCAAGACTAATGGCGACACAACACATATGAAACGGAAAGAAAATACTTATACTATTTCATGGCTAGGTCGAGGATACGACCTGCTCTGATACCAACTGTAACGCCCATATATATATACATACATCAAAGCATATATTATACATGAATAATACGTTTGGTACTGAAATATACAAGTTCCTAGTAACACATTATACATATAAATGCCCAAAATCACCTAATACAACAACTATGGCATGTTATATATACAAGATGTTCCAAAAGATAAAACTAAGAACTAGATCAACTAATGATCTCAAAATCTCCACAACGGAAGCCTTGCAACTTCCAAAAAGCCAAGATAGTAAGGAAAGTCAAACAACCTTGTCCTTACCCTTCGTCGAACCTGTAGTACCTGTGATGTAAACAACAACGCGGGGTGAGATACATCAAATCTCAGTGAGTCATCTATCTTAAAGTCCTCTCGGATTTACAAGGTTATAACAACCTAACTCAAGTCAAAAAGCAAGGGAAATGACTTTGAGTACACACACACTATATGGATCCATGTTCGTGAGTTCCGTTAACTCACAATACCACTAATCGATAACCTTACCAAGGCATCCCCTTTTCCCGTCCGCTTCTACGTCTAGAAGTCGATCCAAGACATGGATCCTTGTAGTTACTTGGCATACAAATGGATTCGGAATTAAGGGACGCATTATCACCTTAATTCGTCACTTCTCATGGCCTCTCATGCCATCACAAGTCTCTACCCGTAGGTTCCATCGTACTATAACATTGGGAATCAAACCTGCCAAGTAGTAATGCCTGCAATCAGAGGAGCTCGAGACTCATGAATGCGTCTCAAGGGCGATGGTTACGATTACGTGATCATACACACAAATGTGATTGTATTCGACAATCACCCGACCATATTAGCCTTAAGACCTCTCTTGTCTTATAAATTAAAACACAATTAAACATGATCCATACTAGTGTAATTATTTCCATACCATTCGGTAATAGACGCACGCCTCGGCCTCTCTTGCACGAGCGTCGTTGCTATGTTATTCAACCATTCCTAGTCGTACTAGGTTCAATATTGTTCTATGGCAATCATCCTCACTCTACCTATTTCATTCATTTTAGCATGCAGATTCACTCACAATTATGATAAGCAACAGTAGGGTAAGCACAGCATAACACATTGGCACAATAGAATCACATGTGATAATTCAACATAATGGTACCACTCTTGGTTTTCCTCCGATTATTTAATCGGGCACTAAAACCGATAATTTCCACTTCCATTAGATAAAGTATTCTCAAAGCTCTCCATCGGTACCAAGAATGTAAAGCCCATATATATATATATACATACATCAAAGCATATATTATACATGAATTCCACTTTTGGTACTGAAATATACAATAAGTTCCTAGTAAACACATTATACATATACATGCCCAAAAAGCCTAATACAAAAAAACTACGGCATAGTATATCTACAAGATGTTCCAAAGATAAATACTAAGAACTAGATCACTAATGATCTCAAAAAAACTCCACAACAAAAGCAAAGCCATCAGATAAGTAAGGATAATCACACAGCCTTATCCTTACCCTTCGCGGAACCTGCAGTACCTGTGATGTAAACAACAACAGTGGGGTGAGATACATCAAATCTCAGTGAGTTCCCTATCTTAAAGTCCTCTCGGCTCTACAAGGTTCTAATAGACCTAAGTTAAGTCAAAAGGGAATGGAAGTAACTTTGAGTACACATACACTATATGGAAACATGTCATGAGTTCATCAATTCACAATATCACTAATCGGTAACCACACCAAGGCATCCCCTGTTCCCGTCCGCTTCTACGTCTAGAAGTTAACCCGAGTCATGGATCCTGGTAACCTACTTAACATACGAATGGATTCGGGTTCTACGGGCCATTAACCATTATGAACTGTCACTTCACACGGGCCATTAACCGTCACAAGCATACGCTCCCAGAGCGCCATTCGTACTGCATGCGGGAATCAAACCTGCCAAGTAGTTGTGCACATGTTTTAGAGGAGCTCGAGACCCATGAAACGCACTCGTAAAAATAACCGGTTACGATTACGTGATCACACACAGACGTGATTGTATTTGACAATCACAAGGCCATTATGCCTTATCACAACCAAACGGTTAACACACATGTTCCATACTAGTGTTTATTTATTCTATATTTTTCCGACATTGTTTACGGTAATGTTCCTCACTCTACCTATTCCGTATTTTAACATGCATACATATTCAACAACAATTACCCACCATTAAATGATAAAAGTCGACAAAGCGACACTATTCCAAAATCCCGACATAATTAAGTCGGCCAACAATCAAAAAACCCATTTTAATAAGAAAGTACATTAGGTTAGCTTTCCAACAAGATCAAGGATGTTAAAAACGGGTAAACGAGTCAAAAGTTATGGACATAGCGAGAAATAGTATCGCGAGAAAACACAATTTTTCACCCTCCTGGCCGTACGCGTATTGCCTTGTGCCATAAGCGTATTGCCCAGCTGGCTCGCCCAGCCATACGAGTATTGCCCAAGGTCATACGTGTATGGGAAGAGACTGATTTTTCCCAAAAATTCCTTTTTAAAACCCCAATACGCGTACTACCCTACCTCATACGCGTATTGCCCAAAACCCTACGCGTACCATTACGCAAATGGGCAGATGGCCGGGAAAATGGAACCCCATACGCGTATTGCCCACATTTTTGCGCAGCCATGCGCGTATTTCCTTAACCAATACGCGTATTGCCTTGGGTGATACGCGTATGGGCAGCGTGAAAACCAGAAAATTTCCTGCATAATGGGTTTGCAAAAATTGGTCCATTTTCCCTTCCAATTCACTTCTAAACACCAGAAAAATAGCAATTTGATATGCAACAACACATATGTAACAAGTATTAATCATAAGGAACATTAAAACATGATTTTAGTGCAAAATTTCTCATTTCCTACCAATGTCCAAACTAACTCTAAACTCAATAAAACTCTACTCTAAAGCATCTAACTAGAACCCACCTGGATTACAAGATGAGGAGGTTTATGCTGAGATGAAAAGATAAAGATTGGTTGATGATCCTAGTCCTTGAGCTCTTGATAAATTTTTGCCTTTCTTCTCCCTTCCTTTTCCTTCCTTTTTCCTTCTCTCCCTTTTCTTCTCCAAGTTTCTAACTTTTTCAAATAAGGAAAGGAAAAGAAAATAGACATAGGAAAACATTAATTGGTAATACTACTAATTATCCAAATCATCTCAATTGCACCAATTAATAAAACTCCAAGTTAAATAATATTAATCTAATCAAATTTCGAGTTCGTCAGTTTACTCTAATTACTTTATCCAATAATTGCTCAGAGTACACCGGAACCCAGTTGATCATAATAATATTATCCAAAATGTTCACAAAATTATGGGGTATTACATCCTCCCCCCTTAAATAGAAATTCGCCCTCGAATTTAAAAGATTACCTGAACAGATGAGGGTAGACCTCCCGCATTTCCGATTCCAATTCCCAAGTTGCATCGCCCGGATGCGTTTCATCCCACTGGACCCTAACAAGAGGAATCTCTTTATTCCTTAACACTTTAGTTTCTCTTCCTGTGATACGACTCGGTTGGGGTTCAAACGTCAAATCAGCTTCTATCTCAATTGTATCTGGTAAAATTGGCTGAAGAGGATCAGGGACAAACTTCCGAAGCTGAGACACATGAAAAACGTCGTGCATCTTTGACAGAGAAGGCGGCAAGGCTAATCTGTAAGCTACTTCTCCAATTATTTCTAAGATTTGATACAGTCCCACGTATCTTGGACTTAACTTCCGTGATTTAAATGGTCCTTTCAATCTCAATCTCGGAGTAACCTTCAAAAATACATGATCACCCTCATCAAACTCTAACGGTCTCCTACGGTTGTCCGCATAGCTTTTCTGACGATCTTGGGCTTGTTTAACTTTTCCACGAATCATTCTAATCTTTTCCGTGGTCTCGTGAATAATCTCAGGTCCCAAAATTCTATCGTCGCCAACCTCCGCCCAACACAATGGCGTTCTACATTTCCTACCATATAACGCCTCATAAGGCGTCATACCAATACTTGCATGGTAACTGTTATTATAAGAGAATTCGATCAACGGCAAAAGTTCTATCCAATTTCCTCCACTTTCAAGTACACAAGCTCTCAACATGTCTTCCATAGTTTGTATTGTCCATTCCGTCTGACCGTCCGTTTGCGGATGATTCGACGTGCTCTAACATAACCTCGTTCCCATGGCTTGTTGAAAATCTCTCCAAAATCTGGAAGTAAACTTTGGATCTCTATCCGAAATGATACTAGTAGGAATACCATGCAATCTCACTATCTCTGAAATGAACAACCTTGCGAGATGACTCGCCTTGTAGGTAGTCTTCACAGCTAAGAAATGCGCGGATTTCGTTAACCGGTCCACAATTACCCAAATCGAATCATAACCACCTTGCGCACGGGGTAATCCCACTGCGAAGTCCATCGAAATACTATCCCATTTCCACATCGTAATCTCTAAAGGTTGCAACAAGCCACCTGGCCTTTGGTGCTCAATCTTCACTTGTTGGCACACCGCACATTCCGATACATACACCGCAATATCCTTTTTCATTCCGGGCCACCAATAGTCCTTCTTTAAATCTTGATACATCTTTGAAGCACCAGGATGTATAGTAAAAGCACCCTTATGCGCTTCTTCCAAAATCCTCCTTTTTAACTCCATGTTATTCGGAACACAAATCCTTTGGTTAAACAAAATAGTTCCGTCGGTAGCTCGCACAAAACCCTATTGCAATAACACTTCTTGTAACTTCTCGTCTAACCCTTGTTCTTGCTGGATTTCTTCCCTAAGAGTAGAAGAGACGTTCAAATTCCCCATAATTACACAATTTGGAGTCCAGTTAAATTGAAGATTGAAATCTCTAAACTTTTCCATTAAGGTATACTCTAACATCATTAACTCGGCATTATGCAACACCTTCCTACTAAATGCATCCGCCACCTTATTTGCTTTACCCGGATGGTATTTTAACTCCAAGTCATAATCCTTCAAATATTCTATCCACCTCCTCTGACGCATGTTCAACTCTTTCTGATCAAATAAGTACTTTAAGCTCTTGTGGTCGCTAAACATCTCAAAACGTACACCATACAAATAGTGATGCCACACTTTCAAAGTAAACACAACCGCCGCCAACTCCAAATCATGCGTTGGGTAATTCTCTTCATGGACTTTCAACTGTCGTGAAGCATAAGCCACTACATGTTCATCTTGCATTAACACCCCGCCTAATCCCTTCTTCGAACTCCTAAAACTTCTTTCACAAGCCTAATCCCACTCATACGAATAATCCTTCCGAGTAAGTCTCGTCAATGGTAAAGCCAGTTGCGAAAAACCCTTGATAAACCTTCTGTAGTACCCTGCCAATCCCAAGAAACTTCTAACTTCAGAAGCATTCTTCGGTCTCTCCCAATTAATCACCGCTTCAACCTTTGATGGATCGACCGCTACACCTCCCTGGGATATGACATGACCGAGAAAATTAACCTCAGACATCCAAAACTCACACTTACTTAACTTAGCAAAAAGTTGCTTCTCTTGTAAGATGGATAAAACAATTCTTAGGTGTTCTCCGTGCTCTTGAGGATCACGAGAATAAATAAGAATGTCATCAATGAAAATCACCACAAATTTGTCCAAATAAGGTTGGAATATCCGATTCATAAAATCCATGAAAACTGCCGGAGCATTCGTCACACCGAAAGGCATCACCAAAAATTCATAATGACCATAACGGGTTCTAAACGCAGTCTTTGGTACATCTGAACTCTTCACACGAATCTGATGATAACCCGACCGTAAATCAATCTTCGAGAACACACAGGCTCTTTTCAATTGATCTAACTGGTCGTCTATCCTTGGTAATGGGTATTTGTTCTTGATGGTGACCTTATTCAATTGACGGTAATCTATACACAACCGCATTCCACCATCCTTCTTCTTTACCAATAACACTGGAGCTCCCCAGGGCGAAACACTTGGTCGAACAAAATGCTTAGCCAACAATTCTTCCAATTGATCCTTTAATTCTCTTAATTCAAGTGGTGCCATCCGATACGGAGAAACGGATATTGGAGCCGTTCCTGGTATCAGGTCAATAGAGAATTCCACTTCCCGCTCCGGAGGAAGAGAAGTGATATCCTCGAGGAAAACTTCAGGAAAGTCACAAACTACCGGAATATTCAAAACTTAGATGTTACTACTCTCCTCCTTAGTAAGAATCAAAAGAACAGACTTTTCCTCCTCAAACAAGAAATTAATCATTCCAACTGTACCTTCTAAAATAGTAGTTAACACATCCTTCGGAGTAGCCTCTTCGGACGGAATAATGATCAGCTTTTCCTCACACCCAATAAACACCGAATTAGCGGAAAGCCAATCCATTCCCAGAACAACATCCACTTTCTTAAGCGATAAACAGATATGGTAAATCTGGAAAACTCTTTCATTCACTGATAGTACACAATTTTCACACATCAACGGTGTCTCTACAATCTCATTCATGGCAGTAGTAACCACTATAGGAGGAAACAAAGGAACAGCTTGCAACCAAGTCGCTTCACGCAACGCGTGGACACAAAAGAATGCGTTGCCCCACAATCAAATAAAAAAAACAAGGATGTCCTTTTACAAAACACGTACCAGCAATCAAGGAATTGTCACCCTTTGCTTTCCTTGCATCCATCGTGTAAACTCGCCCGGTAGTCCTCCCTTGTGCTTGATTCCTACTCTGAGGACAATCCCTCGCCAAGTGGCCCACTTTCTGGCACTGATAACACCTCACACCTTTGATACCACACCGTCCGTATTGATTCCGACCACAAGTACGACACACCGGAGGTGTGCTGGTCCTAGAATTCTGAACCTGCTTTCCCTTAAAAGTTTGTTGCCTTTGCCTAAACTGTTGATTCAATCTTCCACGGTCACTTTGAGTTACCCTGCTCAAATCTCCTTCCATTTGTACCTTCTTCAAACTATGTTCCGCCACATAAGACTGTCGTAACAATTCAGCATAGCTAGTGAATTCTCTCTGAGACACACTATGTGAAATTTCAGAACTTAAACCAAACAGAAACTGATCAATCTTCCACCTCTCATCAGGAGCATACATGGCTTGTCTAGAATAAGCAGCCATAACCTCAAACTTTTCCGCATAAGAAGCCACAGTCAAGTTACCTTGCCTCAATTGTTGAAACTCGAATTCTTTTTGAGACCTTAAGGAACTTGGAAAATATTTCTCCATAAAAGTTATCTTAAACTGCTCCCATACCATTGGTACCTCTTGAATTATCATTAAGGCTAAAGCGCTCTCCCACCACCTCATGGCAGGACCCTTCAACAAGTGAGAAGCGAAGACCACCTTATTTTCCTCACTGCACTGAATTATTAGGAAAATCCGTTCCATACCTGATATCCATTCATGAGCCTTTACTGGATCTAACCCTCCCTGAAATTCTGGAGGATTCATACGAATGAAATCCCTAAAGGTTCCCCCTGCAGCTTCTGGTACCACCACTAGAGGATGCACACCACCAGCCATTTGCTGTACCATTTGTTGCACAAACTGATTCTGCTGTTGCTGCATCTGTTGCATATATTGGTATAAAGGAGCATTTCCCTCGTCACCTGGCGGATTAGTCCCAGCTGGAGTGGTTCTTGGTCTACCACGGTTATTTCTGCGCCTGTCAGCCATGTTCCTGAATTTCATACAGATAGAATTAAGTTGATCAGACTCAATACCATAAATATAACACGCAAGACCAATGGCGACACGCCGCATATGAAATGGAAAGAAAACTTATTCTATTTCATGGCTAGGTCAAGGATACGACCTGCTCTGATACCAGCTGTAAAGCCCATATACTAATACATGCATCAAATCATATATTATACATGAATTCCACTTTTGGTACTGAAATATACAATAAGTTCCTAGTAAACACATTATACATATACATGCCCAAAAAGCCTAATACAAAAAAACTATGGCATAGTATATCTACAAGATGTTCCAAAGACAAATACTAAGAACTAGATCACTAATGATCTCAAAAAAACTCCACAACGGAAGCAAAGCCATCAGATAAGTAAGGATAATCACACAGCCTTATCCTTACCCTTCGCGGAACCTGCAGTACCTGTGATGTAAACAATAACAGTGGGTGAGAGACATCAAATCTCAGTGAGTTCCCTATCTTAAAGTCCTCTCGGCTCTACAAGGTTCTAATAGACCTAACTCAAGTCAAAAGGGAAGGGAAGTGACTTTGAGTACACACACACTATATGGAAACATGTCATGAGTTCATCAACTCACAATATCACTAATCGGTAACCACACCAAGGCATCCCCTGTTCCCGTCCGCTTCTACGTATAGAAATCGACCCGAGTCATGGATCCTAAAACCTACTTGACATACGAATGGATTCGGGTTCTACGGGCCATTAACCGTTATGAACTGTCACTTCACACGGGCCATTAACCGTCATAAGCATACGCTCCCAGAGCGCCATTAGTACTGCACGCGGGAATCAAACCTGCCAAGTAGTTGTGCACATATTTCAGAGGAGCTCGAGACCCATGAAACACACTCGCAAAAATAACCGGTTACGATTACGTGATCACACACAGACGTGATTGTATTCGACAATCACAAGGCCATTATGCCTTATCACAACCAAACGGTTAACACACATGTTCCATACTAGTGTTTATTAATTCTATATTTTTCCGACATTGTTTATGGTAATGTTCCTCACTCTACCTATTATGTATTTTAACATGCATACATATTCAACAACAATTACCCACCATTAAACGATAAAAGTCGACAAAGCGACACTATTCCAAAATCCCGACATAATTAAATCGGCGAACAATCGAAAAACTCATTTTAATAAGAAAGTACATTAGGTTAGCTTTCCAACGAGATCAAGGATGTTAAAAATGGGTAAACGAGTCAAAAGTTATGGACATAGCGAGAAATAGTATCGCGAGAAAACACAATTTTTCACCCTCCTGGCCGTACGCGTATTGCCTTGTGCCATACGTGTATTGCCCAGCTGGCTCGCCCAGCCATACGCGTATTGCCCAAGGTCATACGCGTATGGGCAGAGACTGATTTTTCCCAAAATTTCCTTTTTAAAACCCCAATATGCGTACTACCCTACCTCATACGCATATTGCCCAAAACCCTACGCGTACCAATACACAAATGGGCAGATGGCCGAGAAAATGGAACCCCATACGCATATTGCCCACATTTCTGCGCAGCCATACGCGTATTGCCTTAACCAATATGCGTATTACCTTGGGTGATACGCGTATGGGCAGCGTGAAAACCAGAAAATTTCCTGCATAATGGGTTTGCGAAAATTGGTCCATTTTCCCCTCCAATTCACTTCTAAACACCAGAAAAATACCAATTTGATACACAACAACACATATGTAACAAGTATTAATCATAAGGAACATTATAACATGATTTAAGTGCAAAATTTCTCATTTCCTACCAATGTCCAAACTAACTCTAAACTCAATAAAACTCTACTCTAAAGCATCTAACTAGAACCCACCTAGATTACAAGATGAGGAGGTTGATGCTGAGATGAAAAGATAAAGATTGGTTGATGATCCTAGTCCTTGAGCTCTTGAGAAATTTTTGCCTTTCTTCTCCCTTCCTTTTCCTTCCTTTTTCCTTCTTTCCCTTTTCTTCTCCAAGTTTCTAACTTTTTCAAATAAGCAAAGGAAAAGAAAATAGACATAGGAAAACATTAATTGGTAATACTACTAATTATCCAAATCATCTCAATTGCACCAATTAATAAAACTCCAAGTTAAATAATATTAATCTAATCAAATTCCGAGTTCGTCAGTTTACTCTAATTACTTTATCCAATAATTGCTCAGAGTACACCGGAACCCAGTTGATCATAATAATATTATCCAAAATGTTCACAAAATTATGAGGTATTACAAAGAACACCCCGATCGGAGTCACGATTCAAAAGTTATAGAAGAAACAAGTTGGAGGATCTGTCATGTTCGCATTGCGAAGCAGCCAGCGAATGCTCGCTTTCTCATTCGCAGTTCAAAGCTCCCAGCGAATGCCTAAACAACACTGGATTCGCCGTCTCATTCGCAGTGCGAACTTCTAGCAAACCAAGACAGAACTGAAACGAGGTAAAGTTCACAGTGCGAACCTATGGCGAATCGTTCGCCCTCACCTTCGCCGTACGAATAGCCAGTGAATGCTTGATTCCTCCTTCGCTAGGGGATTCGCAGTGCGAACCTGCAAAAACTGGGTTTTCCAGCAGCGTGAAAACAGAGCTTTGGGACCAAAATCCCATCCAAAACTTCACCCAACAGATAAACATGCATTAACAGATGATCATACATGGCTAACGATTATACTACACAGTTTATACCTCATTTCAACCGTTAAATTCAAGATTTGCAAGATCATTCATTTTTCTCACAATTCTAACCTAGGTTCTAGAACTCAAGAAAATCTAAAACAAAGGTTTCTATCTATAACCCACCTTGAATAGATGATGATGATAAAGATTGGAAGATGATTTGATGAAGAATGGATGATGGTTGAAGATCTTGAGTTCTTGAGCTTTTTCCTTTTCTTTCCTTTCTCTCCCACTTCCTTCTATCTTTTCCTTTCTTTGTTTCTAAATGGAAAAAGGGTGGAAAGTAAATGATATAGTAAGATATCATCAATTAGTAACACTACTAATTATCCGAATAGTCTCTAAAGCTCCAACAATTAAAACCTCAGAGTCAGATAATATTAATTTGATATGCTCTGAGCTCATCAGTTTACTCTAATTATTTTATCCAATAAATTCTCAGAGTAAACCGGAACCCAGTTGATCATATCAATATTATCCAGAGTAAAATAATTTACGGGGTATTACAGCAATACAAGTATTCTTGGGTTTCATTTTATTGTACAAATTTAGGGGTTCTCTAAAATATTTCATTTTGGCATAGCCATCCATCGTGAAGCTATATGTCACCATGTTAGAGAATCGCTTTAATAAGCCATATCTTCCATAAAACAAGTCTTTTATCGTTTTGGAAGTGTAGTAGATAAAATTTACCATTAATTTAATGGAAGCCTACTTCTATTATAGAGAACCATAAAGTGGTGACTTAGCTCCACGATGGAACATTATGTCAAAATTAAATGCGTTCAAGAATCTCTTAGTTTGTAGGACGAAATAAACAACAAGTTTATTTATATATGTTTTATCATACATATGATGGAATTTATATTAAAGAAGGTTCATGTGAGGGTGTAGTTACACTGAGATAGAGACCAAATAGCATGGAGTTAGATCGCGTGCAATTACCTGTGATGCACTCGTGTAATTAATTGAAAACCATGATAAGTATTACCAAAAAGCAATCGAGTGCAGCAATAGTAATTTATTCGAATATATTTACCTCATTGTATAATGTTATAATCATGGTTTGTGATATAACAGCTTATTGGAATACAAGACAACACCCTCGTAAATAAGGGTAGCATAATGTTTACAGATATGTCTCATGTAGTTATTGGTACTCATGCATTCCATCTTTGGCAAGTCACCCAAACAGCTAGTTTGTCTCTCTTTTCTTATTGCAATTCATTCATATACTTGATTGTCTCAAACTAAAAATATTTAAATATGCACTCTAGTTTGGAAACACACCTCAACACCTCGAATATCAGATATAAGTATTTTTTAAATAGTTCATCCTTAGGCGACATATTTTTAAAAATAGTAAATATTTTAAAAAAGTATCTAAATTAAAATTTCATAGTGAGAGGTTCCTCATGATAATTATAAGTAACATTTTTGGAATAATTTTTTACATGTTAAAATCTCAAACAAGAAATTTTTAAATATTTAATTATTTTATTCTATTTAAGGATATAACATTTATGTTACGAATAACTTCTACTTTTTTTTTTGTAAATTCCTAATAAAACTCATTTTAGTAGAAATTTATTTTAGACTAATTGTACATTTTCATTTGTTAAGGTAAAATCTTATTTTTGTAAATTACAAAAATACTAATTGTAAATATGCAAAAGAATTACTTTTTCTTAATAAAGGGTCAAGTTATACCAAAATATATATTCCAATTTGGTATTATGGAAAAAAGATAGAATATGGACGGTTAATAGAAAAGGTAAAAGTTTATAAAATTTCTTCTTCAATGAAAAACTCTGAAAAATAAATATTTTAAATAGGATTAGACGAACATAATATATAGTGTAATTGTACACTAATTTTTGTTCATCTAGTAAAAAACTTTAATTAAATGATTGTCTTACGATTCAACAATTTTATTCTCCTAGGCTTCCACTCAAGCTTCAAATAACATGACCAGGGAGTTTAAATTTGTGTCCATTTAAAGAGGAAGTGTTTTTTCAGGATGGGGAATTAAATTCTATGTGAGGATGTAAGCATTGAATCGAGGTTTCCTTCGGTAACTAGAGGCATGCTTTATTTTTTATCATTCCACTTTAAGAGTTAACCAAGTTCACTATGTTTTTCGTTCATATTTTTTTTTTATATTGTTTTGGTAGAAATCTAAATTGTTGGGTCCATAGAGCGCACATAATACATGTCTAAAGACTTTAAATTTGAAAAATAACTTCAAAAAAATTTCAAGAATTCTTGTTTTTATTTGATTGTGTAATACCCCGTATTATTTAAATGCTCAGTTGGATATCAGAAGAGATCAGATGAGTATCTATGTGCTCTATCTTTGGTTAATTGGATTAATGGAATCCTCTAAGTATTTTAAGTAATATCAATTGGGATCAATAGAGCAACTAATGAACTCTAAAGAGATCAATTATTTATTAAAGAGACAGATCAATTATTTTAACTTGATAAAGGATTCTAAGGTAACTCAAATAATTGATCAATTGGGTTGAGATGACAAAATATCGATTGTAAGATATTTTACCCTGTTGGATTATATTATATAATAAGTTTTTATATATATTTGTTAGTAAGGAAAGAAGAAGAAATAGAAAGAAGAGGAAAAGAGAAGGAAGAGAAGGAAGAAGGGAAAAGAGAAAGAGAAGTTGGATCATCATTAATTCACCATCTTCTTCAAACTCCTCTTCGATTACCAGGTGGGTTCTAGTTAAACACTCTAAGTTCTAGAATTAAGGATTTAGAACTTAGGTTAGATTTGAGAGAAAATGAAATCTAACGGATGAAATTCGATATAAATGCATGGAAATACTTGTTGTTATGATTGGAACATGTTTTGGTTGATATATTATGGATTGGAAGTGTTTGGGTGGAAGAAATGATGGATTTTGGCCCCAAATGACCTATATTGACGCTGCTGCGAATTATGGGTTTCGCGGGTTCGCCTAGTGAACCACAATGAAGGAACGGACGAATGTTCTCCTAGAGGTTCGCCTAGCAAACTTTATGTTGGTTTTCCACTGCCTTGGTTCGCTAGGGTTTGCCTAGCGAATACTGGAGCGAAGTGGCATATTTTTCTATTTTGTTTTCTTCATAACTTTTGATCCGTAACTCGGATTGAGGCACGGTCGGATGCGTTGGAAAGCTATTTCAATGCTCTTTATGATAGTGAACTAGAAAAATATGTTTATGCCATGAATTGATAAGAAAAATATGGAAAAGTAATGTATGTGTGAAAAGTGTGGTTTATGTTTCCACCAAAACTCAAGGATCGGGAATCCGTTTGTGTTTCAGAGGTCTTAAGGCATTGTGGCCTTGTGATTGTCGAATACAATCACGTTTGTGTGTGATCACGTAATCGTAACCAGTTCTTTGAGTTGTAGTTTCATGAGTCTCGAGCTCCTCTGAAACAAGGCATGGTACTTGGCAGGTTTGATTCCCGCGTGTAGTACGAATGAAACCTACGGGTAGAGACTTGAGATGGTTAACAGACCATGAGAAGTGACGATTCACGGCTAACAGGCCGATGTTTCCGAATCCATTTCGTATGCCAAGTAAATTACAAGGATCCATGACTCGGGTCGACTTCTAAACGTAGAAGAGGACGAGAAAAGGGGATGCCTTGGTATGGTTTATTTGTTTTAGCTTTACAGAATGATGTTTTTAACATGATCAACGATTCTTGAAACGAAACAAAAAATGAATTTACTTGTCAAACTTTTTCTGCTTTTAAAAATAAAGATGGCAATTTCTTTTGACGGTTGAACATCGAAAGAACATCGATCGCTTCTCCAAAGGTGTTCAAGCCTCAAAGTGCAGAATCAAAGTACTCCTTCTAAACCAGTATGCCTGAATGAAGGATCAGCTATGTCAGATGCGAATGCTCCATCTGACCTCTTCGGCCGAGTTCTCATCTCCTAAGCCCGACCAGCGTCGCTCCCAACAGGGACCTTTTCTCCTAAGCAAGGTAGAATTGCTATCTTGAACTAGTGATATTTCTACATGCGCCATTGTGGCCGAGTATCCCGTCGTGTTCATCCGTTAGTTTGTATGTCGCGTCAGTTTTGTCAGCATATACATACATACATCATGCATTATTGATTTGCATTCACATTTATAGTGCATCACTATCACTCCAGTCAGTCTTGTCCCGTAGTGGTGACAGTCTTCTCAATCGAGTTGTCAAGTTCTTTCCTCGTCAGGAAAGGTTGCGTCTGAACAATCTCTCTCCTCCAGTTTATTTCTAGATCAGAATTGGCCCTTGACCACTTTGATAACTTGAACCTCTGAAAGACCAGAGAACCTTCAACCGATGTCACTCTTCGCCATTGAAGATGATATTTTCGCTTTCCTGGATTAAGGAAAATCCCTAGAGAAAGCCTCTTAATCAGAGATTCGGCAATACAGCAGTTTTTCTCCGAAAAAACCGCTGATGAAAAGTTCATCAGCACCTCAAAATTGGATCACATCATATGGCGTTTCTCCGGGAAGATCCCGAGAAAAGTATGATGTAATATCCCCAAGCGAAAACATTCTCTCAAGAGACTCGTTCTCCCCCAGTAGAGTCGGCAAATGGCGTCTCCAAATAGAGAAGTTTGTACACCTCTACAACTCAGGCGAATGGGTTCCCCAGCAAGTCTGACATCAAAATGTTTCTATCAAATGGCATCTCCCCAGGAAAATTCGGCGAGAAGTTTGAGGAAAACCGCTACGAATAACGTCCCTTGTCAAGAAAGTTTATTGACAAAATAAACTAAGACCAGTTCCTTGGTAGGAAACCAGAATCGAGGGGAAGTTTATTTCAGAAACTAAGACCAGTTCCTTGGTAGGAAACTAGGATCGAGGGGAAGTTTACATCAGAAACTGAGACCAGTTCCTTGGTAGGAAACCAGGATCGAGGGGAAGTTTACATCAGAAACTAAGCCAGTTCCTTGGCTGAAGACCAGGATCGAGGGGAAGTTTTTACCTTTTCTAAGCATCATCGCTTAGTAAAAGAGGATGCATGTGTAAGCTACCATTCACAATCACTATCAAAATTTCGGGTATTCCGATATTTAATCCTCTTGCACCCTGAATACCCGAATACCTTCGCCATTCACACCTTCGGGTCCAAGAAGATTAAATAGGGGCATCTGTCATACCCCAAATTTTGACCACTAATATTTCCCATCATTGTGCAAATCATCATCACAATATGGATGGACCATCATGCCTCATTAGTCTCCCCACAGTTGGGTGAACACTTACTACAGTCAAAATTAGGGTTTCAAGCCCTCTCAGAGTTCTTAGACAAAGAATCAATCAAGAAATGACATGATCTTCAACTTGTCTAACCTCCCAAACATCTACAAGGGATCAAGAGGACTCCAACTTTAAGGATTAAGCACAAGGCTGCTCCCTTCCAGGTGGATCAAGCCTCAAGATCGCTAGTGTCACCAAATTAGGGTTTGGTCGACCAGGGCCTCCAGATGGAAATTTTCCTCTAGGCATGAGCCAATGCTTCAAAGCATATCCTAAAATACTCCATGGAACCTCATGGGCCCAAGCATCATGTAATGCCCACATATATAATACATGCATCAAATCATATATTATACATGAGTTTCACTTTTGGTACTGAAATATAATAAGTTCCTAGTTAACACATTCTATACATAAATGCCTCTAATACAAAACACTAAAAGTCTAAGG
This sequence comes from Lathyrus tuberosus, assembly GCA_022829125.1. Lineage (NCBI taxonomy): Eukaryota > Viridiplantae > Streptophyta > Magnoliopsida > Fabales > Fabaceae > Lathyrus > Lathyrus tuberosus. The sequence goes on from JALAZF010001035.1 coordinate 158,262, forward strand.
CATTACATATACAAGATGTTCCAAAATGATAAAAACTAAGAACTAGATCAATACAATGATCTCAAAACATAAACGCCATAGAGGAAGCCATGCCATCACAAAACCACGATCCGTAAGGAAAGTCAAATAACCTTGTCCTTACCCTTCGCCAAACCTGCAGAACCTGTGATGTAAACAACAACAGTGGGGTGAGATACATCAAATCTCAGTGAGTTCCTATCTTAAAGTCCTCTCAGCTTTACAAGGTTCTAATAAACCTAACTCATGTCAAAGGGAAAGGGGAAAAGACCATGAGTACACACACAAGTAACCATCACGGTGAGCCTGTAAACTCACACTAGTACAGAAGTACCTCTTGAGCCTGTAAACTCAAGGATTCACAATCAATAACCATACCAAGGCATCCCCTTTTCCCGTCCGCTTCTACATCTAGAAGACAATCCGAGTCATGGATCCTCGAAATACTTGACATACGAAATGGATTCGGGAACAACGGCCTGTTAGCCATGAACCGTCACTTCTCATGGCCTGTTAACCATCCCAAGTCTCTACCCGTAGGTCCCATTCATACTAACCGCGGGAATCAAACCTGCCAAGTAATGGTGCATATGTTTCAGAGGAGCTCGAGACCCATGAAACGCACTATCCAAAAATAACCGGTTATGATTATACAATACACACGCCTCGGCCTTACTAGCACGAGCGATGTTACTATTTCATCACACACCACATTGTTTAGGGTAAGTCCTCACTCTTCCTATTTCATTTTATATTAACATGCATATTCACTCACAACATGTTAAACAACATAAATAGAATAGCTTAACACAATTTAAACATAGTTTACATAAATTTATCAAATGATTTCCACTTCGGGTTTCCTACGATTATTTAATCGGGCAATAAAATCGATAATCCTTATCGTCATCATAAAGATCATTTCTCCAGCTTTCTAATGATATGCTGATCATTCAAAACGGACCACCGGATCAAAAGATATGGCGAAAACAAGTTATAAAAATAACACAGCTCGCCCCAGGTTCGCTAGGCGAACGAGCTGGCGAGCCTTCGCCTTCGCCTTCGCTAGGCGAGCAAGCTGGCGAGTAATTAAACAGAAAACTCCCAGACCTAAAACACCATAAGTTCGCTAGGCGAACGTCTGGCGAACCTTCGCCTCCACCTTCGCTAGGCGAATGTGCCAGCGAACACCTAGGCAGTAAGTTCTCATATTCAAAACACAAAAAGTTCGCTAGGCGAACATGCCAGCGAACCTTCGCTAGGCGAACGTTCGGGTTCGCTCGGCGAACCCTCGATTGCTGTTCGCTGGGCCTCGCCACAGGTTCGTTAGGCGAACCCTGCGAACCAGAACTTCTCCCAGCTGCTGTAACTCCATCAAATCCACATTTTTCTCCATCAAAACATAACCCAACATCCCACAATAGTCAAGACATAATGCAAACATGATAACAAGCCTATAACAACATTTATGGCAAGAATCAACCATAAAATTCCATATTTTCATAATCTAACCTAAATCCAAAAACTCTCTAGAGCTCTCTACAATGGTACTAACTAGAACCCACCTTCAAATAGAGCAAGATGAATATGATTGAGAAGTTTGGATGAAGATTGGATGATGATCTTGATGGTTCTTGAGCTTTTCTTCAACTTTCCTCTTCTTCTCTTTTTCTCTCCTTCCTTTCCTTTCTTCCTTCTTTCTTTCCTCTAACTTTCTCTATGTCTTACTATCTTTGGCAAATGGGAGGAAAAGAAATATAGTAACTTAGTATTAGAAATTATACTACTAAAAGTCCAAAAAGTCTCTCAAGTCCAAATTAAATAAATGTCTCCGAAACAATTAATATTTATTGGATCAATTCTAAGTACCGAAGTTACTCTAATTATTTTATCAAATAATTTCTCAGAGCAACCGGACTCAATTAATCATAATGCAATATTATTCGGTGTCATAAAATACGGTGTATTACATCCTCCCCCCCCCCCCCCCCCTTAAATAGAAATTCGTCCTCGAATTTAAAAATTACCTGAATAGATGAGGGTAAGCATCTCGCATTTCCGATTCAAGTTCCCAAGTTGCATCACCTGGATTCGTTACATCCCACTGTACCTTAACGAGAGGAATGTCCTTGTTCCTTAATACCTTCGTTTCTCCTCCCACAATGCGGCTCGGTTGAGGTTCAAATGTCAAATCCGCTTCTATTTCCATAGTATCCGGTAGAATCGGCTGAAGAGGATCGGGAACAAATCTCCGAAGTTGAGATACATGAAAAACATCATGCATTTCCGACAGAGAAGGCGGTAAGGCCAACCTGTAAGCTACTTCACCAATCCTTTCTAAGATCTGATACGGTCCCACGTATCTCGGGCTTAACTTGCGTGACTTAAACGGTCCTTCCAATCTCAATCTAGGAGTAACTTTCAAAAACACATGGTCACCTTCTTCAAATTCTAAAGGTCTCCTTCGATTGTCCGCATAACTCTTTTGACGATCTTGTGCTTGCTTAATTTTCTCGCGGATCATTCGAATCTTTTCCGTAGTCTCTTGGATGATTTCGGGTCCTAAGATTCTATCTTCCCCAACTTCCGCCCAACACAAAGGTGTTCTACACTTCCTCCCATACAATGCTTCATAAGGAGCCATACCGATGCTCGCATGGTAACTGTTATTATAGGAAAACTCAATTAGCGGTAAAAGTTCTTTCCAATTCCCTCTACTCTCTAGCACACAAGCTCTTAACATATCCTCCATCGTTTGTATTGTTCGCTCAGTATGACCATCCGTCTGAGGATGATTAGACGTGCTTAAACGCAAATTCGTACCCATCGCTTGTTGGAACACTTTCCAAAATCTCGAACTAAACTTCGGATCTCTATCTGACACAATATTAGAAGGAACACCATGCAATCTCACAATCTCCGCAACAAACAAACTTGCAAGATGACTTGCCTTATAAGTAGTCTTCACGGCTAAGAAATGCGCAGATTTCGTTAGTCGATCTACAATCACCCAAATGGAATCATAACCACCTTGCGTATGGGGTAAACCCACTGCAAAGTCCATAGAAATTCTATCCCATTTCCAAACTGGAATTTCTAAAGGTTGCAACATACCACCCGGTCTTTGGTGTTCAATCTTCACCTGTTGGCATACTGCACATTCTGACACATATTCCGCTATATCCTTTTTCATCCCAGACCACCAATAATCCTTCTTTAAATTTTGATACATCTTCGAAGAACCAGGATGTATCGTAAAAGTACCTTTATGAGCTTCATCTAAAATCTTCCTTTTCAATGCCTCATCCTTCGGAACACAAATCCGTTGATTAAATAGAACAATCCCATCTGTTGCTCGTGTAAAGCCCGGTTGAAGTAACAACTCTTGTAACTCCTCCTCTAACAGTTGTTCTTGTTGAATCTCAACTCTTAAAGTAGAATTGACATTCAAATTTCCCATAATTACACCATTCGGAGTCCACACAAACTGGAGATTAAGATCTCTAAACTTCTCCAATAATGAATACTCCAAAATCAACAGTTCTGTACTATGAACCATTTTCCGACTCAAGGCATCCGCTACTTTATTCACCTTTCCTGGATGATACTTCAGTTCTAAGTCATAATCTTTCAAGTACTCCATCCACCTTCTTTGTCGCATATTCAACTCCTTTTGGTCAAATAAATACTTCAAACTTTTGTGGTCACTGAACATTTCAAAGCGTACACCATACAAATAATGACGCCACACCTTCAGTGCAAACACCACGGCAGCTAGTTCCAAGTCATGAGTTGGATAATTCTTCTCGTGAACTTTCAACTGTCGAGAAGCATAAGCTACAACTTGACCGCCCTACATCAGAACACCCCCTAATCCCCTCTTAGAAGCATCGCAAAATACTTCATAAGAGTTGTTAGGATCAGGAATAATTAATAGTGGAGCACTCGTCAAACTTTCCTTCAATTTCATCAAACTTTGTTCACAACCCGAATCCCACTCAAAAGCAACATCCTTCCGAGTAAGTTTCGTCATTGGTAAGGCCAATTGAGAAAAACCCTTAATAAATCTTCTATAGTAACCAGCCAATCCCAAGAAACTTCTGACTTCTGAAACACTTCTCGGTCTCTCCCAATTAATCACTGCTTCTACCTTTGACGGATCTACCGCCACACCACCCTGAGATATAACATGTCCAAGAAAATTAACTTCCAACATCCAAAACTCACACTTGCTTAACTTAGCAAATAATTGCTTCTCCCGCAAAACCGATAAGACAATCCTCAGATGTTCTCCATGCTCTTGTGGAGTACGAGAATAAATAAGAATGTCGTCAATAAAGATTACCACAAATTGGTCCAAGTAAGCCTGAAATATTCGATTCATGTAATCCATAAAAACAGCTGGAGCATTAGTCACACCGAAAGGCATCACTAGGAATTCGTAATGACCGTAACGGGTTCTAAATGCAGTTTTTGGCACATCGGAACTCTTCACTCGAATCTGATGATAACCCGACCGTAAATCAATCTTCGAGAACACACAGGCTCCTTTCAATTGATCTAACAAGTCGTCTATCCTGGGCAAGGGGTACTTGTTCTTAATAGTGACTTTGTTCAACTTACGATAATCAATGCACAACCGCATTCCCCCATCTTTCTTCTTTACCAATAATACTGGAGCTCCCCAAGGTGAAACACTAGGTCTTACAAAATGCTTAGACATCAATTCCTCCAATTGGTCCTTCAACTCTCTTAACTCAAGTGGTGCCATTCGATACGGAGAAACGGATATAGGAGTCGTTCCCGGTATCAGGTCAATAGAGAACTCAACTTCTCTCTCCGGAGGAAGAGAAGAAACATCCTCAGGAAACACTTCAGGAAACTCACACACTATTGGAATACTTAGAACTTGTTGTTCACTACTTCCTTCCTTAGTAAGAACCATTAAAACAGTTTTCTCCCTCTCGAATAAGAAATTTACTATTCCCACCGTACCTTCTAAAATCGTTGATAACACATCCTTAGGAGTAGCCTCAGCAGATGGAATAATGATTAACTTCTCCTCACAGCCGATAAAAACCGAATTAGCTGAAAGCCAATCCATTCCCAGAACAACATCCACTTTCTTGAGCGGCAGGCAAATAAGATCAATTTGGAAAACTCTTTCGTTAACCGACAACACACAATTTTCACACATCAATGGTGTTTCAACAATTTCATCTATAGCGGTAGTAACCACCATAGGAGGAAACAAAGGAATAGTTTGCAACCCAAGTCGCTTTACACATCTCAAGGACACAAAAGAATGAGTTGCCCCACAATCAAATAAAACAAAGCAAGGTTGTCCATTTACGAAACACGTACCCGCAATCAAGGAGTTGTCCCCCTTTGCCTTCCTCGCATCCAAGGTATACACTCGGCCCGTAGTCTTCCCTTGTGTCTGATTTCTACCCTGAGGACAATCCTTAGCCATGTGGCCCACCTTATTACACTGATAACATCTCATTCCTTCCAAACTACACCTACCATAATGATTCCGTCCACACATACGACATACCGGAGGCACACTAGTTCTAGAACTCTGAGCTTGCTTCCTTTTGAAAAACTGTTGCCTTTGCCTAAACTGTTGATTCGACCTCCCACGGTCACCTTGAGTTGCCCTGTTTGAATCCACCTCAATTTGTACCTTTTTCAAACTATTCTCCGCCACATAACATTGTCTTAACATTTCAGCATAAGTAGAAAATTCCCGTTGAGACACGCTGTGTGAAATCTTAGCCCTTAAACCAAACAGAAACTGATCAATCTTCCACCTCTCATCAGGAGCATACATGGCCTGTCTAGAGTAGTCAGCCATGTTCTCAAATTTTTCCGCATAGGAAACCACTGATAAGTTGCCCTGTCTCAACTGTTGGAACTCAAACTCTTTTTGAGACCTTAAAGAACTCGGAAAATATTTCTCCATAAAGATTACTTTAAATTGTTCCCACACTTTTGGCACCTCCTGAATTGTCATCAAGGCTGAAGCGCTCTCCCACCACCTCATGGCAGGACCCTTCAACCAGTGAGAAGCAAAGACCACTTTATTCTCCTCACTGCAATGAACTATCAGAAAAATCCGTTCCATACCTGTTATCCATTCGTGCGCCTTCACCGGATCTAGCCCTCCCTGAAACTCCGGAGGGTTCATACGAACAAATTCCCTATAGGTTCCCCCTACAACTTCAGGAACAACCACTGGAGGATGCAGACCATCAGCCATTTGTTGCATCATTCCTTGCATGAACTGATTCTGCTGCTGCTGTATCTGTTGCATAAATTGGTACAAAGGGGCATTCCCTTCATCACCCGGTGGAACCGTCCCAGCTGGAGTAGTCCTCGGAGTCCTGGGTCTTCCACGGTTGTTTCTACGTCCGCCAGCCATGTTCCTAAATGTCATACAAATAGAATTAAGTTGATCAGGCCCAATACTATAAGTATAACATGTAAGACCAAAGGCGACACCACGTATCTGAAACGGAAAGAATTACTTATTCTATTTCATGGCTAGGTCGAGGATACGACCTGCTCTGATACCAACTGTAATGCCCACATATATAATACATGCATCAAATCATATATTATACATGAGTTTCACTTTTGGTACTGAAATATAATAAGTTCCTAGTTAACACATTCTATACATAAATGCCTCTAATACAAAACACTAAAAGTCTAAGGCATTACATATACAAGATGTTCCAAAATGATAAAAACTAAGAACTAGATCAATACAATGATCTCAAAACATAAACGCCATAGCGGAAGCCATGCCATCACAAAACCACGATCCGTAAGGAAAGTCAAATAACCTTGTCCTTACCCTTCGCCAAACCTGCAGAACCTGTGATGTAAACAACAACAGTGGGGTGAGATACATCAAATCTTAGTGAGTTCCTATCTTAAAGTCCTCTCGGCTTTACAAGGTTCTAATAAACCTAACTCAGGTCAAAGGGAAAGGGGAAAAGACCATCAGTACACACACAAGTAACCATCACGGTGAGCCTGTAAACTCACACTAGTACAGAAGTACCTCTTGAGCCTGTAAACTCAAGGATTCACAATCAATAACCATACCAAGGCATCCCCTTTTCCCGTCCGCTTCTACGTCTAGAAGACGATCCGAGTCATGGATCCTCGAATTACTTGACATACGAAATGGATTCGGGAACAACGGCCTGTTAGCCGTGAACCGTCACTTCTCATGGCCTGTTAACCATCCCAAGTCTCTACCCGTAGGTCCCATTCGTACTAACCGCGGGAATCAAACCTGCCAAGTATTGGTGCATATGTTTCAGAGGAGCTCGAGACCCATGAAACGCACTATCCAAAAATAACCGGTTATGATTATACAATACACACGCCTCGACCTTACTAGCACAAGCGGTGTTACTATTTCATCACACACCATATTGTTTAGGGTAAGTCCTCACTCTTCCTATTTCATTTTATATTAACATGCATATTCACTCACAACATGTTAAACAACATAAATAGAATAGCTTAACACAATTTAAACATAGTTTACATAAATTTATCAAATGATTTCCACTTCGGGTTTCCTCCGATTATTTAATCGGGCAATAAAATCGACAATCCTTATCGTCATCATAAAGATCATTTCTCCAGCTTTCTAATGATATGCTGATCATTCAAAACGGACCACCGGATCAAAAGATATGGCGAAAACAAGTTATAAAAATAACACAGCTCGCCCCAGGTTTGCTAGGCGAACGAGCTGGCGAGCCTTCTCCTTCGCCTTCGCTAGGCGAGCAAGCTGGCGAGTAATTAAACAGAAAACTCCCAGACCTAAAACACCATAAGTTCGCTAGGCGAACGTCTGGCGAACCTTCCCCTCCACCTTCGCTAGGCAAATGTGCCAGCGAACACCTAGGCAGTAAGTTCCCATATTCAAAACACAAAAAGTTTGCTAGGCGAACATGCCAGCGAACCTTCGCTAGGCGAACGTTCGGGTTCGCTAGGCGAACCCTCGATTGCTGTTCGCTGGGCCTCGCCCCAGGTTCGCTTGGCGAACCCTGCGAACCAGAACTTCTCCCAGCTGCTGTAACTCCATCAAATCCACATTTTTCTCCATCAAAACATAACCCAACATCCCACAACAGTCAAGACATAATACAAACATGATAACAAGCCTATAACAACATTTATGGCAAGAATCAACCATAAAATTCCATATTTTCATAATCTAACCTAAATCCAAAAACTCTCTAGAGCTCTCTACAATGGTACTAACTAGAACCCACCTTCAAATAGAGCAAGATGAAGATGATTGAGAAGTTTGGATGAAGATTGGATGATGATCTTGATGGTTCTTGAGCTTTTCTTCAACTTTCGTCTTCTTCTCTTTTTCTCTCCTTCCTTTCCTTTCTTCCTTCTTTCTTTCCTCTAACTTTCTCTATGTCTTACTATCTTTGGCAAATGGGAGGAAAAGAAATATAGTAACTTAGTATTAGAAATAATACTACTAAAAGTCCAAAAAGTCTCTCAAGTCCAAATTAAATAAATGTCTCCGAAACAATTAATATTTATTGGATCAATTCTAAGTACCGAAGTTACTATAATTATTTTATCAAATAATTTCTCAGAGCAACCGGACTCAATTAATCACAATGCAATATTATTCGGTGTCATAAAATACGGGGTATTAAACATCAAGTCAATTTGACCTCAGGGGATGCATACATAAAAAATCAGGAATTAGGGTGTCTTGACCTAATTCACCCCTAAGTTGACTTTTGGGATAAATCATGAGCCAAGACCTCAAGACATGATTTTAGGGTCTCCAACATACCACATTGATCCATTTGTAACAATGGATTGATCCAGGAAGCTTGAGTAGCAAGTCTCAATTTCATCAGTACCACAATTAGGGTTTCGCGAGAAAAGTCAACTGTAGCTTTGACTTTTGACCAGGACATGCTCCCAAACCCTAGGACATGATTCAATACACCATATAACACCTATGAAATTAACCCATCAAGTTTGATTTAGGTCAAGGACTTGATTTCATAGAGGATCGCATAGTTTGGAAATCATTTGACAAAAAGTCAACTGTGCCCAAAAGTCAACTTTGACTTTTTGAGATTTTTCACAAAAATGGTTTTTTAACCCTAAAATGATGTTAATGTATGATTTGAATCATCATTCATCAAGAAAAATCAAGAAGAGTGGGATAGCTTGTAAAAGGGGTAACCATAAAAACTTAGAAAATTTTCTAAGTTATGAACAAAGTGGCAAGGGTACCAACTTTGGAGGATCATAACTCCTAAACCACAAGGCCATTTTTCCCCATCCAAAGCTAGATTTGTAGCTCTCATTACCCTCTACAAAATCTTAGAACTGACCTCCTTCCAAATTCATCATGGATTTTGAGTTATGGAATGATCAAAATCACAAAAAGTGAAAATGTCACTTTTTTCCAACACTTAGTGAAATTTTCACTGTCAGAATCTGCCTTCACTTTTTTCCAAATGTAGGGGGGTTTTTCACTTGGATCCAAAAGGTATCAAAACCAAATATGATCAAACAGTTGTTATATCATATGAGGGCTTTCCAAAATGGCCAAGAACATCACCAAATTCCACTTGAGTCATGAGATATGACAATGGCAATATGCCTTGCTGAAAACTGCCAAGGCTAGGCAGAATTTTGCATTTTTGCTCGATTTGGCAAAATCAGATAATTCCAAGCCTTGTCATCACTTTGGACACATCTGAGGATCAAATTTAAAGGGGACAAACACTGAGCCAAGCCTCCAAAGTCCTTGGAACAAGAAGTAGCATGCCAAACCTAGAATTGCCTAAAAGAGGGACAAGACTCCAATTTTGGATTGGAGCATTCAATACATACACCAAGGTGGCATGGACTGACACATTTGCAACTGAATTCAGTCAAGACTTATCCAAGACCAAGGGAACCACAGCCATATGCCCTAACCTCTAGTCAATGGCTAGAGGAGACTCGGATTCCAAAGTGCAACCATTGGCCAAACCTCTGCTGCAGTTGCCATTCACTATTGATCCTAAAAAAAACTTGCTCTACAATAAATAGAGCTCATTCGTGCTCAGTTTGAGTACACCAAAGCCATCAAACAGATGCTTTCCTCAAAATCCCTCTCTTTAGGCCAAAATGCCTTCTTTAGCAAGGTGATCCAAACTATCAAAAGTGACCTGTAACACCAAAATCACAAAGTCACCTCTCAGAACCTCAAAATAGGCCTTTTGTGCATTTTTCAAGCCATGTCTCGATTCAGTCACTTTCCAAACCAGATAAAACCTCAAACACACTCCAAATAACATCCTTGAACTGTCCCAAATGGTTCCCCCATCTGGAACACCATTTGAGAGAGTTGCTATTTTGGCCATTTTAACCCCTTTTGCAAGAAAGGGCCAGTTTGTGTTTTTGCAGGTTCCAGCTGATTCCAACCATCCTCAAAGCTTCTAAGGGATCATTTGAGAGTGCCTAAAGCATCAAACCATTTCTGGAACAAGAAGTTTGGCAGATTGCACAGAAAAATCCAAAAGCTCAAAAAGAGGTAAGCATCATGACTTGAACTTTCCAATTTATCATGTTATATATGTTGTGTTTGAACCAATTTATCATGTAATTCATGCTTGTACCAAGCTGTGGCATAGAAAATGCAATTATAGGCCCTTTTCAAAACCACTATCGGATTTTGAGGAGGGAGTATGATTTGAAAAAAATACCACCACCATTGGATTCCTTGTGAAATTCTAGGCCAAATGCCTATAAATTTTGTCCCCAACCATTGAGAAATGAGAAAGTTATGGACCTTCCCGTTTCTTGGCAAAACTTGCCTTGCCTTGCCTTGGCCAGGCCTAGAAAACAAGGCATGCCTTGTATATTTGTTGGTTTGTTTCAAGCAATGGATGTATCACCACCCCAGTGGTAAGGCGCGCGCCCTATAACCTTGAGGTCGTGGGTTCAAACCCCACCCGTGCCATTTTGTGTTTTCTCACATTTTTGCAATTTTTTCCAATATTTTCATGTTTTATTAATTAATTGGAAAATTAATAACTCCTTCAATTCTAATTATTTTTTATTGGTTCTTTTTGCAAAAAATCACAAAAATGTTGAAATATTTTATTCCACAAAAAAATTAAGTTTATATTGTTTATTTAATATAATTAGTATTTTTGTGAATAAATTCCTTTTTAATGTTTTTAAACATTTTAAAAGTGAATATTTACTTTGAAAATCAAAACCAAGTGAGTTTTAATTCACCTTGTGATTAATCCCTCATTTCTCAAACCTTAAACAAAATTCACAAATGGTTTATTCAAACTTATTTGGTATTTTATTTGATTTTCTTTAAATATTTACTTTTAAAGAATAACAAATTAGGGTTTCTTTGATTTTCACCCTCATCAAACAATTTCAAACACTTTTGGGCCTCTAATAGAGTGTAAGACCCAATCCTTTGTAAATACAAACCTATTTTTGGGCCTAACTTATTGTATAAGTCCCGTTGTATTTCAAAATGTTTGACGCGATCATCGTCCGTTGAAAATCAAACCTTGGGCCTCTCCTCGAGATATAAGACCCATTCAAAATCTTTTGGACCTCTATTAGAGTGTAAGACCCAACCCCTTTGAAAACCAAACCATTTTTGGGCCTCAATGCATTGTATAAGACCCACCGCGTTTTCAAAAATCTCGGCGCGATCGCCATTTTCAAACAAATGACCTTGGGCCTCTCCTTGAGCTGTAAGCCCCACCACTTGTACAAAAATAAATCTTTTGGGCCTCTATTAGAGTGTAAGACCCAATCCCCTTTTAACCAAAACTTTTTGGCCTCAGACATTGTATAAGTCCCCCTGCGTTAAAGGAAAATCTCGGCGCGATCGCCAATGAAAAAACCAATCATCTGGGCCTACCCTCGTGTTGTAAGCCCCATTTTTTTTCTTTAAACACTTGGGCCTCTCGAGAGAGTGTAAGACCCACCCCCTTGTACAGAAAACCTTTCATGGGCCTTAGTCACTTGTATAAGTCCCTCTGTACAAAACGACAGTGCGATCACTGATAAACCTTGGGCCTCTCCTTGAGCTGTAAGCTCCAACATCTTTTCAAAATACTTTCTCCTTTAATTTTGAATATACTATTGTTTTCAATCTTTCTTTGTTGAACAACTAACCAAACAGCATGGAAGCTCTACAACCGAGTGAGTGTTTATATGCTTTCTTTATCCGCTTTCATATACATATAACTGTATTGTGGGGCTGTTTCACTGTAAGTCTTCTTTCATAAACTCATATCAACTATGTAATACTAGTATAGATATTTAGAGTTTCCCCGGTAACTACGTCTAGCACTAAGCCCTGTTGATCACTCTTAAATAGACAAAACTAGATCCACATAGGGTTACCAGATACAGTCTTCCCTCCTCTTGGGGTTAAACAATATGGAGACGTGAAAGGCAGCATTCTCGGTGAACCCTTTCTCAGACTGTCACCCTTAGACATTGTCAAAGAAACTCTAACTCCCCAGAGATGATCTTTTCTCCGTGAATGGCATCTCTTGAGTTTCTTCCAAATTCTCGGACTTTCCTGACTTGATCTATTCTCTGTGAATAGCCTGTCTTGAATTTCTCGGGGTTTGGGGACCCACAGGCTTAGCCTGTCTTGAATTTCTCGGTGTTGTACAAGGACCCTACGACTTCTTAGAAGTATTCACAACCTCCTCTTAGGCTTCGTATAAGGATTCTTCCTTCGGGAAGATAGCCTCCTCTTGGGCTTCGTACAAATTGTCCCTCGGCTTCTTAAAAGTTTCCAGCCTCCTCTTGGGCTTCGTACAAATTGTCCTGACGACCTCCTAGAGGTATAGGAATAGAAATTAGTCATCTTAATAGAACAGTCTTTCAAATAGTCTAGATCTTTTCTACTGTGAACGTACTACTACTATTTCTTTAAGCATAGTACAAAAGATAAAACTCTAGACTTGGACAGTCTAATCTCCTTGAGTCTCGAAAGCATTCTCAAGTAGGGAAAAACACCAGTAGACTCAGACAGTCTCCAATACCCTCTGGATTCCCCATTTCCTTAAAGAACAGGAAATAACCCTGATCCTCTGATCAATCCCAAAGCATAGCCTTACCTTTAATCAGTCTCTTTATAAGAACTGATTTTCTCTTTTAGCCAACCTACTGGACCTGTCACTCAACTAAAACAGCAATCCTTTTAGCCTCTATCTCGGGCTTCGTACGAGATACAAAAAGACTCTCTTGTTGAGTCAATAATCCTTTTAGCCTCTATCTCGGGCTTCGTACGAGATACAAAAAGACTCTATTGTTGAGTAAAACCTTTTCAGCCTCCATCTCGGGCTTCGTACGAGATACAAAATCACTTTCTTGTTGAGTATAAAAGACTCTCCTGTTGAGTCAATATCACTTTTAGCCTCCATCTCAGGCTTCGTACGAGATATAAAACCACTCTCTTGTTGGGTATAAAAGACTCTCTTGTTGAGTCAACCTTTAGCCTTCGTCTTAGGCTTCGTACAAGACACATCTAAAAGCACTCTCTTGTTGAGTCAACTCCTTTTAGCCTCCCTCTCTGGCTTCGTACGAGACACAAAAGCATCCTCTTGTTGGGTCAATAGCCTCCTCTTAGGCTTTGTATAAGAAAAACCCCGGTTGAGTCAATCAACCTTTTAGCATCAAAATTGTGCCTCGTTCATAGGATACAAACATCAACAACTCCTTTCATCTAATTGTTGTAAGCGGCAAGCCTCTGGATTATTTACATCCACGCCACTGTCCCTCTTTTAGCATGAGAAATTCCTAAGGAAAGATAACATTGCTCTACACTGAGTTAAAGTCTTCTCCTTCAGGTTAAAACCCCCTATAAAGGAAATTATGGCATTGCTAGGATTCACATATCCCGGTTAAAGTAATCCTCCTTTATAGTTAGTCGCCCAACAGTTGTCACAAACAGACCCCCTTTAGAGATGACAAATTCTCTCTAAAGACAACACCTTTTTAGCTTCACATCTTGGGCTTCGAACAAGATACAAATAGACCCTTCAGCTTCACATCTTGGGCTTTGAACAAGATATAAACTACCTTTTCAGCTTCACGTCTTGGGCTTTGAACAAGACACCAAAACACCATTTCCTCCCATAGAATAGGAGGAACTACGATCGCTCTGATTTCCCTGTTTCGGTAAACGGGAATACGTAGGCATAAGATTGAAAGAAAAATCTTAGCGAGCACACTAATCCAAAGACCCAAATCCCGTACCTTCATACATCAGTCGAAAAGCATCAGTCAAGCATCCTAACAAAATTCCCCATGAACATTCCCGGTGTTTTGATCTAAATAAAGTAAGAAGAAAGAGGCCCCATTACCATATAGCATCCATAACTTAACAGACCGCTGTTTAAACTCAGTATGCAAGCAGGGTTAATTGGAGACATCTATTTCCCTTCCTTAGTCAGCTCAATAGGATAAAAAAAAGAATCGACCTGTAGTAACCCCAGAGCGACAGTGCTTAAGAACCACGTCCAAAATCGCTCGCTACAGGTACCATCTTCAGTTCCAGCTTGTTTCAAACCACTCCAAGCATTCAGATACATCACTTAGCACCTAAGGAAGCTGTGCAAATCATTAGAACCAGCTTGCAACACCTCTAACACAAAACACGATCACCAGCTGCAAAAGGTAGGCCTGAGCTCTTCTAACTCTATGATCCATGCATTTTTTGCTGCACAATAATTTGGCTATATGTTCATAATCATGTATAGAGTGTCTACCCTCAATCAATTGCTTTGTTTGAATCGTGTATGGAATTTCTGAGCCTTCATGCAAATTTTAGGGTTCTTGAGGTTTCTCTTTAATTTCTTATTCCACACTTAAAATAAATGAAATTAAAGACCATAGACATGATCGTGAGGTGAAAACGAGCAGATTGATATGTAGATTGCATGATATTATCAAGTATTCAATGAGATTGGATAGAAAATGAAAATCTGCAGAAACAGAGGGTGGTGCGTGTTCTTGGCATGTTCACTCACACATGATCACCATCATTCTACCCGTGAGGAAATAATAAAAGGATAATAATCCTACCATAACAAACTCTTGGCTTAAGATCAAAGTCCCATTGATCCCCCCATCCTGCAACCATCTACACATCACACGAACTCTTATTGAATTCTCATGTATAGACCTCCAGCTACTTGAGGCACAAACCAATTGAATCAGAATGCTTCACATTCCTCAAAGAGATGCACATGGCCCCTTAGTTTGTTATAATAATGTCAGATATCGTATGCATGCTCCAGAACTTCACAGCTGCCATACTGATCCACTACTAGCATGACTTGCAGTCAGGGGCAATATCCCCTTCGCAAGATTTTCA
Source organism: Lathyrus tuberosus (assembly GCA_022829125.1). Taxonomy (NCBI): domain Eukaryota; kingdom Viridiplantae; phylum Streptophyta; class Magnoliopsida; order Fabales; family Fabaceae; genus Lathyrus; species Lathyrus tuberosus. The sequence continues at coordinate 173,713 of JALAZF010001035.1, forward strand.
ACTGACCTTACCAAACCAGCAATAGAGATAGACACCCCACAATCTAAGACAGTCATTCCTTCATCATTCTCTCGTATGATAACCTAGAATACTTCTAATTTTCTGGTGATTATCCACTTCTGAATGCATCAGAAACCAGACCTTCATGCAATCAACATACGATCCACTCCAGTCTTCTCAAAACCTTACATCAACCTTCCAAGACAGCTCTTATACTCCATCATTCTCCCATATGACAATGTAGATACTTCTTAGACACGATGCAAGTAACTAGTTCCTCACAGAACCTGAAATCCTCCACCAAGGATAACCAACCCAAAGATGTTCTAACATTAGTTATGACATCTTCCATACATCATAGACACCACACATCATGGTTCTTGATATGCTCCACCACTGGACTTACTATCAGCATAGTAATCCACACTGAAGATCTACACACAACACTGCGCCACCAGTTTGAACAAAGAGAACTTCAAAAACCCAGAGAGAAATAAACTTCCATCCACCAAAAGAAGGTATACTTCCATCCTCAACCCAGAACTTCTGCCACAAGCTCCAAGAGAACCAGAACCTCCTTACGTTTTCAACTAACCAGTCTTCTACACAAAAGCAATCAATTTCAAGCATCCTGCTTGAATGCACACTATGAAACCAATCAAATGCCAATTTTTGATTGATATCACTCTTCTCCAGAATTCCCACAAGATACACTGATCCACCAATGAAATCAGATCTTCAAGTCACATGAACTACTTGCTCCATAGCAATACATCTTGGATCCACCAAGCCTCTTAGTCATGTAACATCTTCTCATCCACAGCTCCCGCAAACTGCATAAGATAGACCTTTTTTGAAGCATCCAGAACTTCCATTCTCTTGTAGATCACCTTATCTTAAGCTGATATGCCACATCACCAGCTGAGACTTCTGATGTTAAGCTAGATGTCAGAACATTTTGATATGACATCCAACTATTGAATTCAGCTCCTCCTTCTGCCACCTAGAAGAACCTCCTCCCTTTGTAGAACAAGAGTTACATGCTCTCATAGACTTGATTCAACAACAAAGTTTAAGTAGACAACCTCCATCATGATTTAGAACTCCAAAGACTTCAAACCTGCCACGTCTGAATCTTCAGAAGATAAGTAGTCCAAGACTACACCATAGCCATACCAAAGAATGCCACTTTCCTTAGTAGAGCATACTGTAGAAAGTCAGAGATAACTGCCACTTAACTTTGACTTCCAAGAAGAGCAAGTTCCATGCTCCAAAGCACCTAGATCAGAAATAAACTGATCCAAGCTGTAACCATCAAGATTATGATGTCTTCATCTTCATCTTCAATAGCATCAAAGTCCAGACCAGTTTCTTGCCAGGAAACTCTCCAGAGAACACATGCTTTTGTCACACCCGACTGAAGTCACTTCTTAGGTCACCACCTAAGGCTAAAACAGATGCTAAAGCGTATGCAGTACCCCTCCCATGATTCTGCACAAACTCTGATGATGAGATGTTCCAACATCTTGTTGAACATCAGCAAACTTGACTTTTAAGGATAATCAATTAAATACTTGTGGATTCCAAAAATAGCAATTGATCTTAAATCCTTGTCCAATAACCCTTCTTCACTGTTGTAGCTGAGCTCCACTAGATCACGTCAAGAACACTTACAAAGTATTCAATCTTTTTGCAAGTATCTTCTTTGACTAACAGTGTTGAGATACCAAGGCTGCCACCCTTGACTCAAGTAACTAAGATTCTCTCTGAACGAATCTTATTTACCTCAATAATTCTTCAATCAGATTGGATCCACTCTTAGGGTCAAGAGAGATGAATCCTTCCTTACTGTTTTTGGATGGTGAATATAAATCACCTCCACTTTCTTCAGATTGTGTTTCAAAGAAACACCTTCCAGTCAGAAGAGTAACTAGAAGACTCCAGATACACGACATAGATGCCTTTATGAGTGAACTTGAGAGAATTCTCAAGTATCTTTGACAACCTAGCCGATCAATAGTTTATCAAACTCCTAGAGCAAGAACCTGATAAACTTAAACACAACTCTTCTCCTCTTCAACTGACTTCAACTGCACTAAGAAACCAAGCTTCCAAGTACCAAGTCACAATACTAGATATCTAACCACAACTCCCTTCACTCCATCGCTCCCGAATTTTGAATAAAAGAATGCATATATCTTTAAATATAGAGGCCGCCGATTGAGACCTTCCACTAACTGTCTTCAGTAACAACTCCAGAATCCCATAATTCTAGAGCTCTTCCATCAGAAACACATGCACCGGAACCACCAAGGACCAGATCCTGCTTGCCCTAATAAGATGTCACAACATCTTATAAGACACACCAACAAGAGAACTAGCCACTTCCCCTGTAGTTATTGTAGAATCTCCTCAGCAACATGAACAACCTCCGAGTTGCTCCCTTCGATCCAGAACATCCATCTCATCCATTAATACCCTTGAGTATGTCTGAGTTGATTGATCTAATCTTCAAAACTCCTCCTTGTTTAAACTCCAGAAAGTATCTCCCGAAGATCTCATCCAGAACTAGACAGGATGCCAGCTCTGATACCAATTGAAATTCTGGCCTATGCAGACAGCAGATATCCTAACACATGTTAAGACATTGAGCTACATAATCATTTAAACTCAGAGGCGCAACAGCAGACTGATACCTTGAATATTATAACTGCATAATCACAGATGTCACGATATCTGATCCAATATGTCAGTCAAGAACAATAACAAAATTGTAAATTGCAGAATGTTAAATAAGACAATATGTGTTAACCCAGTTCGGTGCAAATCACCTACATCTGGGGGATACCAATCCAGGATGAAGAATTCACTATCTGTAGAACTGTTACAAAGCTAAACTCCCCCATTTACAACTTTATACCTAACATATACCCAATGAACATCTTTACCAAGGCTAAACTCAAACGTTTACAATCCTGATATGAGATACCCCACTCACATCCTAATCACAACCTGTAAAATCTCTGTTATCTACCAATACAAAACCTGTCGCGGTTTCCTGACCTCTAAGTTATCTTGGACTTGCTTCAAAGCTTCGTACAAGAACAATACAACAACTGTTACCTACAGGCTTCTGGTTGTATCCCTGTACCTATGCCTTCCACCCTACATCCTATATTACAAAGTGGAGACTTACAACTCCTAAGAGAGCCAACGACTCTCAAACCCTAAACCCTTATTCCACACAAGATAACTAGGTTACAAAGTTATAAGTGATACAAAGTATAGTCTGTTTTTACCCAAGGTCTAAGTCTCCTTATTTAGTCTTTTGTTGTCTTGGGCTTTCAATCTTTTCCCCTTTATCCACTCTGCAAATTCGCAACAACTCTTGTATAATGAAACCTGCTATATTAATAAGATGTCCACTCTTACTGTTGGGACATCTTATTCGACATCTTTAATCTTGAGCAGATTTCTTCAACTTTATCATATTCATGTTTTACCAAAATTTCGTCAAACCACATGAGTTTTCACTTTGTCTTTCGACCATGGATTTGAATCTGGCAAATACCTCGATCACATCACTTTTCTTCTTGATGAGGTAAGTCCATAACTTTCGACTGTAATCATCTATGAACGTGACAAAGTATCTGTTGTCACCAATCGAATCCACCTGGATTGGACCACATACATCAGAGTCTATGACTTCCAAAATTGCCTTCGACTTCCTTCCTGCATCCTTGCTGAAGCTATTCTTGTGTTGTTTCGACTGAACACACTCTTCACAGACTTCACTTGGAATGTCGATTTCTGGTAATCCTGAAACGATATTTCTTCTCTTTAGCTCTCTGATGTCATTGAAGTTGAGTTGGCCTAGTCGAAAATGCCATAACCACTCATCTCTACTGTAGCAAGCGATTTTTGTCGGTGACGCGACCACCTTATCGCTGGGTTTTCCTCACCGCAATGGTAGGAGGGGGAACTACTTTCTGATTTCTTATTTATCCCATGAAGCTGAAAGGGAAAGGGAAGGTATCTAAAACTAACATTGCACGCGAATGTCTAACAGGACAAACGCTTAAAGAGATTGAGGGGTCCGGGGTCAGGTTATACAATGAGCAGTTGTCAGTTACCCATCCTATATGTGGTTATCCGCAAGATATTAGCTTTAGGTTTTGCTTTGTACTTGGTGGTGTTTATCCGTTAATGGGTTTGGAAAGTATGAGTGAGTGAATTTTTGTTGATGTTTTTGGTAAGGTGCTGGACCTAGAGTTTTTGATTAGTATGAAGGTACTAGACCTAGAGTTTTTTATTAGTATGCTCGCTAAGATTTCGCAATCTTATGCCTACGTATTCCCGTTTAAACGAAACAGGGAAATCAGAGCAATCGTAGTTCCTCCTATTCTAAGGGAGGAAAAAGATGTTTTGGTGTCTTGTTCAAAGCCCGAGATTGAAGCTAAAAGGAGTATTTGTGTCTTGTTCAAAGCCCAAGAATGAAGCTAAAAGGTTGACTGAAAGAGAATTTGTTATCTCTAAAGAGGGATTGTTGATTTTTATGTACCTTGATCAAAGCCCAAGGTTGAAGCTAAGAGGTTGATTGACTCCACTGGGGAAGTCCTTATACAAAGCCTAAGAGGAGGCTGTATGAGACCGACTCAACAAGAGAGTGGATATATTGGTGTCTTGTCCAAAACCCAAGACAGGGGCTAAAAGAGATTGACTCTTTGGGGATATCCTTATATAAAGCCTAAGAGGAGGCTAACTCCACTGGGGAGGTACTTATCTGTCTTGTATAAAGCCCAAGATTGAGGCGAAAAGGGTTTGACTCAACAAGAGAGTGCTTTTATCTATCTCGTACGAAGTCTGAGATTGAGGCTAAAAAGGGTTGACTCAACAAGAGAGTGTTTCTTATCTGTCTCGTACGAAGCCCGAGATTAAGGCTAAAAAGATTTGACTCAACAAAAGAGTGATTTTATCTGTCTCGTACGAAGCCCGGGATTGAGGCTAAAAATGGTGGACTCAACAAGAGAGTGCAAAAAAGTGATGGACTCAACAAGAGAGTCTATGAGAGTGGTTGACTCAACAAGAGAGTCTGAAAAGGTGATTGACTCAACAAGAGAGTCTGAAAAGGTGATTGACTCAACAAGAGAGTTTGAAAAGGTTAGATCCGCTGGGGAGAATCATTGTACAAAGCCCAAGAAAAGGTTGACTATGCTGAGGAAAGGATCATTATACTAAGCCTAAGATGAGGCTATCTTCTGTTGGGAATTATTGAGATCCCGAGGCAGGTCCAAGTGGGGAATAAACTCTTGCAGGGGAATGCATAAGAATTGATGGATCAGACACCTTGAGGTTCTGATTTGAGATAGTGTTATATGATGATAAATTGACCCTGGCTAGGGGATTTTGGAAGAGATACGGGGTTTTAGAACCCGCAAGTTTTAACTCTTGCTGGAGATTAATCCAGAATCCGGGGTTTCTTCCTATATTTGTAGGTAACTTGAGAATGTCTTTAAGACTCAAGGGGATTTAGACTGTCCAAGTCTATTAGTATGGTTTATCTTTGTACAAGGCCCGAGAGGAGGCCGACTCGTTTAAGGGATGAGTTTCAACCCTAAAATTGGTCTGAGGGCTTTTGTGACTCTTTTAGAAAGACGACTCTAGCAAAGGATGACTAAGTTATGTCCTATACCTCTAAGAGGTCGTGAGGGTCCTTGTATGAAGCCCAAGAGAAGGCATGAGAACTTTTAAGAAGCCGACGGGTCCTTGTACAAAGCCCAAGAGGAGGCGGGGATGCTTTTAGAAAGCCTGTGGGTCCCCAAACCAGGAGAAGTTCAAGAAATGCAATTCACAGATAAGAGATCATTCCAGGAAAGTTTGAGTATTTGGAAGAAACTCAAGAGATGCTATTCACGGAGAATAGATCAACTCCGAGGAGTAGAATTTCTTTGACAATTTCTAGGGGTGACAGTCTAAGAAAAGGTTCACCGAGAATACTGCCTTTCTCTTTGTTCCATATTGATTAACCCCAAGAGAAGGGAAGACTGTATCTGTAAATCCTATGGGGATCTAGTTTTGTTTGTATTTAAGAGTGACCAACATGACTTTACCTAGTTCTAGACCTAATTGTCGGGGAAAACTATAAATAACTATACCAGTATATATACAATTGATATATGACAAGTATTTAAAGGAGTATGAAAGAAGACTAACCATGTGCAGCTTCCCACAATACAATTATATATATTTGACATGTATTTAAAAGGATGAAAGAAGACTAACCATGCGCAGCTTCCCATAATACAGTTATATATATATATATATATATATATATATATATATTAAAGCGAGTAAATGAAAGCGGATAAAAACTTACAGGTGAGCAAGCTTCCATGCTGTTTTGTTAGTTGTTCAAAGAAATTAAAGAAAGTTTTGATAATAACTGTATATTTGAATCTAAATCAAAAGGGAAATTGCATTGAAAAGATTGTTGGGGCTTATACTCAAAGAGAGGCCCAAGGTTTAACAGTGATCGCACCGTTGTTTTGAATATCGTATCGGGACTTATACAACGACTGAGGCCCAAAGAGGTTTTCTGTATAAAGGTATGGGTCTTACAACTCAATGAGAGGCCCAAAGATTATTTTGGAAAAGAAAGATGGGACTTACAACACGAGGGTTGGCCCAGATGGTTTGTTTGAAAAGGCGACGATCACGCCGAACTTTTGAAATTATACAGAGGGACTTATACAATGTGTGAGGCCCAAAACAAGTTTATTTACAAAAAGGGGTTGGGCCTTACACTCTATTAGAGGCTCATGAGTGTTTGAAAAAGATTGATGAGGGTTGAATTAATCAAAACCCTAATTTTGTTTAAAATGTAATTAATTTTGTTTAAAAATTAATTAAAATTATTGAAAACATGTGAAAAATCAATGGTGATCTTGGTCAATGCTTCAAAAATCATGTTTTTATCCACAAAATGATTGAAAATCAATTAAGTTTGGAAAATCAAGAAAGAACAAATATTTTAAATGTTAAAAACAAATAAAAATTAATTCTTTTACAAAAATATCAAGTATATGAAATAAATAATATTTTTGGGAATTTTTAGTAAAATAAAATATTTTAACATTTTTGTGAATTATTAAAAAAAAGAATCAACTCAAAATCATTAAAATTCAGAGAGAAATTAATTTTTGAATCAATTAAATAAAATCACAAAAATTCAAATATTCAAATATTTGAAAAAGGGCGCCAAGAACACCTTGGTCTTGCCCGCGTGCTCTGTTCTTGGCTGATTTGCGTTTTCTCATCAATCTCACTAAATACTTGATGAAATCACACAATCCACATATCAATCTACTCGTTTTCACCTCACGATCATGTCTATGGTCTTTAATTTCATTTATTTTAAGCATGGAATAAGAAATCAAATAGAAACCTCAAGAACCCTAAATTTTGCATAAAGGCTCAGAAATTCCACACACGATTCATACAAGGCAATTAATAGAGGGGAAACATTCTATTCATGATTATGAACATTTGGCAAAAGTATTGTGCGAGGAAATATGCATAGATTAAGAGATGACCAAGTTTAGGCTTACTTGAAGGTCGTGGCAGCAAGAGCAATCTGATTTTTGAGTTTTAGGTGTTACAGATGAGTTGTGATGATCTGAACAGCTTCCCTACACCATATGGAGTATGTTTGAATGTTTGGACTTGGTTGGAAATGCTTGGATCACTTCATGGCATCTCAGCTGCATATAGGCTTCAAGTAGATTTGGAGCTTTGTGATTTTGGTGTTCCAGATGGCTGGAAGTGGTTTGATCAGCTCAGGTATGATATATATGAGGTGTTAGAGCAATTGGTTTGAGTGGAATTGCTCTCTACTGAAAAATTCGATAGTGACTTGCTAAGAAAGGTATTTTTGAGAGTGAGAGGATGATTTTGAGAAAGGCAAGTGTTATAGGCCTTTGGTGTACTCAAACTGATCAGAAATGAGGTCTATTTATAGTGTGTCAAGTTTGTTTTTCAAGGAATAAGGAATGGCAACTGCAGCAGGCCTTTGGCCAATTGGATCACTTTGGAATCTCAAGTCTCCTCTAGCCATTGACTTGAGATTAGAGCACAGGCCTATGGTTCTATGATTCAAGGATAAGGCTTGACTAAAGTGTTCATCTTTGCTCTGATACATGCCACCTTTAAGCATCCATTAAATGCCTCAAAACAAAATTGGAGTCTTGAGGCATCTTTAGCTTTTAGGGGTACCAAACCTGTATGTAGTTCCAAAGACTTGGGAGGCTTATGGATCAGTGTTTGTCCCTCCTTGGTCTCCCCTTAAGGCATGTTGCAACTGTCATAATTCTTAGCTCAGATGGAATTTGATGGAGTTCTTGGCCATTTTGGAAAGCTCTCATATGATACAACATATGTGTGATAATAGTTTGTCTTGACACTTTTTGGATCCAAGTGAAAAATTCCCCTACATTTTGAAAAAAGTGAAACAGATTCTGACTTAGTGAAAATTTCACTAAGTGTTGGAAAAAGTGGCATTTTCATGTTTTTGTCATTTTGGTCACTCCATAACTACAAATCCATGAGGAATTGGAATGAGGTGTAGTTGACACTTTTAAATTATGCCATGAGAGCTACAAACCCATATTTGGACCATCCAAAATGGTTGCTTGGATCTCAAGTTATGATCCTTGGAAGTTGGTACCCTAGCCATTTTGTTTCATAACTTAGAAAAATTCTAAGTTTTTTATGGTTACCCCTTTTACAAGTTATCCCACTTTCTTTGATTTTTCTTGATGAATGATGATTCAAATCACATATTAACATTGTTTTAGGGTCAAGGAACCATAATTGTGAAAAATCTCAAAAAGTTAAATTTTGACTTTTGTGCACAGTTGACTTTTTGATCAGATGAATTCCAAACTGTGCGATCCTCTATGAAATCAAGTCCTTGACCTAAATCAAACTTAATAGATGGATTCCATAGGTGATATAGGGTGTATTGAATCATGTCCCAAGGTTTGGGAGCATGTCCTGGTCAAAAGTCAAAGATACAGTTGACTTTTTCTTCAAAACCCTAATTGTGGTTCAGACGAAATTGAAACTTGTGAATCAAGCTTCTTGGATTAATCCATTGTTGAAAATGGATCAATATGGTGTATTGGAGACCCTGAAATCATGTCTTGAGGTCTTGGCTCATGTTTTGTCCCAAAAGTCAACTTAGGGGTGAATTAGGTCAAGAAACCCTAATTCCTGTTTTTTTTGTGAATGCATCCCCTGAGGCTAAATTGACTTGATGATTGGGTTCATGAGGTCCCATGGAGTATCTTAGGTTGTGTTTTGAGGAATTGGCTCATGCCCAGGGGAAAATTCCCATCTGGAGGCCCTGGTCGACCAAAACCCTAATTTGGTGACACCAGCGATCTTGAAGCTTAATCCACTTGGAATGTAGCAACTTTGTGCTTGGTTCTTGACGTGGGAATCCTCTTAATCCTTTGTGGGTGTTTGATAAGTTAAACAAGTTGAAGATCATGTCATTCCTTGATTGATCCTTTGTCTAAATGCTCTGAGAGGTGTTGAAACCCTAATTCTTGTTTGTGGTGGATGCTCACCCATCTTTGGGGAGACTGATGAGGCATGATGGTTCATCCATATTGTGATGATGATTTGCACAATGATGGGAAATCTTAGTGGTCAAAATTTGGGGTATGACAGATTCCCATATTTAATCTTCTTGGACCTCTAGGTGTGAATGGCAAAGGTATTCGGACATTCGGGGTGCAAGATGATTAAATATCGGAATGCACGAAATTTTGACGGTGGTTATGAATGGTAGTTTGCCATCCATCTTCTTTTGCTAAGAAATGATGCTTAGAAAAGGTAAAACTTCCCCTCGATCCTGGTTTCCTACCAAGGAACTGGTCTCAGTTTCTGATATAAACTTCCCCTCGATCCTGGTTTCCTACCAAGGAACTGGTCTTAGTTTCTGAAATAAACTTCCCCTCAATTCTGGTTTCCTACCAAGGAACTGGTCTAAGTTTCTGAAAAAAACTTCCCCTCGATCCTAGTTTCCTACCAAGGAACTGGTCTAAGTTTCTGAAATAAACTTCCCCTCGATCCTGGTTTCCTACCAAGGAACTGGTCTAAGTTTCTTTTGTCAATAAACTTTCTTGACAAGGGACGCTATTTGTAGCGGTTTCCCTCAAACTTCTCGCCGAATTTTCCTGGGGAGATGCCATTTGATGGGGAAAAACTTTTGATGTCAGACTTTCTGGGGAACCCATTCGTCTGAGTTGTATAGGTGCACAAACTTCTCTGTTTGGAGACGCAATTTGTCGACTCTACTAGGTAAAAAGAGTCTCTTGAGAGACTGCTTTCGGCTCGGGGATATTACATTATACTTTTCTTCGAGATCTTCTCAGAGAAATTCCATATAATGTACCCCAATTTTGAGTTGTTGATGACTCCATTAACATTGACTCTCTGAAGAGAAAAACTAATGTGTTGTTGAGAGCCTTTGGTTGTGAGGCTTTCTCTGGGGATTTTCCTTAATCTGGGAAAGCGAAGATATCATCTTCCATGATGAAGAGTGACGTTTGTCGAAGGTCTTCTTGTTTTTAAGAGGTTCAAGTTATCAAAGTGGTCAAGGACCAACTTCATCCCAGAAATAAACTAGGGAGAGATTGCTTAGCTGATTCACTTCCTGAAGAGGAAAGAACTAACAACTCGATTGAGAGCACTTCTATCACTAGGGGACAAGACCGACTAGAGTGATAGTGATGCAATATGAATATGAATGTAAATCAATAATGCATGATGTATGTATGTTTATGCTGACAAAATTGACGCGACATACAAACTAATAGATGAACACGACTGGATACTCGGCCACTGCTAGGGACGAAAAAGTATCATTGGTTCATGAGAGCAATTTTGCATTGCTTAGGAGAGATAGTCCCTGTGGGGAACACGTTGGTCGGGCTTAAGAGATAAGAACTCTGCCGGGGGTGTCGGACGGAAAAGTCGCATTCGACACAGTTGATCCTTCGTTCAGGCGTACTGGTTTAGAAGGAGTACTTTGATTCTGCACTTTGAAGCTCGAACACCTTTGGAGAAGCAATCGATGTTCAACAGTCAAAAGAATTGCCATCTTTATTTTAAAAGCAACAAAAAAATTTGACAAGTAAATTCATTTTTGTTTTATTTTAAGAATCATTGACCATGCTAAAACGACGTTCTGTAAAGCTAAAACAAATAAGAATTGAAAACAAAAGCACAAGGGCTCAAATTTTATTGATAGGATGGAAATCAGCCAAATGTGTAATTCCATAGAGTATTTACAAAGTTGGAAAATGGTAATTTTAAGGGAAAAGGGCTACATTGAAACATGACGACCACTATCCTTCTACCAACTTTGAATTCCGGGCATCCTGAGCTTCTGTCGAAGATGACCTTGACTGGAGTTTTCTGATGGATGGTGTGACTGCTACTGGGGGATTTGCCCCTGTTGGACGTAGTTACTTGCCATTATCCCTAACTTTTGCCTGGATTGCACCTTGAGATTTCCAATCCATCGGGATGATTTTTGATCATGTCTCTAATTTTTGCCTGAACCGCCCTTTCGGGTTTTCAATCCACCGAGACGTTTTTTTTTCTTTTTTTTAGTTTAGTTTAGGCGAAGTATTTTTTTACTACATCAACATTTGTGGGGTAGGCAAATTCCTCTCCATCCATGGTTGCGAGTCTCAAGGCGCCGCCTAAGAGAGCTTTCTTGACCACATAGGGGGGTAGCACCCCAAAATTTGCCTCTTTTTCTAACTTCTAACTGGCTTATGTTTCTTTTTCATTTGTCTCTTCATTAGGTCATAGTTCATAATTATTCGTTTGCATTGGTCTTCTAAGACATGGGATCAGGAGTTTCTCTGAATTAGGGTTTCTGTTTGCCTTAGGGTATTTTCATTCAAGTTTGATAGAGGTGTGAGTTCTCATTGTCCATCTGCTTCAAGATCTCCCAAGAGGCATCAAGTGATTAGAGTTGCATCTTGATTTCAATTGAGAATGCTGTGAATTAGGGTTTGGACCCCTCTCAATATCTCAAGAGCATTAGTTCCAGGTTGAGGTGTTCAATTTCAAGTCAGATGTCTCTTATTCAGTCATGATCCAGTTCAGATGGATGTTTGACCTACTCTTGGTCGAACCACCAAGAGATTTCTTCAATTGCAGGTTATCTGTTTCAGTGGTTGACTTCTCAGGCAGCGTGTTTCCAAGATTGAGTTTGAATTGAAAGGCGAGATTTCATGGCCTTGTTGTTGGAAATATTAGTCCATATATTCATATCCATTTCAATAAACCGACTTCTAAACCCATTTTTTTTCTTATCCATATTTCCTATTCGTGATCCATTTTGGTTAGCCGTTATTCTAAACCACTTACCTTTCTTTCTTAACAAATTTCACTCTAACCATTTTTATTCTTTTCAATTATCCAACAAACAAGTTATCCATTTATGTTCTAAGTCCACTTTCAATTTGAAAAATCTAAAAGGGGACACATTTGTTTATTCACTTTTTAAGCCATTCTTGTAAATAATCTCTCCATTACAAAAATCCCATTCACATAATTCATAAAAGTTCTCAAAGTCCATTCACAAAAAAATTAAGTAAATCCATTTTCTTAGAGACCATTAACCTTTTTTTCAAAAGCCCATTGTCATTTACATTACATATCACCAAATTAAAAAACAAAAAAATAAAGGCTTCACATCAAGTCCCTAGTCTTCAGCCATGTCCCGTATGACCATAAAGCTACCAAGCCATTTGCAACAGCCCTCACAGGTGAGCCGCCCACACTGCAAGTTAAATCCATGTACACACTTGAGCCAACTTCCAGATGCAAAACCATCACAACAACTTTCATTACTTTCTGCACAAACTCAGTGACCCCACCTCAATTGTTTTCCACAACGAGAATTCTCAAAACATGAACACAAATCATGACAAAAAAATAGCTGGTCCCACATCACAGAATAATACACAGCAGGTGGAGAATTTACATAGCAATAAGAAGGCTTTGCAGCAGAAAAATACAAGCGTTGAAAGAAAAGTTTGCAACAGAAAATAAAAAAGAAAGAATAATACATAGCAGAATAACTCTCGTGACTTTTTCTCACAGCCCTTTCTCGAACAGAATCAGTGTAAATATCCTAACAAATTCCATCAGAAATATCAAAACTACCCTCCAAAGCTCCTATAAATTGAGCTGCAATGTATTTCAAAATCAACAACATCTTCATTCTTCAGCTTTTCTGCCAATGCACAATACCCTCTTCGATTCAATTCACCATTGAATCTGCAACTATCCTCAAATGAACCCTGCAGAAAATCACAACACAAAAAAACCACTACAGCTCCAAGAGGCTTCATCTTCATATCATTGCAACAATTTTCTGCTAACTTTTGAATCCACCAAGCTTTTCATCTCTGCAACTTTGCATCGACAACAGTTCAGCTAACCTACAAAATCGTTCAACAACACAACAACTTCATCGCCAACTCCACAGATCCCTCCATCGCAACACAACTTCTTCTACTCATCCATCAACAGCCTGCAATCAGAGTTCAACAAGCTTCATTAATATCTCTTCATCAATTTGTGGTCCACATACACGCAACACCAACACCATAACTCAGAAGTTCAATTTGCAACCACAACATCGAAAATACAGAAAAGAACAGAAGCTCAATTTTCAATCACAACATCGCAACAGGAGAAGAAAAAGGTGAAGAAAATCAAAAGCGAGAACGTGAAATACGCATACCTGGAGTGGATTCGCTGAGTGAAGAGCCATCGGAGCGACTCCGATTAGTAAGCATTTCTCTCCTTCACATAAATATTGTTTTTTGGACTCGGCTGAATTACTTGTTGACTGTTGATTTGCAATTTGAGTTGTGTGATAATTCGTTCATATGTATGCAATATTCATTCTTGGTTGTGCGTTTGTATCTGCGAACTTTGGTTCGATGAATTTCCATGGCGATTTGAATTAGAGTCGTGCAGAGGAAGTTGACATTGTATGGTAGAAACCGTCACCGGCGCGGCAGAGAGGCTTCGTTTCCGGCTAGGTTGAGATTTTGTGAAAGGCGCTTGTTGCTTCCGGCGTGAAATTTAAGAAGCAAACGATTTGGAGCGGACGAGGATGATGATGAAGGTATTCCGGCAAAGTGATAATCGGAGGAGAGTGAGATTCAACAGAGAGGGTTTGATTTGGAAATGTTTAGTTATGGCGGTCACGGTGCGGCGTCGCTTTCGCCGGCGGCCGTGAAGTTTGGTTATGGTGGAAAGGACGGAGAAGACGTGGAGAGGAGAAGAGGTTGGAGAAGTAAAACGGCGCAGAGAGTGAAGGGGAAAGAAGAGGACGGGGTTTAGGTTACCCTGTTCTTAAAACCGTGTTTCTCATGGCAATGTATTGGGCCTCAGGCCCATTTTGAATTCGTTTCTCACACCACCGTTTCAGTTACTTCACCCCTCCTGATGCATAGTAAAGGGTCTTGGGCCTAGAATGGCAAGGCCCACGCGCCTGATACATATCCGCACGCCTGACTTTTGTCTGCACCCCCTGTCTACAAGCTGAAAGATCTTTGGGCCTAACATTTAAAGCCTTGCGCCTGAGTTGCTTCTTACACACCCCTGAAGTCTGTTTGCACCCTTCTTTTTTTATTTGTTTGTGTTTGTTAATTATTTTAATTTTTAGAATTAATTAGATAATTAAACTCTTAATCTTAGATTGTAATTAGCCTTCTTTTAATTAGTTTAGATTTTAATTAGGTTTAGATTTTAGAATTAGATTTTTTAATTAGTTTTTTTTTTCTAGAAATTAATTTTTAGAATATTAGTTTAGAAATAGAAATTAACTTGAATTAAATTTAGGTTTAATTTTAGAATCAGTTTTGATTTTAGATTAACTTTTTACTTAGAATTTAATCTAGATTTTAATTTTCACTTTTTATCTCGGATATTCTTGATCTTGATTTTTGATGCATATTTTGATTAATTCCTGATTAAATACTTGACCGCCTTTTATTTGATTTTCCTTTGTGATTGAGTCGTTTGGTGTTTACTTGTTGATTACTCTGTATTCACATGCTCTCTTAAGGCTCCTAGTCCGACTTAATTTCTGATTAAGTTCGGAGTAGGATAGACATTAGGCTCTCAATCCAAGCATGCTAACATTAGGTAGAATCTTCCCCTCTTACCTCAACCATAGGGCCACTTTTGCATGACAACATTATGATAGAATTCCCCTTAGTGTTTTCTGTCTTTGAGTCTTCTCTTCTCATCTCTCAACACTTCTAAAATACTTAATAAATATAATGTATATTGCGCTCGAGCCTTAAGTGTACGAAATGAAAAACGAGGGGTCTCCCCTCCTCTTCAAGAGTGTTTAGCATACGTCCTATTGGGGGTGACCATGCGACGCATTCGTTCCCGCATGGTAGACTTTGGTGCAATGTAAGTTACGAACTAACTTCAATCCACTTATGTCTAAAAAACACAAAAAAACAAATTCAAAGCTTTTTATCCTTCGGGATTGTTGGGTTTCAAACTGTTTTCAGAAAAGAGCTCGTCGCTCACGTAAAAAACATAAAGACCTTGTTAGGTCGAACTATGTTTGCTCTGATTCCTCTTTCCCGCCCGATTGAGGATACGTAGGCACGAGATGCGATATCTCGACGAGCAACCTTCCCACTTTAGTGCGTAGTCCGTCGAACTACGTTGACTCTGATTCTTCGTTCGTCCACGAAGATACGTAGGCATTGGATTGCGATAATCCTTGTGAGTCCGTCTTTGTTTCCCCCTCCCCCGTTTTTTGTTTAGCCGTAGACTTTAGGATAACTCACCATTTGTTTAGACAACAAGAGTGGATCCCATCGAGTACGATGAGCGCGTGGGGGTGTTAATACCTTCCCATCGCGCAACCGATTTCCGAACCCAGACTATGGTTGCGATGACCATGTCTTTCCCTTTTTTCTAGGTTTTCTTCGGTCATTTCCTTTCCCTGCATCGGGATAAATAACGTTCGGTGGCGAATCTTCTGTTCTTGTTTCTCGCCGGTTGTTTTTTCGCAGTTGCGACAAGGAGCCGTCATAATTCGGAGTCTATTTGCCCGGGAATCAGTGAGAAATGATTGTATCTTTTTGAGCACAAGGTCTTATTTTTTGAAGACGGGAAGTCGAACCTTTTTGCCAAACGCCTTCTTCATTCTTTGCTGATACAACTGACCATGACATAGTGTTGTTATTTGCTTTTCTTCGATCAAATTTAGTTCGTCGTGTCGACTATGACACCATTCAACTTCTGTTAGCTTGGCTTCCATCAATACCCGAATTGATGGGATCTCTACTTCTATGGGAGGCACTGCCTCCATGCCATATACTAGAGAGAAAGGGGTTACCCATGTTGAAGTGCGGACAAATGTGCGATAACCGTGAAGAGCAAAGGGTAGCATCTCGTGCCAGTCTTTGTAGGTTACAACCATTTTTTGAACAATCCTCTTGATGTTCTTGTTAGCCGCTTCTACCGCCCCGTTCATCTTAGGTCGGTAGGGAGATGAGTTATGGTGTTCGATCTTGAATTCAACGCACAACTCTTTCATCATCTTGTTGTTCAAGTTAGATCCATTATCCATAATGATCTGGCTAGGAACACCATAACTGCAGATGATATTATTTTTTATAAAGCGGACCACGACTTGTCGGGTTACATTGGCGTTTGACGCTGCTTCAACCCACTTGGTGAAGTAATCAATGGCTACCAGGATGAACCGATGTCCGTTTGAAGCCTTGGGTTCGATCATGCCAATCATGTCGATTCCCCATATAGAAAAAGGCCATGGGGAAGAGAGAACTTTGAGATGCGTTGGCGGTACATGGATTTTTTCTGAGTATATCTGACACTTGTGACACCTCCTCATGTACTTGTAGCAATCAGATCCATGGTCAACCAGTAGTACCCTGCTCTCGAAATTTTTCTCGCCATTGTGTGTCCGTTGGCATGAGTGCCAAAGGATCCTTTGTGAATTTCTGTTATCATCCTGTTTGCCTCTTGTCTTTCTATAGAGTGTATCACCGCTCAGAAAGAAACTGCCAGAAAGACCATGTTAAAATTTCTCTTATAGAGTGTATCACCGCTCAGAAAGAAACTACCTGCCAGCCTTCTGAGGGTCTTAGTGTCCCGGGTGGGTACTCTTGTTTCTGAAGGAAGCATTTGATATCGTGATACCAAGGTTTGTCGTCTATGACTGCTTCAATCGTGAAGACGTAAGCGGGTCTTTCAAGGCGCATTATGTTGATCTTAGGTACAACATTCCATTGACCTACACTAATCATGGAAGAGAGAGTGGCTAATGCATCAGCCATGTGATTCTCTTCACGAGGGATATGATGAAACTCGATTCTGTTGAAGAATGGTAACAACCTTCTCGCGTAATCTTTGTAAGGAATCATTCCTGATTGATATGTGTTCCAATCTCCTTTGATCTGATTGATAATCAGGGCTGAGTCACCATATACATCCAAGTTCTTAATCCTTAAGCCGATCGCTTCTTCGAGACCCATGATATAAGCTTCGTATTCGGCCTCGTTGTTCGTACACTTGAATGTTAGTCGGGCGGTGAAAGGAATGTGGGTACCCTGAGGTGTTATAATGATTACCCCAATTCCGTTGCAATAATGATTGACAGCTCCGTCAAAAATTAGTCCCCACTGGGAACCTGGTTCTTGCCCTTCATTGGGTAGCGGTTCATCGCAATCTTTCATTTTCAAGTACATGACATCTTCGTCTGGGAAGTCAAACCAGATTGATTCCTGATCGTCAATCGATTGATGAGCTAAATGATCAGCTAAAATACTTCCCTTAACGGCTTTCTGAGTGTGGTATTCTATATCATATTCTAATAACAACATCTGCCAACGGGCGATTCTTCCCGTGAGAGCAGGTTTTTCAAAGACGTACTTGATTGGATCCATTTCTTAGATTAACCAAGTAGTGTGACGAATCATATACTGGCGAAGACATTTGGCTGCCCAAGCCAAAGCACAGCAAGTTTTCTCGAGCATAGTGTACCGAGTTTCGCATTCTGTGAATTTCTTGCTCAGATAGTAGATGGCAAACTCTTTTCTTTTAGTTTTGTCTTGTTGACCAAGTACATAACCCATCGAGTCTTCCAAGACTGTTAAATATATGATCAATGGCCTTCCTTCGACGGGAGATGATATAATCGGTGGATTCAACAAGTATTCCTTAATACTGTCGAAGGCGGATTGGCAATCTTCTATCCAAACGCAGTCCTGATTCTTTTTAAGTAATTTGAAAATCGGCGAACATGTCGCGGTCATGAGGAATATAAATCTGGAGATGTAGTTCAGATGCCCCAGGAATCCCCTGACTTGTTTTTCAGTCTTTGGAGAAGGCATTTCTTGAATGGCCTTGACCTTGTCAGGATCAACCTCAATTCCTTTTTGGCTGACGATGAACCCTAAAAGTTTCCTTGAACGGACACCAAATGTGCACTTGTTGGGATTCAAGTGGAGTTTGTACTTTCTCAGACGCTCTAATTGTTTTGACAGGTGGGTCACATGCTCCTCTTCTGTCTTAGATTTGGCGATCATATCATTGACATATACCTCGATTTCTTTGTGTATCATGTCATGAAAGAGAGTAGTTATGGCCCTTTGATAGGTTGCCCCGAAGTTCTTCAAACCGAACGGCATTACCTTGTAACAAAAGGAACCCCATTGTAATGAACGAAGTTTTCTCTATGTCTTTCGGCGCCATTTTTATCTGATTATAGCCCGAGAATCCATCCATGAAGGAGAATACTTTGAACTTTGTTGTACTGTCTACCAGCGTGTCAATGTGTGGTAAGGGAAAATCATCCTTGGGACTGGCCTTGGTTAGATCTCTGTAGTCCACACACATTCTGACCTTTCCGTCCTTTTTTGGAACTGGTACGATGTTGGCTAGCCATTGAGGATATTCTGACGTGGCGAGGAAACCCGCGTCAATCTGTTTATGTACTTCCTCCTTGATTTTGATGGCCATGTCTGGGTGAGTCTGTCTCAACCTTTGTTTTACTGGCGGACATTCTGATCTCAACAGTAAATGATGCTCCACGGTGCTGGTATCCAACCCTGGCATGTCCTGATAGGACCAAGCGAATACATCGGGAAACTCTTTGAGAAGCTTTATCAAACCTTCTTTGACAGTTGAACTGAGCAGTGCCCCAATCTTGATTTCTCTTTTCTCTTCCTCCGAACCTAAGTTAACCGTTTCCAATGGCTCCTTGTGAGGTTCAATGGACCTTTCCTCTTGTCTGAGTAATCGGGAGATCTCTTATGGAATTTCGTCATCAACTTCTTCTTCAGCCTCAAATACTGGGAATTCAAAGTTGGGAGAAGGCATTGGGTCGTACGTTTCAATGGGGTTTAAAACAAGCAATCTGCATGACGTGATGATTGTTTTTAGAAGAGATAGAGAGAATGCAAGAGTGTGTGCAGTGTATTTTTTGGAAAACTGCTTGTTTTTATTATTGAGTTGTTTTTTAGGATTACCATTTTCTGAAAAAGTGAAAAGAGAAAACAGCAATAAATGCGGAAATTACAGAACGACGTTATTTTATTTATGATCTTGTCGATTCTTGAAACTACAGCACTATAAAACAAAACTCAGTCGCTTTGGGCAAAGCGGAGAGGGAAATTTACAGAAAGTGAGCCCTATTAAAATAGTCGTTTCACCAGGGCAGGGTGAAAGGTTAAGATAAAGATGGCAATTAATTAGACTTATGAACGAATTTCGGAATATTGACAGCAACCCATTGGCGGTGAACTCCTCGGTGAATCACAAAGTCGGGCACCTTCCTTCTTGGTTTATCCTCAGAAATGACGTTGATTTCTGGTGGAGCAGGATCGTTGGAATCTGTTTCCCAGGCAGAGTTTCCGTAGACAAACTCTTCTGTTGTATCTTGCATAGTATTTGTACTTTCAGGTAAATCTCCCCATCCAGTTGGCTGGATGTCTTCGAGCCTGATACAAGAGCTTTTAGGAGCGGTGTACTTGACCAAGTAGTCGAATTTGCTACTCGGTTGTCCTAAGGTGTCCCACACTTCTTTGGAACTGGAGGAGTCATCTCTTTCGATGACGTTGACCTTGGGAAAAGCATAGTCGATGAATTCTAGTCCTGCACGCTTTGCAAATTCATCGTCATGCTGGATATTTTCTGAATGCCCTGAGTGCTGATCCCATGACATGGTGGGGACGCGGGTATTCTTTTTAATGATGCTCAGTTGATATGCATCGTTTGGCTGACTCTCTTGTCCTGAGTCTCCCGGGTACGGCTGCCAGATAGGCAAGCCATCCATTGGGCCATAATAGTCGTGGTCAAAGTTGTCCTTCATCAGAGTGTCCTCCTCTAATGAGTTTGGTGGAGCACGCCATCCTTCCGGATCACAATCTCCGTATAGCATTTTGACATCTAACCTTGGTATAAATCTCAGACTCTGTGCGGGATAGCAAATAGGCGTAGGCACCTCTTCCTGAGACATATAACCATCCTCGTTAAGATAGGATTTCCATTCTTCATCTGTATCGGAGGGATCACCCTCGTTGATGGTATGCACTTCCTGAGACACTGGGTGAAGGAAACCTCCACTGTGGAAGAAGTCCTGAATGGGATGAAAACTTTCATTGTTAGTAGCAGTCTGGGTACAGGTTGAAGAAAAACCAAGACCCTTATTTGTTTTGTTATAAGTAGGAATGATAAGTTGTTCCCATCCCTTTGCATTGTTACTTTTGATCAATTCAAGAGCATCTTTGTACGAGGAAATCGATGTTCCTTTTTCTGATTGATTCTCATTGCTCACCGACAGTGCTTGGAACTGAGTTCCAACAACCTCTCCTGGTTTTACACAAGTAGACGACGATAAGTTACTCACGATCAAGGCTTGCTCTCCGCAGATTGTGACTAGTTGGTCGTTCTTGACGAACTTCAGTTTCTGGTGCAGTGTCGAAGTGACTGCCCCATCCTGGTGTATCCAAGGTCTTCCTAATAAATAGTTGTACGCTGCCCGAACGTCCATGACCTGGAAAGTGACCAGGAAAGTGTGAGGTCCGATAGTTATGGGAAGGTCGACTTCGCCGATAACTGCTTTTCGGGATCCGTCAAATGCTTTGAAGATAACCTCACTGCCCCTCATCGGGGATCCTTTGAATGATAGTCGCATTAACGTAGACTTCGGCGTGACATTCAGAGCCGATCCTGTGTCTACCAGTACGCTGGCTAAAGCATCATCCTGGCAGTTGAGTGTAATATTGAGCGTCATGTTATGACTTTTTCCTTCTTCTGGCAGTTCCTCGTCACTAAACCCCAAGTTGTTGCAGGAAGTGATGTTGTAAATGATGTTATCGAATTGTCTTATTGTTACATCTTGTTCCATAAAGGCTTGCTCTAAGACTTTTTGTAGAGCCTCTCTGTGGGCTTCGGAACTGAGTAATAGAGATAACAGAGAGATTTTTGAAGGAGTTTGCAACAGCTGATCAACAATGTTGTATTCACTCTTTTGGATGAGCTTCAGCATCTCATCATTGTTTGTTGAAAGGCCGGGACCACTGAACTGACCGACCAGTTGATCGGGAACTTCTGTTTGAGGTTCCTTTTCTTTGCTAGATTCTCCAATTCCTCGGTTGAAGATTTGACCGCTCCGTGTTACTCGACTGATGTCTCCAATATTCACGACGGAGGGTAATGGAACTTCTTTTCCATTCTCAACTATTATTGCACCGTACTTGTAAGGGATCGCCTTATCGGACTTGTGCGGTACTGGTCCTGGCAGATAGATAACTACAGGAGCCTTCTGATTTCTCTGACCATCGTAACTGGCCTCAATCAGTTCGAGATTAAGAACCTTTCCATCATCAAGAGGGACTCTTGATTCACGGAGTAAAGGGATTATGGCGCACACATCCTTGGCCACTTCTTGCTTAGGGATTAAGACAACATCCCTGCTTTGATCAGGATGATATTTTAAAATTGAATCAGAGCTTGACCATGGTTGAATTTCCCCATGGTCCAACTGACTTTGAAGGGCTGCTTTCACGAGGTAGCATCCTTGATTATTCTCCGAGCAGACTCTACAACGCTCGTAGTTGTGTGGTGGCACCCGGCCAAGTCCGCTTTGAATGCAGTGCAACTTCACCATATCGGTTTCCATTGACCGAACATCCTGACTTTGATGCCTAGTAGGGTTCCCATTAATCATACTGACTTGTTGTGTGTCTTCATCTAGATAGATCGGAAGCCACCAGTGGTTTAACAAGTGTTAAAATGTCCTTTGAATGAGTGCACAGCCTTGGTTACTCTCACGACATACACTACAGTTCTGATACTCATGCGAAGTCAGAAAACCAAGATGGACCTGCTTAGCGTGTAACTCCACCAAGTTGGTATTCATCAAGCGAATATCAAATATTTGAATCATGTTGACCTGACAGGGATTCTCATCACGGTAGTCCTGGATCCATCCAAGATCCATCTGACGCTGGAGGGCCTCTTGTACAAAAGAGCATCCTTGATTGTTTACCGAGCAAATCAGACATGAATCATAATCATGCCGAGGCAGATCATGATGTTGGCTTTGCCTTGAGTGTATTTCCACCAAGTTGACATTCATCGCACGGATGTCGTGGTTTTGAATGATGTTGGAATTCGTATAAGTCATGTTGACCCCACGAATTCTGTGATCCTGGATCCAACCGAGATCTAACTATTCCTGTAGAGCTGATTGCACAACAGAACATCCTTGATTGTCTTTCGAGCAGATCTCACACTGGTGATAGTTATGAGGTGGTACATGACCGTATCCGCTCTGTCTGCGATGCATCTTGACCAGATTAGCCCTTAATAAGAGTACATCATGAATTTGATAGTTGTGGTTAGAATCTCCCTCTATCAAATTGACTGCAGCTTTCTCGTGTTGAGGCAACGGGTTCGTCTGAACATTCGGATTTGTATCCTTAAAGGATAAGGCCCCGCTCCTGACAAGCTTTTGCACATCGGATTTGAAACTAAGACAATTTTCTATGTTATGCCCTGGCCCTCAATGATGGTAAGGACAAGTCTGATCCGCTTTGAACCAAAAAGGCAGATTTTCCAGTATTGGAAGAGGAGACTTGGCTTAGATGTGCCCCTTGACTAGTAGTAACGGAAACAGTTCCGCGTACAACATTGGTATAGGGTCAAACCCTGGTGGTCGCGTTGTATGGTTGTTGTTGTACGGAGGACGAGCCTGCTGAAGAGGTTGTTGTGTCCTTTGCTGATATTGTTGTTGATTCGGTTGGCTCTGAGCAACCTGAGGTTGATACGTAGGAATAGGCGCAGGGTTGATAGCAGGAGTTACAGCTGCTACTGGTTGGTAACGTCGTCTTTGCTTTCCGAGAGAGATATTGCCAATATCTTGCTCTTTTTTCTTAGGGAAAGTACTACCGTATCTTTTGGTACTACTTGATGGTCCAGCATCTTTGATTAAATGTCCTTCTCGGACAGCTTCCTCAAGACGAACTCCCATGCCCACTATCTCGGTGAAGTCATTGGGTGCACTGGCAACCATTTTGTCGTAGTAAAATGAGCTCAAGGTTTTCAAGAAGATCTTTGTCATCTCTTTTTCCTCAAGAGGTGGACAAATATGAGCGGCAATTTCACGCCATCTCTGAGCATACTCCTTAAAGGTTTCCTTATCCTTCTGCGATATGGCTCTGATTTGATCTCTATCTGGTGCCATGTCCAGGTTATACTTATATTGTTGAACAAAGGCAGCACCAAGATCTCTGAAAGTGACGATCTTAGTGCGGTTTAAACCCATGTACCATTTGAGTGCGGAACCGGTTAAACTATCCTAGAAGTAATGGATCAGTAGCTGTTAGTTCTCTGTCTGAGTTGATATCCTCCGAGCGTACATCCCCAAGTGACTTTGAGGGCAATAGTTACCCTTGTATTTTTCAAATTCGAGCACCTTGAATTTGAGCAGAACTTTAACATTGGGGACCAAACAAAGGTCTGCGGCGTCCTTTCCAAATAGATCCTTGTAGCGAGCGATTTTGGACGTGATTCTTAAGCACCGTCGCTCTGGGGTACTACAGGTCGATTCATTTTTTATCCTATTGAAGCTGATGAAGGAAGGGAAATAGATGTCTCCAACTAACCCTGCTTGCAAACTGAGGTTAAACAGTCAAAACTGTTGGTTTACAGATGCGGTTTTAGTTCGTGGCCCTCTCTCTGCTTATTTTGTTCAAAATAAAATATCGGGACTGTTCATGGGGAATTTGTTGGGATCCTGCGCCAGATTGGATGGAGGTAGGGGACTTTGGGGCTTTTGATTAGTGTGCTGCTAAGATTCTTTTTCAATCTTATGCCTACGTATTCCCGGGATAGGGAAATCAGAGCGATCGTAGTTCCTCCTATTCTATGGGAGGAAATGGTATTTTGGTGTCTTGTTCAAAGCCCAAGACATGAAGCTAAATGTGGTTTGTATCTTGTTCAAAGCCCAAGATGTTAAGCTGAAGGGTCTATTTGTATCTTGTTCGAAGCCCAAGATGTGAAGCTAAAAGGGTGTTGACTTTAGAGAGAATTTGTCATCTCTAAAGGGGTCTGTTTGTCACAATTGTTGGGTGACTGATTATAAAGGAGAATTACTTTAACTGGGACATACGAATCCAGCAATGCCATAATTTCCTTTATAGGGGATTTTCAACCTGAAGGAGAAGAGTTTAACTCAGTTTAGAGCAATTCCATCTTTCCTTAGGAATTTCTCCTGCTAAAAGAGGGACAGTGGTGTGGATGTAAATAATCCAGAGGCTTGCCGCATACAGCAATTAGACGAGGGAAAAGGAGTTGTTGATGTTTGTATGTTGTGACCAAAGCATGATTTGATGCTAAAAGGTTGATTGAATCAAACGGGGATTTCTTTATACAAAGCCTAAGAGGAGGCTATTGACCCAACAAGAGGATGCTTTTGTGTCTCGTACGAATCCCGAGATAGAGGATAAAAGGGTTGACTCAACAAGAGAGTGTTTTTATATGTGTCTTGTACGAAGCCCAAGACGGAGGCTAAAAGAGTTTGACTCAACAAGAGAGTCTTTTATACTCACCAAGAGAGTGATTTGTATCTCGTACGAAGCCCAAGATAGAGGCTAAAAGAGGATTGACTCAACAAGAGAGTCTTTTATACTTAACAAGAGAGTGTTTTTGTATCTCGTACGAAGCCCGAGATAGAGGCTAAAGGTGATCGACTCAACAAGAGATTCTTTTATACTCAACAAGAGAGTGTTTTTGTATCTCGTACGAGGCCCGAGATGGAGGCTGCAAAGGTTTGCTCTGCTGGGGAGAATCATTTTACAAAGTCCAAGAGGAGGCTAGGGTTACTGTTTCAGTTGAGTGACAGGTCCAGTATGTTGGTTAAAAGAGAAAATCAGTTCTTATATGGGTAATGTTGTACTCGTGGATTTGATCTGAGGACCGGGATTATTACCTGTTCTTTAAGGAAACGGGGAATCCGAAGGGTATTGAGACTGCCCAAGTCTACGAGTGTTTTTTCCTATTTTTGACAAGAACTTGAGAGTGTCTTCGAGACTCAAGGAGATTAGACTGTCCAAGTCTAGAGTTTTATCTTTTGTACTATGCTTAAGAGAAATTAAGAGACAGTACGTTCGCAGTAGAAAGATCTAGACTCTTTTAAAGACTGTTCTATTAAGATGACTAATTTATGTTCCTATACCTTTAAGAGGTCGTCGGGACAATTTGTACGAAGCCCAAGAGGAGGCGAGAAAAACTTTTAAGAAGCCGAAGGAACAATTTGTACGAAGCCTAAAAGGAGGCTATCTTCCCGAAGGAAGAATCATTATACGAAGCCTAAGAGGAGGCTGTGAAAACTTCTAAGAAGCCGATGGGTCCTTGTACAACGCCCAAGAGGAGGCGGGGATGCTTTTAGGAAGCCTGTGGGTCCTTGCACTAAGCCCAAGAGGAGGCTGATGAACAGTTCCAGAAGGGGTTTCACTTGGAACATTGGTCTTCTGTATATGAACTGTTCAAGGGTGAGATCTCTTAGATCTAGTTATCTAAAATTATTGTAAAAGAAAATTCTCTTGGTTTAGGTTATGTTGAAATATCCGGGAGAACGTCAGATGTAAGGAGACGAGGTTTTGTCTAGTTCTAGACGTAGTTGCCGGGGAAACTCTAAATATCTATACTTGTATTACACCGGCTATATGAGTTTATGAAAGAAGACTTACAGTGAAACATCCCCCACAGTACAGTTATATACATATGAAAGCAGTAAACGAAAGCGGGTAAACACTTACTCGGTTGTAGAGCTTCCATACTGTATTGTTAGTTGTTCAACAAAGAAAGCTTTGATAAGAATATTATATTCAAAATCAAAGGAGAAAGTACTTTGAAAAGATTGTTGGGGCTTACAGCTCAAGGAGAGGCCCAAGGTTTTATCAGTGATCACACTGTGTTTTTGAAATTGTACAGGGACTTATACAAGTGACTGAGGTCCAAAAAAGTTTTGTGTACATGGGGATGGGTCTTACACTCTCTCAAGAGGCCCGAAATGATTGAAAGTGAACAAAGATGGGTCTTATAGCTCAACGAGAAGCCCAGGGTTTATTTTGAAAAGGACGACGATCGCGCCGAGGTTTTGAAAACGTCGTGGGTCTTATACAGTGACCGAAGCCCAAAAGTTTTTGGTTTCAAAAGGGGATTGGGTCTTACACTCTATTAGAGGCCCAAAATGATTTTGAATGGGTCTTATAGCTCGAGGAGAGGCCCAGATGGTTTGTTTTAAACAGGCGATGATCGCGCCGAACTTTTGAAATACAACGGGACTTATACAACATTTGAGGCCCAAAATAGGTTTGTATTTACAAAGGATTGGGTCTGACACTCTATTAGAGGCCCATGAGTGTTCAGAAAAGTTTGTTAGGGTGAAAATCAATAAAACCCTAATTTCATCATTTTTTAATATAATTATTCAAAGAAAATTAATACAAATGATAAAAATTCCAAATAAGTTTGAATAAACAACTTGTGATTTTGGTTTTAGGTTTGAAAAATGAGGCTTTCATCACAAGATGAATTAAAACCTACTTGGTTTTGATTTTCCAAAATGTATATTTATTTTTAAAAGGTTTAAAAACAAATAAAAGACATTTATTCACAAAAATACTAATTATATTAAATAAATAATATAAATCTAATTTTTTTGGGGAATAAAATATTTCAACATTTTTTTTGATTTTTTGCAAAAAGAACCAATCAAGAATAATTAAAATTGAGGGAGTTATTAATTTTTCAAACTATTAAAAATAATATGGAAAATAACAAAAAGTGGGAAAAATAGCAAAAAGAGGATCTGGGGCGAGGGGGATTCGAACCCCCGACCTCTTGTGTATAGGGCGCGCGCCTTACCACTGGGGTGGTGATACATCCGTTGATTGAAACACAACCAGAAATATACAAGGCTTGCCTTGTTTTTGGCCTGGCCCAAGGCAAGCCAAGGCAAGTTTTGACAAGAAACGGGAAGGTCCATAACTTTCTCATTTCTCCATGGTTGGGGACAAAATTTATATGCATCTGGCCTAGAATTTCACAAGGAATCCAATGGTGGTGGCATTTTTTTTCAGATCATGATCCCTCCTCAAAATCCGATAGTGGTTTTGAAATATACCATATTTTGCATTTTCTGTGCTACATCTTGGTACAGGTATGAATTACATGATAAATTGATGCAAACACAACACATATGACATGTAGAAGAGATGCATGATCAGTGGACTTCAAATCAATGCATATTTTGGAAAGTTTAAGTCATCATGCTTACCTTTTTTTTGAGCTTTTGGAGTTTTTTGTGCAATCTGCCAAGTTTCTTGTTCCAGAAATGGTTTGATGCTTTGGACACTCTCAAATGATCCCTTAGAAGCTTTTAGGATGATTGAAATCAGCTGGAACCTGCAAAAACAAAAACTGGCCCTTTCTTGCAAAAGGGGTTAAAATGGCCAAAATAGCAACTCTCTCAAATGGTGTTCCAGATGTTGGGAGCCATTTGGGACAGTTCAAGGATGATATTTGGAGTGTGTTTGAGGTTTTATCTGGTTTGGAAAGTGACTGAATCAAGACATGGCTTGAAAAATGCACAAAAAGTCTATTTTGAGGTTTTGAGAGGTGACTTTGAGATTTAAGGATTACAGGTCACTTGTGTGAGTTTGGACAGCTTAGATATGACATATTGGATGTGTTTGGATCATGAGCTGTGATGGAAATGCTCTCTAACTCAAAAACTCAGAGTTACCTTGCTAAAGAAGGTATTTTTGCCTAAAGAAAGTGATTTTGAGGAAAGCATCTGTTTGATGGCTTTGGTGTACTCAAACTGAGCACAAATGAGCTCTATTTGTAGTAGAGTAAGTTTGTTTTGGGATCAATAGTGAATGGAAACTGCAGCAGAAGTTTGGCCAATGTTGATCAATAGGAATCCAAGTCTCCTCTAGCCATTGACCAGAGGTTAGAGTACAGAGTTGTGGTTCCCTAGTTGTTGGATGAATCTTAACTGAATTCAGTTGCAAATGTGTCAGTCCATGCCACCTTGGTGCATCCATTAAATGCTCCAATCCAAAATTGAAGTCTTGTCCCTCTTTTAGGAATTTCTAGGTTTGGTATGCTACTTCTTGTTCCAAAGACTTTGGAGGCTTGGATCAGTGTTTGTTCCCTTTAGATTTGATCCTCAGATGTGTCCAAAGTTATGACAAGGCTTGGAATTATCTGATTTTTCCAAATCAAGCAAAAGTACA
Source organism: Lathyrus tuberosus (assembly GCA_022829125.1). Taxonomy (NCBI): domain Eukaryota; kingdom Viridiplantae; phylum Streptophyta; class Magnoliopsida; order Fabales; family Fabaceae; genus Lathyrus; species Lathyrus tuberosus. Next base: position 202,620 of record JALAZF010001035.1, read on the forward strand.
AAATTTTGCCTAGCCTTGGCAGTTTTCAGCAAGGCATATTGCCATTGTCATATCTCATGGCTCAAGTGGACTTTGATGGAGTTCTTGGCCATTTTGGAAAGCCCTCATATGATACAATAACTGTTTGATCAAAATTGGTTTTGATACTTTTTGGATCCAAGTGAAAAATGCCCCTACATTTGGAAAAAAGTGAAGGCAGATTCTGACTTAGTGAAAATTTCACTAAGTGTTGGAAAAAAGTGACATTTTCACTTTTCTTGATTTTGATCATTCCATAACTTGAAATCCATGGGGAATTGGAATGAGTGGTAGTTGAAGCTTTTGTAGAGGGCCATGAGAGCTACAAATCCAGCTTTGGATGGGGAAAAATGGCTTTGTGGTTTAGGAGTTATGATCCTCCAAAATTGGTACCCTAGCCACTTTGTTCCATAACTTAGAAAATTTTCTAAGTTTTTTATGGTTACCCCTTTTACAAGTTATCCCACTTTTCTTGATTTTTCTTGATGAATGATGATTCCAATCATACATTAACATCATTTTGGGGTCAAAGAACCATAATTGTGAAAAATCTCAAAAAGTCAAAGTTTGACTTTTATGCACAGTTGACTTTTTGTCAGATGAATTCCAAACTATGTGATCCTCTATGAAATCAAGTCCTTGACCTAAATCAAACTTGATGGATTGATTTTATAGATGTTATAGGGTGTATTGAATCATGTCTTAAGGTTTGGGAGCATGTCCTGGTCAAAATTCAAAGTTACAGTTGACTTTTTCCGCGAAACCCTAACTGTGGTTCTGATGAAATTGAAACTTGTTGTTCAAGCTTCTTGGATTAATCCATTGTTTCAAATGGATCAATGTGATGTATTTGAGGCCCTCAAATCCCCTCTTGAGGTCTTGGCTCATGTTTTGTCCCAAAAGTCAACTTTGGGGTGAATTAGGTCAAGAGACCCTAATTCCTGTTTTTTTTATGAATGCATCCCCTGAGGATAAATTGACTTGATGATTGGGTTCATGAGATCCCTTGAAGCATCATAGGTTATGCTTTGAAGCATTGGCTCATGCCCAGAGGAAAATTTCCATCTGGAGGCCCTGGTCGACCAAACCCCTAATTTAGTGACACTGGCGATCTTAAGGCTTGATCCACCTAGAAGGGAGAAGCCTTGTGCTTAATCCTTGAAGTGGGAGTCCTATTGATCCTTTGTGGATGTTTGAGAGGCTAGAAAAGTTGAAGATCATGTCATTTCTTGATTGATCATTTGTCTAAGAGCTCTGAGAGGGCTTGAAACTCTAAGTCTGATTGTAGTGGATGCTCACCCATCTTTGGGGAGACTAATGGTTCATCCATATTGTGATGATGATTTTCACAATGATGGGAAATCTTAGTGGTCAAAATTTGGGGTATGATAGATGCCTCTATTTAATCTTCTTGGACCCGAAGGTGTGAATGACGAAGGTATTCGGGCATTCGGAGTGCAAGAGGATTAAATATCGGAATACCCAAAATTTTGACAGTGGTTATGAATGGCAGTTCACGCATCCTTCCTCTTTTGCTAAGCAATGATGCTTAGAAAAGGTAAACTTCCCCTCGATTCTGGTTTTCTACCAAGGAACTGGTCTCAGTTTCTGATTTAAACTTCCCTTCGATCCTGGTTTCCCACCAAGGAACTGGTCTCAATTTCTGAAATAAACTTCCCCTCGATCCTGGTTTCCTACCAAGGAACTGGTCTCAGTTTTCAATATAAACCTCCCCTCGATCCTGGTTTCCTACCAAGGATCTGGTCTCAATTTCTGAAATAAACTTCCCCTCGATCCTAGTTTCCTACCAAGGAACTGGTCTCAGTTTCTGATATAAACCTCCCCTCGATCCTGGTTTCCTACCAAGGATCTGGTCTCAATTTCTGAAATAAACTTCCCCTCGATCCTGGTTTCCTACTAAGGATCTGGTCTTAGTTTCCTCTGTCAATAAACTCTATTGACAAGGGATGTTATTTGTAGCGGTTCTCCTCAAACTTCTCGCCGAATTTTCCTAGGGAGATGCCATTTGATGGAAAAAGTTTTGATTGTAGAGAGGCACAAACTTCTCTGTTTGAGACGCCATTTGTCGACTCTACTGGGGAAAATGAGTCTTCTTGAGAGACTGCTTTTGTTTGGGGATATTACATCATACTTTTCTCGAGATCTTCTCAGAGAAATGCCATATGATGTACCCCAATTTTGAGGTGTCGATGACTTTGTTGACATTGACATTCTGGAGATAAGGACCAATGTGTTGCTGAAAGTCTTTAGTTGAGAGGCTTTCTCTAGGGATTTTCCTTAATCTGGGAAAGCGAAGATATCATCTTCCATGGCGAAGAGTGATGCTGGTTGAGGGTTCTCTGGTTTTTCAGAGGTTCAAGTTATCAAAATGGTCAAAGGCCGACTTCATCCCAGAAATAAACTAGAGGAGAGAGGTAGTTCAGATGCAACATTTCTTGACGAGGAAAGAACTGATAACTCGATTGAGAGGACTGTTATCACTAGGGTATAAGACCGACCAGAGTGATAGTGATGCAACATGAATATGAACGTAAAGTAGTAATGCATGATGTATGTGTGTATATGCTGACAAAACTGACACGACATACAAACTAATAGATGAACATGACTGGATACTCGACCACTACTGGGGACGAAGAGGTATTGCTGGTTCAAGATAGCAATTCTGCCCTGCTTAGGAGAAGTAGTCCTCGTGGGGAGCTACGTTGGTCGGGCTTAGGAGATAAGAACTCTGTCGGGGGTGTCAGATGAAACAATGGTCTCTGACATAGCTGATCCTTCATTTAGATGCACTAGTTTAGAAGGAGTACTTTGATTCTGTTGAAGCTCGCTTACTTCTGGAGAAGCGATCGATGTTCGTTCGATGTTCAACAGTCAAAAGAAATTGCCATCTTTATTTTAAACAGAAAAATTTTACAAGTAAATTCATTTTTGTTTTATTTCAAGAACCGTTGATCATGTTAAAATGTCGTCTTGTAAAGCTAAAACAAATAAGAATTGCAAACAAAAGCACAAGGGCTCAAATTGTATTGATAGGATGGAAATCAGCCAAATGTGTGATTCCATAGAGTATTTACAAAGTTTAGAAAATGGTAATTTAAGGGAAAAAGGGCTACATTGAAACATAACGACCAATATCCTTCTACCAACTTTGACTTCGGGGCATCCTGAGCTTCTGTCGAAGATGACCTTGACTGGAGTTTTCCTGACGGATGATGTAACTGCTTCCGAGGGACTTGCCCCTTTGTGAACGTAGTTACTTGCCATTATCCCTAATTTTTGCTTGGATTGTACTTTGAGGTTTCCAATCCACCGGGATGATTGTTGATCATGTCTTTAATTTTTTCCTGGACCGCCCTTTCGGGTTTTTAATCCACTGAGACGTTTTTTTTATTTAGGCGAAGTATTTCTTGACTACGTCAACATTTGTGGGGTAGGAAAATTCCTCTCCGTCCATGGTTACAAGTCTCAAGGCGCCGCCTGAGAAAGCTTTCTTGACCACATAGGGGTCGTCATAATTCGGAGTCCATTTGCCCTGAGAGTCAGTGAGAAATGATTGTATCATTTTGAGCACGAGGTCTTCTTTCCTGAAGACGCGAGGTCGGACCTTTTTGTCGAACGCCTTCTTCATTCTTTGCTGATACAACTGACCATGGCATAGTGCTGTTATTCACTTTTCTTCGATCATGTTCAGTTCGTCGTGTCGACTTTGACACCATTCAGCTTCTGTAAGCTTAGCTTCCATCAATACCCGGATTGATGGGATCTCTACTTCGATGGGGAGCACTGCTTCCATGCCATATACTAAAGAGAAAGAGGTTGCCCCTGTTGAAGTGCGGACAGATGTGCGATAACTGTGAAGAGAAAAGGGCAACATTTCGTGCCAGTCTTTGTAGGTTACAACCATCTTTTGAATGATCTTCTCGATGTTCTTGTTAGCCGCTTCTACCGCTCCGTTCATCTTGGGTCGGTAGGGAGATGAGTTATGGTGTTCGATCTTGAACTCTAAGCATAACTCTTTCATCATCTTATTGTTCAAGTTAGATCCATTATCCGTAACGATCTGGCTCGGAACACCATAACGGCATATGAGATTGTTTTTGATAAATCGTACCACCACTTGTCGGGTTACATTAGCGTATGACGCTGCTTCGACCCACTTGGTGAAGTAATCAATGGCTACCAGGATGAACCGATGTCCGTTTGAAGCCTTGGGTTCAATCACACCGATCATGTTGATTCCCCATATGGAAAAAGGCCACGGGGAAGAGAGAACTTTGAGATGTGTAGGCGGTACATGGATTTCGTCTGAGTATATCTGACACTTGTGACATCTCCTCATATACTTGTAGCAGTCAGATTCCATTGTCAACCAATAGTACCCCACTCTTAGAATTTTTCTCGCCATTGTATGTCTGTTGGCATGAGTGCTAAAGGACCCTTCATGAATTTCTTTTATCAGCATGTCTGCTTCTGGTCTGTCGACGCATCGAAGCAAGACCATGTCAAAGTTCCTCTTATAGAGTGTATCACCGCTCAAGAAGAAACTGCCTACTAGCCTTCTGAGGGTTTTTCTATCTTTCCTGGATGCCCCAGGTGGGTACTCTTGTTTCTGGAGGAAGCATTTGATATCGTGATACCAAGGTTTGTCGTCTATGACTGCTTCAATCGTGAAGAAGTAAGCGGGCCGTTCAAGGCGCATTATGTCGATCTTAGGTAAGTCATTCCATTTACCTACACTAATCATGGAAGAGAGGGTGGCTAATGCATCAGCCATGTGATTCTCCTCACGAGGGATATGATGAAACTCGACTCTGTTGAAGAAGGGTAACAACCTTCTTGCGTAATCTTTGTACGGAATCAATCCTGATTGGTATGTGTTCCAATCTCCTTTGATCTGATTGATGACCAAAGCTGAGTCGCCATATACATCCAAGTTCTTGACCCTCAAATCAATCGCTTCCTCGAGACCCATGATACAAGCTTCGTATTCGGCCTCATTGTTTGTGTACTTGAACGTAAGTCTAGCGGTGAAAGGAATGTGGGTACCCTGAGGTGTTATGATAATTGCCCCAATTCCGTTTCCGTAATGATTGACAGCTCTGTCAAAGATAAGTCCCCATTGGGAATCTGGTTCTGGCCCTTCACTGGGTAGCGGTTCATTGCAGTCTTTCATTTTTAGATACATGACATCTTCGTCTGGGTAGTCAAACCCGACTGATTCCTGATCGTCAATCAGTTGATGAGCCAAATGATCGGCTAAAGCACTTCCTTTAACGGCTTTCTGAGCGTGGTACTGTATGTCATATTCTGATAATAACATCTGCCAACGGGCAATCCTTCCCGTGAGAGCAGGCTTTTCAAAGACATACTTGATTGGATCCATTTCAGGGATTAACCAAGTGGTGTGACGAATCGTGTACTGGCGAAGACGTTTGGCTGCCCAAGCCAAAGCGCAACAAGTTTTCTCAAGCATAATGTACCGAGTCTCGCAGTCGGTGAATTTCTTGCTCAAATAGTTGATGGCAGACTCTTTCCTTTTTGTTTCGTCTTGTTGGCCAAGCACACAACCCATTGAGTCCTCAAGGACTGTTAAATAGATGATCAGGGGTCTTCCTTCCACTAGAGGTGATAGAATCGGCGGGTTCGACAGGTATTCCTTGATACAGTCGAAGGCGGTTTGGCAGTCTTCTGTCCAAACACAATCCTGATTCTTTTTTAGTAATTCAAAAATCGGCGCACATGTCGCGGTCTTGAGGAATATGAATCTGGAAATATAGTTCAAACGTCCCAGGAATCCCCTGACTTGTTTTTCAGTCTTTGGAGAAGGCATTTCTTGAATGGCCTTGACCTTGTCAGGATCAACCTCAATTCCTTTTTGGCTGACGATGAATCCTAAGAGTTTCCCTGAACGCACACCGAACGTGCACTTGCTGGGATTTAAGCGGAGTTTGTACTTTCTCAGACGCTCGAATAGTTTTGACATGTGGGTCACATGCTCCTCTTCTATTTGAGATTTAGCAACCATGTCATCGACATACACTTCGATTTCTTTGTGTATCATGTCATGAAACAGAGTAGTCATGGCCCTTTGATAGGTTGCCCCGGCGTTCTTCAAACCGAATGGTATTACCTTGTAACAAAAAGTACCCCATGGGGTAATGAACGGAGTTTTCTCCATGTCTTTCGGTGCCATTTTGATTTGATTATAGCCCGAGAATCCATCCATGAAGGAGAAAACTTTGAACTTTGCTGTATTGTCTACCAGCATATCAATGTGTGGTAAAGGAAAGTCGTCCTTTGGACTTGCCTTGTTCAGATCTCGGTAGTCGACACACATTCTGACTTTTCCGTCCTTTTTCGGAACTGGTACTATGTTGGCTAACCATTGAGGATATTCTGACGTAGCGAGGAAACCCGCGTCAATCTGTTTCTGTACCTCCTCTTTGATTTTGACAGCCATGTCTGGATGAGTCCGTCTCAACCTTTGTTTTACCGGCGGACATTCTGATCTCAACGGTAGATGATGTTCCACGATGCTGGTATCCAACCCTGGCATATCCTGTCAGGACCAAGTGAATACATTGGGAAACTCTTTGAGAAGTTTCGTCAAACTTTCTTTGACAGTTGGACTGAGCAGTGCCCCAGTCTTGACTTCTTTTCTCTCTTCTTCCAATCCTAAGTTGAATGTTTCCAACAACTCTTTGTGAGGCTCAATGGACCTTTCCTCTTGTCCGAGTAGTCAGGAGATCTCTGGAATTTCGTCATCATTTTCTTCTTCAGCCTTAAATACCGGGAACTCAAAGTTAGGAGAAGGCATTGGATCGTATGTGTCAATGGGGTTTAAAACAAGCAATCTGCATGACATGATGATTTATGTTTAGAAGAGATAGAGAGAATGCAAGAGTGTGTGCAGTGTTTTATATTTTTTTTTAACAATGCTCATTTTTATTTATTTTTGTTTTTTAGGATTATCATTTTCTGGAAAAAGCAGAAAGAGAAAACAGCAATAACTGCGAAAATTACAGAACAACGTTATTTTATTTATGAACAAGACGATTCTTGAAACTACAGCCCTATAAAACAAAACTCTGTCGCATTGGGCGATGCGAAGAGGGATATTTACAGAAAGTGAGCCCTATCAAAATATCTGTTTCACCTGGGCAGGGTGAAAGGTTAATGTAAAGATGGCAATTACTTAGACTTATGAACAATCTTCGGGACATTGACAGCAACCCATTGGCGGCGAACTCCTCGGTGAATCACAAAGTCTGGTACCTTCCTTGATTTGTCTTCAGAAATAACGCTAATTTCTGGTGGAGCTGGATCATTGGAATCTGTCTCCCAGGCAGAGTTATCGTAGGAGAGTTCCTCAGTTGTATTTTGCGTAGTATTTGTACTCTCAGCTGTATCTCCCCACCCAGTTGGCTGGATGTCCTCGAGCCTGATACGAGAGCTTTCAGGAGCGGTGTACTTGACCATGAAGTCAAATTTTCCACTTGGTTGTCCCAGGGTGTCCCACACTTCTTTGGAACTGGAGGAGTCATCCCTCTCGATGACGTTGACCTCGGGAAAAGCATAGTTAATGAATTCTAGTCCTGCAAACGTTGCGAATTCATCGTCGTGCTGGGTATTTCCAGGATAACCTGGGTGTTGATCCCATGACATGGTGGGGACGCAGGTATTCTCTTCAACGATGCTCAACTGATTTTCATTGTTCGGCTGACTTTCTTGCCCCAAGTCTCCTAGGTAAGGCTGCCACATTGGTAGGCCATCCATCGGGCCATAGTAGTCGGGGTCAAAGCTGTATTTCATCATAGTGTCCTTCTCTAATGAGTTTGGGGGATCGCGGCATCCTTCCGGATCACAATCTCCGTACATCATTTTGACATCTGACCTTGGTATAAATCTTGGGCTCTGTGCAGGAAAGCAAAAGGGAGTCTGTGTTTCGCCCTGAGACGTATAACTGTTCTCGTTGAGATAGGACATCCATTCTTCCTCCATATCGGAGGAATCATCTTTATTGATGGTATGCACGTCTTGAGTCACTGGTTGAAGGAAGCCTCCACTGTGGAAGAAGTTCTGAATGGGATGAAAACTTTTATTGTTCGTAGCCGTCTGAGTATAGGTTGAGGAAAATCCAAGACCTTTCTTTTTCTTATTGTCAGTAGGAATGACAAGCTGCCCACATCGTGTTGTATTGGTATTCTCGACCGCTTTGATAGCATCTTTGTACGAGGAAATCGAAGTTCCCCCTTCGGATTGATTATCCTTGTGTAGCGAAAGCGTTTGGAGCTGGGTTCCGCTTACCCCCTCCGGTTTTACATAAGTGGATGACGATAAGTTGCTTACGAGCAAAGCCTGTTCTCCACAGACTGTGACGAGTTGGCCGTTCTGGACAAACTTTAGCTTTTGGTGGAGGGTCGAAGTGACCGCCCCAGCCTGATGTATCCAAGGTCTTCCTGATAAAGAATTGTATGTTGCCCGAATGTCCATGACCTGGAAAGTGACTTGGAAAGTGTGAGGACCGATAGTTATGGGAAGGTCGACTTCGCCGATAACCATTTTTATGGATCCGTCAAATGCTTTGACGATGACCTCGCTGCCTCTCATCAGAGATCCTTGAAATGATAGTCGCATTAGAGTAGATTTTGGCATAACATTCAGGGTTGACCCTGTGTCAACCAGTACGCTGGCTAAAGCATCGTTCTGGCAGTTGACTGTAATGTTGAGCGCCATATTATGACGGCGACCTTCTTCAAGTAATTCCTCATCACTAAATCCCAAGTTATTGCAGGAAGTGATGTTAGAGACAATGCTATCGAACTATCTAATTGTTACATCCTGTTCAACAAAGGCTTGCTCCAAGACTTTCTGTAGAGCCTCCCTGTGCGCTTCTGAACTAAGTAACAGTGATAATACCGAGATCTTTGAAAGAGTTTGTAACAGCTGATCAACAATGTTGTATTCACTTCTTTGGATGAGCTTTAGCATCTCATCATCATTTTTTGAAAGGTCAGGATTACTGGATTGACCGACTAGTGGATTGGGAACTTCTGTCTAAGGTTCCTTTTCTTTGCTGGGTTCTCCAACTCCTCTGTTGAAGATTCTACCACTTCGTGTTACTCGACTGATGTCTGCAATATTCACGACGGAGGGTAACGGAATTTCCTTTCCATTCTCAATTGTTGTTGCACCGTATTTATAAGGGATCACCTTAGTTGATTCATACGGTAGCGGTCCTGGTAGATAGATGACTATGGGAGCCTTCTGATTTTTCCGACCATCGTAAGTAATTTTGATCTGTTCCTGGTTGGGAACTCTCGATTCGTCAAGTAGAGGGATGATGGCACAAACATCCCTAGCCCTCTAATGATCAGAGATTGTGACAACATCCTCGATTTGATCAGCGAAGTAGTTGACTGGTCCAGAACTTGACCATGGTTGAATCTCTTTGCGGTCCAACTGACTTTGAAGGGCTGCTCGCACGAGGTAGCATCCTTGATTATCCACTGAGCAAACTCCACACCGCTCATAGTTGTGTAGTGGCACCTAGCCACGTCCGCTTTGAATACAGTGTAACCTTACTAGATCTGTTTCCATCGACCGAACATCCTGACTTTGATATCTAGTAGGATTCCCGTTAGTGATACTAATTTATTGGGTGTCTTCGTCCATATAGATTGGAAGCCACCAGTGGTTCAACAAGTGCTGAAGTGTTTCCTGGACAAGGGCATAGCCCTGATCGTCTTCGCAACCCGCTTTACAGCTCTGATAATCATGCGATACCAGGAACCCGAGCCAGACCTGTTTAGCATGTAACTCCACCAGGCTGGTATTCATCAAGCGAATATCGAAGATTTGAATCATGTTGATTTGATAATGATTCCTATCAAGGTAGTCTTGAATCCATCCAAGATTCATCTGAAGCTGAAGGGCATCTTGTACAAAAGAGCATCCCTGTTTGTTTACCGAGCAAGTCAGGCAGGAATTATAATCGTGACGCGGCAGATTATGATACTGGCTTTGCCTTGAGTGCATTGCCACCAGGTTGACATTCATCGCACGGATATCGTGGTTTTGAATGATGTTGGAATTCGTATAAACCATGTTAACTCCACGAACTCGGTGCTTTTGGATCCATCCGAGATCCATCTGTTCCTGTAGAGATGATTGCACCACAGAACATCCTCGATTGCTTTTAGAGCAGATATCACACTGGTGATAATTGTGAGGTGGCACATGGCCATATCCACTCTGTCTACAATGCATCTTGACCAAGTTGGCCTTTAAGAAGAGTACATCATGAATTTGATAGATGTTGTTAGACTCTCCCTCTATCAAATTGACTGTAGCCTTCTCATGTTAAGGCAGCGGGTTCATGAGAACATTCAGATTCGTGTCTTTGAAATATACGACCCCGCTCCTAACAAGCTTTTGCACGTCGGATTTGAAACTGAGACAGTTTTCTATGTTATGCCCTGGTCCTCCTTGATGGTAAGGGCAAGTCTGATCCACCTTAAACCAAAAAGGCAGATTTTCTGGTACTGTAAGAGGAGACTTAGTCTGGATATACCCCTTGGCCAGTAGTAACGGAAATAGTTTTGTGTACGATACGAGTATAGGATCAAATCCTGGTGGTCGCGTTGTACGGTTGTTGTTGTATTGAGGACGAGCCTGCTGAAGAGGTTGTTGTGTCCTTTGCTGAAATTGTTGCGACTGCGATTGGCTTTGAGCAACCTGAGGTTGATACGTAGAAACAGGCGCAGGGTTGATAGCAAGAGTTACAACTGCTGCTGGTTGGTACTGTCGCCTTTGCTTTCCGAGAGAGATATTCCCAATATCTTGCTCCTTTTTCTTAGGGAGAGCACTACCGTATTTTTTAGTACCACTTGCCGACCCAGTGTCTTTGACTAGACGTCCATCTCGAACGGCTTCCTCGAGACGCACTCCCATACCGACCATTTCGGTGAAGTCGTTGGGCGCACTGGCAACCATTCTGTTGTAGTAAAATGAGCTCAAGGTCCTTAAGAAATTCTTTGTCATCTCTTTTCCTCAAGAGGTGGACAAATTTGAGCGGCAATTTCACGCCATCTCTAAGCGTATTCCTTAAAGGTTTCCTTGTCCTTTTGTGACATTGATCTGAGTTGATCTCTGTCTGGTACCATGTCCAAATTGTATTTATATTGTTGAACGAAGGCAATGCCAAGATCTCTGAAAGTGCTAATCGTAGTGCGGTTTAAACCCATGTACCATTTTAATGCGGCACCGGTTAAACTATCCTGAAAGTAGTGAATCAGTAGATCCTGGTTCTCTGTCTGAGCTGACATTCGCCGAGCGTACATCACCAAATGGCTTTGAGGGCAAGAGTTACCCTTGTACTTTTCAAAATCGGGTACTTGGAATTTGTGCGGGACTTTCACATTGGGGACCAAACAAAGGTCTGCAGCGTCCTTTCCAAATAAATCCTGACCGCGAATAGCTTGCAGTTCCTTCTGCATTTCCAGGAACTGCTCCTGGAATTCATCCATTCTATCGAACATACTTTCCTTTCTACCAGAAGGTATCTGTGGAATCTGTCCTTCCGGGACAGTGTGCACCACAGGGGGTGGTACCGTTACTACGGCAGTGAATCTTGGCGTTTCTCGAAGTTTGTAACCTTCAGGAGTCCTCATTATGCCTCTGGCATCCTCGCTTTCCCGAAGTTTATAACCTTCAGGCCCAGCGGCTTCTGCTATGATTCCCTAATCTTCAGTGATCGGCGGAACATATCCTTCCGGGATATAGTTAACAGGCATACCCCAGGGACGATCTTTCGGCATTTAATACCTAGGATCATACTTCTCTACTATGGACGTTGAGGTGATCTCTGAGATCACAGTTCTTTGTAGCTGAGCTTCTGCCATGGCTTGCATATCATTACGAAGCTTTCTCATATCCTCTCTTAGAGCGTCGATCTCTTCTTTCAACTCTCTATTCTCTTCCTCGAGATCATCCATCTTTTTCTGACGATTGGCCCGAGTATTGTACGAATGAGACAGTTTGACTCTAGAACCGAGACACAAACGTGAGATTCGTAGGTAAGAAGAATACGTGACGTGAGAATGATGAATGCAATGATTATATTAATTGTTTTTTGGTTTAATCAAAATAAACTTCGACAATTAGATTGCAAATATCAAACAGTGGGGACACCCCCGTTTTATTGAATTCAAAGGATTGCGGAAATGGAAATACAGTAAATTACAAGGTGCAGAAACAAAAACCTAAGCTAATGGGTCCCGAGTCCTCTCTGAGGAGAACTCGGGTGCTGATTCTGGTACTTTCCTTTTCTTGGACCGGGGCTCTTGGGCCGTTGTCGGGTTGTCATTCCTTTGCCAAGTGAAAGGAGAGAGCAAATTCCTTTGGTCATCCTGATTTTCTACAGCATGTTGCTCCAAAATCTCAATTAGAGCATCCTTATCTTTCAGCAGTTGTTGTATTTTGGTACACTCCACATTGAGAATGTGGTACTTGTTCTTCCAAGACCTCCTCTCCTGTTGAACTTTATTGAGAGTAACCTGAAGTTTTTCCGTTTCAGTCATGAAGTACATGACAGATTCCCTTGGCGGAAGAACTCCGTGATAAGGATAAGGCATCTTTAGCTTGAGAGCTCTAGTTTGTACCCAGTGGAGGTAAGGCTCCACCGAGACACAGTCCGATTTTCCTAGAGACTCCCGTCCTTTCTTATGAACATGTTTCCAAGCGTGCACTATTTCCATCTTTAGTGCCCTGTCATTTTCTCCTTCCTTGAAGAAAAGACCTTCCAGATGAGCATTAGGCGGGACATGCCTCATCGGGTATCCAAATTGACGATGAACTAAAACTGGATGGTAATTGATTCCTCCCTTAGTTCCTATGAAGGGTACGTTGGGGAAGTTTCCACAACGGTCAATGATTCTGATCCCGTCATAAATCCTATTGTACCAATCTATATCAGAGTTGGTAAGAGACATGATTTTCTGCGACCAATGAAAGGCACTCTTATGATCCCAAAAAGCGGCAAACTTAGGCAAATGGGAGATAAACCATTTATATAGCAGGGGTACACAGCACGTGATCATTCCTCCGCTGTATAAATTCCTTAAGTGTACAGAATGATACGCATCTGCGAGCAAGGTTGGTACGGCGTTTCCAATGAGAAAAACCTTAATGGCGTTGATATCGACAAAGTTATCAATGTTGGGAAACAGAAATAACTCGTAGGTGAGTAAAGCAAAGATGCTTTCAAAAGCAGTCACGTTCCCTATACTAGCAAAGTACAGAGCCTTCTTTACCAGAAACTTGGCTGGTAAACCTGGGATTCCTCATTTGGTGGTCATGTGAGTCTTGACTTCTGACTCATCCAAATAGATTGCTCTTGCAATGATTTGATCCTTTGGAATTTCTTCCAGTCCAGAAAAGGGAGCTTGATTAGTAATGGGTAGATCAATCAGATGAGAATACTCCTCCAGCGTTGGTGCGAGCTGGTAATCCGGGAATGTGAAACAGTGATAGACCGGATCGTAAAACTGAACGAGTGCCTCCAGGATTCCTTCAATTACATGGACCCTTAACAGAGGTAGCTGACCTCCGTACTTGGCTCTGAAAGCATCAGGGTTGGTGATCATCCTTGCTAATCCTCTCAAATCCTCTAGTTTTGGAACCTTGAAGGTATACTTGTGAGTTTTCCGTCTACCGAAATCCATGAGCGCAATCCTTTTCTCTCTGACATTTGCAATCATTGTTTTAGTTTAATTTGAAAAAAAGAGACTAGAAGAGAATTTTTTTCTTTGCTTAATGTTTTTAAAATGAATGCAGCACACAAAAACATAGAAAAAACATGGGGTCAAAGGGTCGGTGTCATGAAGTCAAGGCTCTACCCATCCCAAAGGTTTATACTAGTGATTTTTGTACCTGTCTCTCAAAATCATTGATTCTTGTCGAGATAACATCAGCGGGTCGGGAACCGTGCTAGGTGATGTTATTTCAAAGAACCTCAGAAGAGGGTAGTATTGCGTGACAACTATTTCCGATAGCTTCCGCACTACTGAAAGAGGTTTTTCCTAGGTGTATACTCAATCTTTCCACATGCGGCATCACACGCATTCCCATTAGCAGAAAAATAAACACATATATCAATTAGGAAAAGCAGTATATATATTTGTCCTAATGTCCTAGACTTCTTAAGAGCTATGAATCCTATGATCCTAACAGAAAATGGCTCCCCGACGGAGTCGCCATTCTGTGGTACCTTCCCAACTTAAAGGTTTTTGACCTAAGATCCTAGTGAGGGCCGATCCTAGCAATAATGACATTCCCCGATGGAACCGTCATTCGGTGATACCTTGTGAACCCAAGGACTCGTCCTAAGAGAAGGTTTCAACCAGAGAGATAAGAGAGACAAGATTCCTTTGTTTGGCCCCACGGTGGGCGCCATTTTTCTGTGGCGGCCACCGCCATGAAAATGACTTGCACTGAGCCCCACGGTGGGCGCCATTTTTTCTGTAGCGAGCGATTTTGGACGTGGTTCTTAAGCACCGTCGCTCTGGGGTACTACAGGTCGATTCATTTTTTATCCTATTGAAGCTGATGAAGGAAGGTAAATAGATGTCTCCAACTAACCCTGCTTGCAAACTGAGGTTAAACAGTCAAAATTGTTAGTTTACAGATGCGGTTTTAGTTCGTGGGCCTCTCTCTGCTTATTTTGTTCAGAACAAAATACCGGGACTGTTCATGGGGAATTTGTTGGGATCCTACGCCAGATTGGATGGAGGAATGGGACTTTGGGGTTTTTGATTAGTGTGCTCGCTAAGATTCTTTTTCAATCTTATGCCTACGTATTCCCGAGATAGGGAAATTAGAGCAATCCTAGTTCCTCCTATTCTATGGGAGGAAATGGTGTTTTGGTGTCTTATTCAAAGCCCAAGACATGAAGCTAAAGGTGGTTTGTATCTTGTTCAAAGCCCAAGATGTGAAGCTGAAGGGTCCATTTATATCTTGTTCGAAGCCCAAGATGTGAAGCTAAAAGGGTGTTGACTTTAGAGAGAATTTGTCATCTCTAAAGGGGTCTGTTTGTCACAATTGTTGGGTGACTGATTATAAAGGAGAATTACTTTAACTGGGATATGCAAATCAGCAATGCCATAATTCCCTTTATAGGGGATTTTCAACCTGAAGGAGAAGACTTTAACTCAGTTTAGAGCAATGCCATCTTTCCTTAGGAATTTCTCCTGCTAAAAGAGGGACAGTGGCGTGGATGTAAATAATCCAGAGGCTTGCCACTTACAGCAATTAGACGAGGGAAAAGGAGTTGTTGATGTTTGTATGTTGTGGCCAAAGCATGATTTGATGCTAAAAGGTTGATTGAATCAAACGGAGATTTCTTTATACAAAGCCTAAGAGGAGGCTATTGACCCAACAAGAGGATATTTTTGTGTCTCGTATGAAGCCCGAGATAGAGACTAAAAGGGTTGACTCAACAAGAGAGTGTTTTTATATGTGTCTTGTACGAAGCCCAAGACGGAGGCTAAAAGGGTTTGACTCAACAAGAGAGTCTTTTATACTCACCAAGAGAGTGATTTGTATCTCGTATGAAGCCCGAGATAGAGGCTAAAAGAGGATTGACTCAACAAGAGAGTCTTTTATACTCCACAAGAGAGTGTTTTTGTATCTCGTACGAAGCCCGAGATAGAGGCTAAAGGTGATCGACTCAACAAGAGAGTCTTTTATACTCAACAAGAGAGTGTTTTTGTATCTCGTACGAAGCCCGAGATGGTGGCTGCAAAGGTTTGCTCTGCTGGGGAGAATCATTGTACCAAGCCCAAGAGGAGGCTAGGGTTACTATTTCAGTTGAGTGACAGGTCCAATATGTTGGTTAAAAGAGAAAATCAGTTCTTATATGGGTAATGTTGTACTCATGGATTTGATCTGAGGACTGGGATTATTTCCTCTTCTTTAAGGAAACGGGGAATCCGAAGGGTATTGAGACTGCCCAAGTCTACGGGTGTTTTTTCCTATTTTTGACAGGAACTTGAGAGTGTCTTCAAGATTCAAGGAGATTAGACTGTCCAAGTATAGATTTTTATCTTTTGTACTATGCTTAAGAGAAATTAAGAGACAGTACGTTCGCGGTAGAAAGATCTAGACTCTTTGAAAGACTGTTCTATTAAGATGACTAATTTCTATTCCTATACCTTTAAGAGGTCATCGGGACAATTTGTACGAAGCCCAAGAGGAGGCGAGATAAACTTTTAAGAAGCCGAAGGGACAATTTGTACGAAGCCCAAGAGGAGGCTATCTTCTGGGAGGAAGAATCATTATACGAAGCCTAAAAGGAGGCTGTGAAAACTTCTAAGAAGCCGACGGGTCCTTGTACAACGCCCAAGAGGAGGTGGGGATGCTTTTAGGAAGCCTGTGGGTCCTTGCACTAAGCCCAAGAGGAGGCTGATGAACAGTTCCAGAAGGGGTTTCACTTGGAACATTGGCCTTCTGTATATGAACTATTCAAGGGGGAGATTTCTTAGATCTAGTTATCTAAAATTGTTGTAAAAGAAAATTCTCATGGTTTAGGTTATGTTGAAATATCCAGGAGAACGTCGGATGTAAGGAGACGAGGTTTTGTCTAGTTCTAGATGTAGTTGCCGGGGAAACTCTAAATATCTAAATTAGTATTACACAGTCGATATGAGTTTATGAAAGAAGACTTACAGTGAAACAGCCCCACAATACAGTTATATACATATGAAAGCGATAAATGAAAGCGGGTAAACACTTACTCGGTTGTAGAGCTTCCATACTGTATTGTTAGTTGTTCAACAAAGAAAGCTTTGATAACAATATTATATTCAAAATCAAACGAGAAAGTGCTTTGAAAAGATTGTTGGGGCTTACAGCTCAAGGAGAGGCCCAAGGTTTTATCAGTGATCGCACTGTGGTTTTAAAATTGTACAGGGACTTATACAAGTGACTGAGGTCCAAAAAAGTTTTATGTACAAGGGGATGGGTCTTACACTCTCTCAAGTGGCTCAAAATGATTGAAAGTGAACAAAGATGGGTCTTATAGCTCAAGGAGAAGCCCAGGGTTTATTTTGAAAAGGGCGACGTTCCCGCCGAGGTTTTGAAAACTCCGTGGGTCTTATACAATGACTGAGGCCCAAAAGTTTTTGGTTTCAAAAGGGGATTGGGTCTTACACTCTATTAGAGGCCCAAAATGATTTTGAATGGGTCTTATAGCTCGAGGAGAGGCCCAGATGGTTTGTTTTAAACGGGCGATGGTCGCGTCGAACTTTTGAAATACAACGGGACTTATACAA
Source organism: Lathyrus tuberosus (assembly GCA_022829125.1). NCBI lineage: Eukaryota > Viridiplantae > Streptophyta > Magnoliopsida > Fabales > Fabaceae > Lathyrus > Lathyrus tuberosus. The sequence goes on from JALAZF010001035.1 coordinate 219,992, forward strand.
CATTTGAGGCCCAAAATAGGTTTGTATTTACAAAGGATTGGGTCTTACATTCTATTAGAGGCGCATGAGTGTTCGAAAAAGTTTGTTAGGGTGAAAATCAATAAAACCCTAATTTCATCATTTTTTAATATAATTATTCAAAGAAAATTAATACAAATGATAAAAATTCCAAATAAGTTTAAATAAACAACTTGTGATTTTGGTTTTAGGTTTGAAAAATGAGGCTTTCATCACAAGATGAATTAAAACCTACTTGGTTTTGATTTTCCAAAATGGATATTTATTTTTAAAAGGTTTAAAAACAAATAAAAGACATTTATTCACAAAAATACTAATTATATTAAATAAATAATATAAATCTAATTTTTTTGGGGAATAAAATATTTCAACATTTTTGTGATTTTTTGCAAAAAGAACCAATAAAAAATAATTAAAATTGAGGGAGTTATTAATTTTTCAAACTATTAAACATAATATGGAAAATAACAAAAAGTGGGAAAAATAGCAAAAAGAGGATCTGGGGCGAGGGTGATTCGAACCCCAAACCTCTTGTGTATAGGGCGTGCGCCTTACCACTGGGGTGGTGATACATCCGTTGATTGAAACACAACCAGAAATATACAAGGCTTGCCTTGTTTTTGGCCTGGCCCAAGGCAAGGCAAGTTTTGACAAGAAACGGGAAGGTCCATAACTTTCTCATTTCTCCATGGTTGGGGACAAAATTTATATGCATCTGGCCTAGATTTTCACAAGGAATCCAATGGTGGTGGTATTTTTTTCAGATCATGATCCCTCCTCAAAATTCGATAGTGGTTTTGAAATAGACCATATTTTGCATTTTCTATGCTAAATCTTGGTACAGGTATGAATTACATGATAAATTGATGCAAACACAACACATATGACATGTAGAAGAGATGCATGATCAGTGGACTTCAAAGCAATGCATATTTTGGAAAGTTCAAGCCATGATGCTTACCTCTTTTTGAGCTTTTGGAGTTTTTTGTGCAATCTGCCAAGTTTCTTGTTCCAGAAATGGTTTGATGCTTTGGACACTCTCAAATGATCCCTTAGAAGCTTTTAGGATGGTTGGAATCAGCTGGAACCTGCAAAAACAAAAACTGGCCCTTTCTTGCAAAAGGGGTTAAAATGGCCAAATTAGTAACTCTCTCAAATGGTGTTCCAGATGTTGGGAGCCATTTAGGACAGTTCAAGGATGATATTTGGAGTATGTTTGAGGTTTTATCTGGTTTGGAAAGTGACTGAATCAAGACATGGCTTAAAAAATGCACAAAAAGCCTATTTTGAGGTTTTGAGATGTGACTTTGAGATTTAAGGATTATAGGTCACTTGTGTGAGTTTGGACAGCTTAGATATGACATATTGGATGTGTTTGGATCATGAGCTGTGATGGAAATGCTCTCTAACTCAAAAACTCAGAGTTACCTTGCTAAAGAAGGTATTTTTGCCTAAAGAAAGTGATTTTGAGGAAAGCATCTGTTTGATGGCTTTGGTGTACTCAAACTGAGCACAAATGAGCTCTATTTATAGTAGAGTAAGTTTGTTTTGGGATCAATAGTGAATGGAAACTGCAGCAGAAGTTTGGCCAATGTTGATCAATAGGAATCCAAGTCTCCTCTAGCCATTGACCAGAGGTTAGAGTACAGAGTTGTGGTTCCCTAGTTGTTGGATGAATCTTGACTGAATTCAGTTGCAAATGTGTCAGTCTATGCCACCTTGGTGCATCCATTAAATGCTCCAATCCAAAATTGGAGTCTTGTCTCTCTTTTAAGGATTTCTAGGTTTGGCATGCTACTTCTTGTTCTAAGGATTTGGAGGCTTGGATTAGTGTTTGTTCCCTTTAGATTTGATCCTCAGATGTGTCCTAAGTGATGACAAGGCTTGGAATTATCTAATTTTGCCAAATCGAGCAAAAGTGCAAAATTCTGCCTAGCCTTGGCAATTTTCAGCAAGGCATATTGCCATTGTCATATCTCATGGCTCAAGTGGAATTTGATGGAGTTCTTGGCCATTTTGGAAAGCCCTCATATGATACAATAACTGTTTGATCATAATTTGTTTTGATATTTTTTGGATCCAAGTGAAAAATGCCCCTACATTTGGAAAATAGTGAAGGCAGATTCTGACTTAGTGAAAATTTCACTAAGTGTTGGAAAAAAGTGACATTTTCACTTTTCTTGATTTTGATCATTCCATAACTTGAAATCCATGGGGAATTGGAATGAGTGGTAGTTAAAGCTTTTGTAGAGGGCCATGAGAGCTACAAATCCAGCTTTGGATGGGGAAAAATGGCTTTGTGGTTTAGGAGTTATGACCCTCCAAAGTTGGTACCTTAGCCACTTTGTTCCATAACTTAGAAAATTTTCTAAGTTTTTTATGGTTATCCCACTTTTCTTGATTTTTCTTGATGAAAGATGATTCCAATCATACATTAACATCATTTTGGGGTCACAGCTCAGGTCGACGCATGGACCTATTTTTATGCATTTTTTACTTCTGTCTTGCTCAGGTCGACTCACAGCTCTTATAGGTCGACCTCTCACGCGTGTTCACCCATTTTTCTGTGTCTTTGTGTTCCCAAACTCAGTTTTTCCTTACTCATTCATGTACATACATATATACTCATATGCATCACTTTGAAAAATAAGAAGAAAATTGAAAGATACATTGTTTGCTCTTCATCTTCACTCTCACAATTGCATTCATCAATAATCACACATAATCATCTTTATTGATTGTGCTTTGTCAAGAATGATAACGTCCAAATGTAGAATTTGTAAATCAAGTTTGGGTAGAGATTCAGTAGGATTTTCTTTGAATGAAACCATTGGGGTTTTGTCCTCCAAGATCTTGATAGATTTGGGGGGTTTTGCACAAATCTTTGCATCACAGATTCGTTGAGTGAAAGCCTTGAAGAATGGTGGGTTCAGTCAAGGGAGTAATGGTAACTAGAGGATTATTTTGAAAGATTTTGGGTCAAATATCTTGCGATCGAAATCTGCCGAGTGAAAGACTTGAAGAACGGAAGGTTCGGTCAAGTGAGTAGCAGTAACCGGAGGTTTGTTCAAAGTGTTTGATGCACTTGATTCAGCTGGAATCAAGGGGAGAGAAGTGGTTAGATTCAACCTCAACAATTGGGTTAGATTGTTCTTTAGCTAGGACTTCTCTTGTAATTGAATATTGCACATAGATATTATACATATCTCAATTCTATTTTAGAATTGAGGGCAAACGTACCCGAAGCGAGGATGAAAGGGGAATTTCCTAAACAAATTGGGTGTCGTTCTCTCTCTCTATCTCTTTACTTTACATTGTTGAAGTTTGTGTGAAATCAATTGTTAGAAATATTTCGACTGAATTTATAGTGTTTCAAACAACTTTGTAAAACCATTGCAATCACTTTGATTGCAAGTGTGAAAAATTCTACACTACAAATTCAAAGGAATTTTGACTTGGTGTGTTTCGTATGCCAAGTGTTTGACATATTAATAACATACAAATTGTTTGTTAAATTGTCAATTCAAATTTTATCCTCAATTAAGCATTGGAAACTGGTTCACCTTAAGTGGATTTTATTTGAATTGTTGATTGGGAACCTTATTGATTCTACTCTCTTATCAGTATCATTCCATTTGGTTTTGTATATCCGATCTTTCCAATAAATGTTCGTTTAGACGAGTTTTGATCTGAGGCCGCTTTCGCATATTTTTAAAACAATTTTTTAAGCACAAAGTATTAAAAATTAGTGATCTATTCAACCCCCCCCCCCCTTCTAGATCAGTTCCATCATCTAACAAGTGGTATCAAGAGCACCGGTTCATCTAGTGCTTCGCATATAGCTTATTAGAAAATGGCTAACGAACCTAAAGGGGCATATAATAGAGCGTCAGTTTTTAATTGTGGGAATTACGATTATTGGAAAGATTATATGCGGGTGCATATCAATTCTATTGATAGAAAGGTATGGAACGTTATTCAAAATGGTCATATTGAAATAACCATGACCAATGCAGATAATGTTGTTGTACCTAAACCAGAAGCACAATGGAACGATGATAATGAGAAAAAGTACAATTATGATTGGAAAGCTAGACATATTCTCATATCCTCTTTGGGGGTTGATGAATACTATAGGATTTCTAATTGTACGACCGTTAAGGCTACGTGGGACGCATTACAAGTTGCCCATGAAGGAACAAATGATGTCAAACTAGCTAGAATCAATACTTTAACACAAGAGTTTGATCTCTTTCACATGAAGCATGGTGAAACCATTGCGGATATGCAAAAGAGATTCACTCACCTAATCAATCGTTTAAATTCACTTGGTAGGCCTGTTTCCAATGATATTGCTACAAAAAAAATTTTGAGATGTCTTAATAGAGAATGGCAACCTAAGGTTACGACGATCAAGGAAGCTAACGATCTCATGACATTGGACACCACAACATTGTTTGGTAAGCTTGAAGAACATGAGCAAGAGCTCATAAGTCTTGAGCAACATGAAAAGAAAGAAAAGAAAGAGAAATCAAAAGACACAGACAAGAAGTCTATTGATCTAAAGGCTTCTAGCTCAAAGTCCTCCACCAAAGAGCTGAGTGAAAATGAGTCAAGTGATGATGATGATGGAGATTCGAATGATGATATGGGGCTGTTCGTAAGAAGGTATAATAGAAACATTAGAAATAATGGAATACAACATTCGGACAAAAATCTCATTAACTTTAGACGTCAATCAAATTCCTCAAAGCAAGAAGGAAATAAGAATTCAAAGTCAAAGGGTTCATGCTTTAATTGCCGAAAGGTCGGTCACTACAAGCCGGATTGTCCCTTGATGAAGAAAGACAAAGAAAAAGACAAACATCATCAACAAAAGAAATCTAGCAAGCCTAGAAGGGCATACATCGCATGAGAGAGTGATAGTGAGTCCTCAAGTGAAAGTGGCTCGAGTGATGAAGACGAATCGGTCAATCTTTGTCTCATGTCTCATCAAAAGAAGAAAAATAATGTAAGTCATTCTAAATATGAACATATTAATAAAATGTCTTATTCCGATTTGCAAAATGCTTTTGAAGCTCTACAAAATGAGGCTAAAGATGCTTTCAAACGCTTAGCCTCAAATAAGAAAATTTTCTCACATTTAGAGAAAAAGATTTCCGATTCTGAAAGGGAATTAGAAGCTCTTAAGAAATCAATGTTAGAAGCTACAAAACCTAAAACTCAGGATGACAAGTTCTCGTGGTTTAATTGGGCAGGTTGTGAAACTTGTCACATTTGGCAAAAAGATGTTAGAACTCTTAAAGCCAAATTAGACAAAGTCTTAGAACCCAAAGTTACATTTGTTGTTGATCGCTCACACTTTAGAAGTAGTATAAATAATCCTTATAAAAAATATACATATGTGATAAGAGATCAAAGTAGCAAAAGTAACTCCAATTTAAACATAACTTGTCTATATTGTAGCAAGAAGGGACACACCATTGTAGAATGTCAATTTAGGAGATTCTTGGTTCCTAAAGGTATTTTCCAATGGTTGCCCAAATACAACCAAAGTTTCACTCACACACAAGGACCCAATAAAAATTGGGTACCTATTTCCCTTGTTTAATTTTGTTGGTGAAATGTCTGGAATCTACGGAGAGAAGATGATTTCTCGATAGTGGATGTTCAAGGCATATGACTGGTGACGTTTCCTTATTCATTGGCTTTGTGGCAAAGAAGAAAGGATTTGTAACCTATGGTGATAACAACAAGGGAGAAATACTCAGAAAAGGTAGTGTAGGTAATCCCTCGTCTACTACTATCTTAGATGTCCTTTTAGTTGAAGGTCTTAAGCACAATCTTATTAGCATTAGTCAATTATGCGACAAAGGTTATAAAGTTTCTATTTTAAAAGAATGTTGCATGATTGAACACAATGATAAGAAAGATGATTTTTTTAATGGTTTGAGGGTAAATAATGTCTATATGCTTGACTTGAATGAAGTATCTTTGACTAGCACAAAATGTCTTGTCACCATGAGTGAAGACCCTTGGCTATGGCATAGGTGATAAATGCAAATTGTAGCTATTTTTGTAGATAATTTTTGTTGCACTTATCGATGCTTTTTGTTAATATCGTACGAATAAACCCCACTTTGTTTGTAAATACGTTTACTTTACGTTATAGTGTATATACTGCGTTATCGTGTAAATATCATTGAGTTTAATTGTTTTATCTCATTTTTTGCAGGTATTCAAGCAAGGATATCTTGTCATATTCATAAAGAGCATTGAATAACCTTTCCAATGCTTCGAACCGGGAAAAAACGGAGTTACAGTTCGAAAGTTACAAAGAAAACAGTGCTGGAATTTTTCTGTATCTGTCGGCTTCGCCCTGAGCTCGCAGGGCGAAGTAGAGGCGAGCCAGACACTCCAGAAGCGTGAAAAAATGCAGAATAGACTATCTTAATTCGGAAGGAGAACTGGGACTTCGTCAGGCGAATTTGCCTGGGCAGAAACACATATTTAGGGGTAAAAACACATTTTTTAGGGTATGGTTTGGGTATTTTTTGCTCCCACTCCATCAAACTTCATTTCTTCATATTTTAGAGCTTAGAAAACAACTATGGAGCTTGCACACGGATGATCCGGGGTGGATTGATCATCGATCGGCGCTGACAAACTGAGAAATTTTTGGCTTATTTCTCTTCTTCTTTGCGTATTATTTATTTGTTGGGTTTTGTATATGTATTTACTTTGATCTTATGTATATTTATCTCCCATGGCGTAGTATAAAATCCACTTTACAAATCTTTATCGGTGATTGTCCTTGGTTTTTTGCTTTATGCTTGGGGTTTGGGTTGTGCTAGAGATAGACATCACAAAACTTGATTAGGGATGATTATCTGTTAGTTTCTGGATACTAGAGATAAATTTAGAGCTAGCAATCTTTATGGGTGTCGAAGCTTAATGCCTCCGTGTTGTTTGTGTCGGTTGAGAGATCATCGACGCAGGAATATGGTTGTTCTCTCAATTTGGGTTAGACATGATCTAGGTTGTGAGCGATGTTGGATGATATTGAGGAGTATTGTAGGCTGAGTATAACTGGTCTATAAGTTTAAGTTTGTGAGGAGTGGATTATATGCATACCGGATAAGTTTCTTCTCTCTGAAGAATGAATTCTTTTTATGTTCATATTTACTTTTCTGCTTTTACTTTAACCAATTTAATCCAAACTCATAAACGCGAGACTTATCAAACGGTAGTTCAATAACACCGATCTTTGTGGACACGATAAATTCCTGAAAAAATACTTCCAAAAACATTTGTTGCTTGCCACTTTACCGCTTCAGCAATAGGCGCTTAGCGCACGTCAACTTTGACTTGATAAATAAAGTAGTTTCAAAAGATCTAGTTGTCAGTCTACCCAAGATTAAATTCTCAAAAGATCACTTATGTGACGCATGCCAAATGAGGAAGCAAACGAGGATCTCATTTAAATCTAAAAACGTTATTTCTACATCGAGACCTCTTGAACTTCTTCATATGGACCTTTTTGGGCCATCTAGAATCAAAAGCTTGGGTGGAAATTAATATGGTTTTGTTACTGTAGACGATTACTTTAGATTTTGTTTGACTATTTTCTTGGCTAGTAAAAGTGTTCATCTTTTGAAAAATTTGCCAAGGTATCTCAAAACAAACTAAATTCTAGCATTGTTACTATCCGAAGCGATCACGGTTGTGAATTTGAAAATCACCTCTTTGAGGAATTTTGTGATAAACATGGCATTGATCATAATTTTTCCCCTCTAAGAATTCCTCAACAGAATGGAGTAGTGGAACGTAAAAATCGTATTTTAGAGGATCTAGGAAGAACTATGATCAATGAAAGTGGCCTTCCTAAATATTTTTGGGTCGGTGTTATTAGTACGGCGTGTTATGTGTTGAATAAGGTACTTATATGTCCTATTCTCAACAAAACTCCCTATGAACTTTTAAAAGGTAGGAAGCCAAATGTATCACATCTTCATGTTTTTGGATGTAAATATTTTGTTTTAAATAATGGAAAAGAAAATCTTGGCAAATTTGACTCAAAAGTCGATGAAGGTATCTTTCACTGATACTCTCAATCTAGCAAAACATATAAAGTGTACAATAAAAGATTACTTATTGTGGAAGAATTCGTGCATGTTACTTTTAATCAATCTTGTCCGAAAATTGTCGGGAAAGGTATTTGTGTTAATGGTGCAGGTGTTTCTTCAGAAGACATACTCAAAGACACTGAAGAAGGGATTGATCAACCCGAATCGGTGAAAGTTGAGGAGGAGGAAGATCACAACTCTGAAAAGATTGAGGAGGATCATCCAATTAGCAACGATGACCTTCCTTTGGCATGGAAATCCTCTAAGGATCATCCAATCGAAAATATTCGCGGAGATATCACAAAAGGAGTAACTACACGGTCTAAGATAAGTAACTTTTGTTATCACTTTGCTTTCGTCTCTCAAATTGAGCCTAAAAACTCCAAAGTGGCCTTACTTGATGAACATTGGTTTTTGGAAATGCAAGATGAATTAAATCAATTCAAAAGAAATGAGGTATGGGACCTTGTCCCCCTTCCGCGAGGCCATCGAGTAATTCGTACAAAATGGGTATTTAGGAACAAACTAGATGAAAACGGAGTAATAGCTCGTAATAAAGCCCAGCTAGTGGCTCAAGGTTATAACCAAGAGGAGGGCATTGACTATGAGGAGACTTATGCTCTGGTTGCCCGCCTTGAGGCTATATTCCTTTTGCTAGCCTATGCTTGTTCAAAGAATTTCAAATTATAATAAATGGATGTTAAGAGTGTTTCTTAAATAGGTATATTAATGAAGAGGTTTATGTATCTCAACCTCCCAGTTTTGAAAGTCATGAGTATCCAAATTATGCTTATAAACTTAAACGTACTTTGTATAGTCTCAAACAAGCCCATAGGGCTTGGTATGAGCGACTTAGCAAATTTTTACTCGATCAAGGATACTCAAGAGGGAAGGTTGATACTACACTCTTTATTAAGCGTCAAGGAAATCACTCTATTCTAGTGTAAGTTTATGTAGATGACATTATTTTTGGATCTACTAATATGCACTTGGTCAAGGAATTTTCAAAGCTAATGCAAGGTGAGTTTGAGATGAGTATGATGGGGGAGCTGACCTACTTCCTTGGACATCAAATCAAACAACTCGAAGAATGAACTTTTGTGAGCCAAATAAAGTATTTATATGATCTACTCAAGCGCTTTGATATGGAAAACGCAAAATGTATTGACACTCCAATGCCCACAAATGTGAATTTAGATCGAGATGAAAAAGGTAAGGTCGTCGACGTAAAGAAGTATAGAGGTATGATAGGTTCTCTTCTATATCTTACTGCATCTTGACCGGATATCATGTTTAGTGTTTGTATGTGTGCTAGATATCAATCATGTTCCAAGGAATCACATTTAAAAACTGTAAAGCGTATACTTAGATACATTGGTGGTACATCCAAGTATGGGCTTTGGTTTTCCAAGGGAAGTGATTGCAATTTGGTTGGTTATTTTGATTTCGATTTTGCCGGTTGCAAATCAGATAGGAAGAGCTCTAGTGCCACTTTTCATTTCTTTTCAAATTCCTTAGTAAGTTGGCGTAGCAAAAAGCAAGTTTCTGTTGCCTTGTCAACTGCCGAGGCAGAATACGTCGTAGCCGGTAGTTGTTGTGCCCAAATGTTTTAGCTTAAACAACAACTACTCAATTTTAATGTTAAACCTCATTGTATTCCTATTCTTTGTGATAACATGGGTGTCATCAATCTAACCAAGAATCCAGTGCTACATTCTCGCACCAAACATATTGAGATTCGTCACCACTTCCTTAGGGATCATGTTGAGAAAGGATATGTCGTATTCGAGCATGTTGATAGTAAAAATTAATTTGCCGATATTTTTACAAAACCTCTCACGACGGAACCTTTCTTTAACATTCATAGGGAACTTAGTGTTCTCAATATCTCAGATTGTGTCTAATGAATTGTTGCATGCTCTCTATCTATGCATGTTTATATATTGTTTAACCATGTTTGAAAGTTTAAGCTATGTGAGGGCATTCTTATTTCATCACCATTGGAGGTAATATCATTCCTATCTAATTGTTTTATCTTGGCTAAATAGATGTTTTCTATCATGTGTAGAGTGCAATTTTGATTCTTAAATGATAGTTGTAGTTTTCACTCTTCTTCTATATTGACATTTGAAATGGTATAGGCTTGTTATTTATCTTTCTCTGCATCATTCATATCATTTTTTCGGTTTTCTTTTATCTTTCAAAAGCATGCATCGACCTCTCTATCTATAGGTCGACCTATGATCATCAAAACTCAAGCTTGAAAGTCGCTTCATGTCATGCGTCGACCTGAGGGTCCCCCTTGCGTTGACTCATACTAAAACTTTAAAATTTTTGAAAAATTTATTTGCATGCATCGACGCATAGCATCTGGAGGTCGACGTATCACTCGTGTTTTCTGAATTTTTTTTTTTAAATAAAACCTTTCATGCGTGTGGTTTTGTCTTGCATCTTTACATTTGTGTCTCTTGTGGTCTTCAACTCTCCAAACCTCTTCCAAAACCCTAAAAACCCCTTCAAAAATTCTCAAAAACTAGGGTTTCAAAACTAATTGGTGAAGAAATTCGTCTTTCTACACTCATTTCTACTGCTGCAACTGTGTATCTTCATAAACAAATGATTTTTTTTTTCAAATGGCTACTTCAAGAGTGACTGGTAAAAGTTCCGATAGGGCATCTTCCTCTCAAACTTCGGTAACTGCTTTATCATTACTCTCTCCTGAACTTGCTGATGTATAAGAAAAATATTTTTGAAAAGATCTATTGTTAACCAGCATGTATATTATCCTAAGGTAGCGGACAGGATGAATATTCCTGAGATTGTAGATGTTCTGAACCACCAAAAGATTAATTCCTTTTTGGAATGTAGTACAAACTATAATGAAGATATGGTTAGAATGTTTTATGCGGGTTTGATGGATAAATTTATTGGGTATGGTTTGCTTTCAAGATGGGGGACAAAAGTTATAATGTTGGTAGCACTATGTGGTGAGACTTGTTTGACATATGTCCTCGCATTTCTCCTGAACTTCATATAACTTATACTAAGTTGGCTCCATAGTATGATTTTAAGGCCGAGTTGACTCCATGCTTAAGGATCCTTATCCGAAGGAAGTAGTCGCAAATGATTTCTTCCCTAAGTCTGTCACAACTAGTCTGTTGAAATGGGAGGATCGCATTTTGCAGTGGATTATCTCCCACATTTTGCGTCCAAATAAAGGTGGTTATTCAAGGGTTGATCAAGCTGAAGTTCATTTGGTTTATCTCCTCAAGAACAAAATCAAGGTAAACTGACCTTATTATTTTGCAATTCGCTTTTATTCTTTGAAAGAATGCGGAAGAGGTTCTTCATTATGCTATGGATCTTTGATCCAAACCATATTAGATCATGCCAGAATTTATGTTCCAGGCATCCCTTACATCTCTCTTACTGTTGACCAAGAGTTTAGTCAAAAGACTATGACTCTTATGGGATATATTTGGGACAAGCAACAGAAAACTTATGTGCTCAAGACTAAGGGTTCAAGTCGACACGTCCGTAATGATGCCGAAGAGGAAGAGCGGGATGAAGATGAGGAAACTCATCCCATGGAAACTGAGGCTCCTTATGAAAGTCATGATGATCATGCTTGGTTGGGTGACTCTCTGGTTTAGGACAATAACGATAACCAAGGATGGGGTACATGGCGTCATAATGCTTGGTCTGAGCAAGACGCCTCATATGTGCCTCCTTCTCCAAATAATCCTCCAACTGACAATTCGGTCGTTCTTGAAATGCTCCGAAGTATGCAAGTTGAGAACCAAAACTTTGCAGCTCTTCAAGAACAACGATATGAAATAGTACAGGCATAGATTCGTGCTCATAATGAAAATTTTGATCTCTTTGCATCAAGGGTCTTGGGTCGGTTCGATCAAATGTATGAAACCTCAGCAAATCAACATCGTGCCCTCTCATTGAGCTTCAACACTCTCAACCGAAGTGTCCTTGGTCTGTGTGAACGTTTGGATGCTCAAGGAGCAAATCAAGATCAATTATTTCGAGGGAGAAGTCAACCTCATAGGGGTCAAAGACTATAGATAATTGAGTTGTGTTGTTATCTTGTCTTGCATCTCATTTTGTATTTTGTTTTGTTTTGATTTGTTTTGTTATTTTGTTTTTCTCAAGTCTTGTGTTGAACTATGTATTTTGTGTAATGCATTACTATTTCTCTATGGTTCTCGAGTTATTTATCTTTATTGTTTGCATTGACAACATTATATGTGGATGATCATTAATGTTGTATTTGTTGCAATAGCACATGTTTGTGTTGTTATGTGTATGGTATTGTAACACCCCAAAATTTGCTCTCTTTTTCTCTAACCCTTTTGGCTTATGCTTCAATTCATTGTCATCAATCATGCATTGAATTGAGTGCTTGAGACATGGGATCACTTTGTTTTTATGGCTCAATACTTCTCGTTATGTCAAGTTTTCAAGAAGCAAGCATCAGAGGCTCCAGCATTTATATTGCTCAGTGATTTGGTATCGGACCGTATTTTTCCAGCTGGTTATTTTGAGTGCAAAAGAGAATTCACTGCTTATTTCAAGCATGACTCAGTTGCAATATCAAATGACAAGTTTCAGAGGCAGAACAGTGCTCAAAACAAGTGGCAACACGTGGTTTTCCAAGCTTTCCCTCCAAAAGGCGCCAAAATTCAAATTTTTGAGGTGTTAACCGATTAACCCATTTTGCCTAGCAAATGGTTAATCGATTAACATAGGTAATTTTTTCCTAGAAAGTTCAGTTTTCAGCACTGCAGCATTTGCAACTCACTTTGATCACTTGGTTTCACATTTGCATCAGTAGAAGGATCTAGAATGCTTCCAAATTTTGGTTCATTTCAAATTAATTTTATCTTCTCTCCAAAATTCAAAAAATTCCACTCCGAATTCCATTCCTAATACTAATCCTCATTCAAACCCACACTCCAAACCACATTTATACTCCAAACCTAGAGCTTATTTAAGTGAATTTGCTCCAAACCTCACACAACTTCACTCATTTTTCTGATTTTTCTACACTTCACATTGCAATTCTCTCAATTCTCTCTCACTTTTTCAATCTCCATTTTCATCTTCAACCTTCACTAAAGCTCCATAACTAAAAAGCTTCACAAGTTATATATTGTAATTTGTGAATTCTTGAGCTAAACCTCCATTACATCATCATTCATCATTCAATTCTATAGTTGAAGTGTTTTCGGATCTAGATTCAAGCGTTGGAAGTGCTTTCTTGAAGGGATTTTCTAAGCAATTTCAGTTTCATTAATTCTCGCACGGATCTTCAAGTTTCTTGCTAGGAATTCATTGGATCTTCGATTTTCTTTGCTTGATCTGTCAAATTTCGTTTGCAACACTTATCAAAGCAAGTCTCTGCTTTGTAGGTTGGTAATTCTTAGATCCAAGCTTATTCTAGCTTATTTACAACTTTCACAATGTAGATCCATTGATTTTTTATGTGAATTGATCCATTGATTGATTTAATTGTTGATCTTGATGTTTGATGGAGTCAATTGGTGTTTAATTGTTGTTATTTTGATGTAATTGGTGTTCAATTCTTTTGACGCATGCTTATGCTTGGTTGTTGGACATGTTTATTGTCGATTGCTAATCTTTGATGCATGCTTAACTTGATGTTGTGATGCCACATGTTCATCTATGCTTGATGCCTATTTGATGCTTTGCATGTTGCTGTATACACTGCTGATGTGTTGAGTATGTGTTGTGACATGTATTCATTTTGTTTGCTGCATTTTACACCTGTTTTGTTCTGAAAGTGCATGTTGTTAAATGATGTCTTGCTGTTGCTGGATTTTATCGTTGTGCTGAACTGAGGCGCTATCGTTGCTGCTGTTTTTGGTTTATTTTCTTGATTTTGCTTGCTTTTGCATGTTTCCTTAGGGTTTCCTAGTCCAACTTAACTTTTGATTAAGCTTGGAGTAGGATAGACATTAGGCTCTTAATCCTTTGCATGATAACATTAGGGTAGTCCCTTTTAAGCTCAACTTTAGGTCCATCATTTGTATGATAACATTAGGTTAGGCTTTCCCTTTCTCATCCTCAACTATAGGTCCATATTGCATGACAACATCTAGATGAGTTTCCCCTAGATTTTCTTTTTCCCTTTGGGTCTCTCTCCTCTTTCTCAAAACAAAAATAAAACATGTAATAAATATGATGAGTATTGTGCGCCGCGGGCCTTAAGTATATGGGAAATGATGAGTGAGGAGTCTCTCCTTACTTCTTCTAGAGTGTTTAGCATACGCCCCGTTTAGGGGCGATTTTGCGAAGCATTTGCTCCTATATCATATACTTTAGTGCAACACGAATCTCAAATAAAGTCAATTCACTTCTGTTAAAACTTTCAAAGAAACTGCAAATCATTTTGTCCCTCGGGATTTTCCGTCAAACATTTTCAGAAAGGGCATGTTATTTTCGTTCTACCGTAAACAGGCATCGACCTTAACTACTGGAATGCGAGCTTAGCATCGCTCATAAAAAACACTTTAAAATGCATAGGCCGAACTACGAATGCTCTGATTTCCTCATTCTCATCCGAATGAGGATACGTAGGCACAAGACGGCGAAGTCTTGGCGAGCAACCTTTCCCCATCCACCTGTAGTCCTCCGAACTACGTTGACTCTGATTTTGCCATTGCACGAGGGAATACGTAACCCTAGGACGATGAAGTCCTATCGAGTCTCCTTTTGTTTTTTTCCTCTTTTCATTTTCTTTAGCAAGTAGGCTTTAGATAAACACACCCTTTGATTAGAACAACAAGTGTGGATCCCATTGAGTACAACGGACGCGAGGGGGTGCTAATAAATTCTTTTCGCGTAATCGACTCCTGAACCCAGGATTTGGTTGCGATGACCATGTTCCTTCCCTTTTTGAGGTTTCTTCAATCGTTTCCTTTCCCCCGTCGGGACAAATAACATTCGGCGACGACTCTGTTTTTCTGCCGGTTGTTTTTTGCATTGCGACAGCTGGCGACTCTGTTGGGGACTCTGGTTCCCTATGCGATTCAATCTTAGCGCTTGTCTGTTTCTTCTCATTGGGTGTTTATATTTATGCCTTTATTTGCTTTATTTTTTGTACATTATTGCATTGTACTGCATTTATTACATTTGATTATCATTGTGTTATTGTTCTGCTGTTGTTGTGTCGTTGGGTGGGATGGTTCCATGAGGGATAAAGGCCACTACCCAGGCTTGAGTACATACATAAGATTATAGTGGATAGTCGTGTGGCTTGCGTGGCGTCTGGCCACGTTTAGTTGACACGAGACCCACATTCAGATGAGGTTTTCTTTGGAGATATTCTATCCTGCGTGTCTGGTGCGGATGATAGGGTATTGACTTAAAGAGCTTATGACTCTGGAGACCGTTCATGGGAAGTCAGTTGAGGCCTCCTTGAGGGGTGATAATGTCAAACCAGAAATGGTAAATTTATTATCATTTCTCGTCCTGAGAGTCCGTGATGCTGAGGACCTGCTAGGATGCCATGTCCAAGACTAGAACCCACATGTGAGAGGGGATGGGTTTTGTAGGAAACCTTGACTTTCAACCTACCTGGTTATCTGGTTTTCTTATAAGTATGGATTTATGAGCCTGGTATTCTGATTATTCTGGTATTCTGGTATTCTGGTTTTCTGGTCAGAGCAGAGTTTTGAATTTATAAAATCAACAGTACAACAGTTGTTCATAACATATGAGAACCTTGATCCCGTGTCATTGCATTTGATAACATCATACTTCTAGGATGTGTATCTTATCCTTGATTCTAGTTGTCGAAGATCTGCAGAGATGAACAATGGTCGAAAGAAGATCATTGTGTACAAGTTTCCAGCTCCTGTACTGAGTTCACTTCATGAGTTGGTCGCTCTAGCAAATCCTGGTGTTCTGGAAGACTTCTGAAAAGACTATAAGAGGATCTTGAGTTTTTTACATACCATTACTGAATACGAGTACAAGGCCATTCATACTCTTCTGCAATTCTATGACCCAATCCATGTACAACCATCTAAAGGAAGAAATTAATCTGTCTAGGGAAGACACTGTCTACCAAGTTCCCTACTGCAGGGTTATCTCCCATATTCTGGATCTTCAAGGTGTAGTTAGTCATTGCAGAAGAAATGGAATGACTGAAAAGATCCTTCCGGAGTTTTGTGAACGTATAACCTTCTTAGTCTAAGATAGGAAATTAGTTTTTCTTAGGATCCCAAGTTACTCTAGGCCCTTTTCTGTCTAACCTTATGTTCTAAACTTGATGTGTATCTTCTTGATCAATTATTGATGTATCCCTAATTAAGAAGTGCTTATCCTTTTTGAATGATTAATTTTATGATCAAGATGCCTTGATTAAATATAAATGTCATTAATTATTAACCGAAATAAGATAATTAGGCATTATAAATGAATCACATGAAAAGTCTTAGGATTATCTAGAAGCTACAAATATTTCTTAGGTCATAATTATCTGACGGTTACTATTACCAAGAGATAAGCCATGGTTCTTGATAGAATAAACTTCTCGCTTTAAAAATCAATCATTAAACATCTTTTCCCACGCTACTTAACCTATCTAAGAAAAATCAACAGTTACCCTCTCAAATTCTCAAGATTTTACTCTCCTCATTCATCTATAAAAAGGGGCTTAACCCTTAATCACTTATCACAACCCTCACGCTATCTAAACTCTGCCTAAGTACCTTCTACTCTGATCACTCTATCATTTTCAACAATGACTTCCTTCTCTCAAAACGATTTAACACCTATAACCACACAGACTCCAGTTGAAAACCTCCTCGTCAGATCGGAAACAATCGTAACCTTTAATAGTTTAAAATTAAATGGATGTGATGTTACCCTCTCGATGGAATCTCAAGGATGGAGTAACTATTTGAAGAGGTTGGAAGGACCAACTTACGGTTGTTTGGTTAAGGATTTTTGGATTCATGCTAATGCAGGCTCAACAGTCATTGCTTCTTCAGTTTTTGGAAGGAAAATCTTTATTTCTGAAAAAACTATTGCAGATCTTTTGATGCATGTTAATAGCGGATTCAGAATCACTAAGGACCTACTTAGTGAGGAAAGAGAAGATAAGGTCATGAAGTCTATCTTCAAAGAAGGAGTTGCAGTTGAGAACCAAATATTCTCAAATCTGAAGGATTCACTACAAGTTTGGTTCAGAATCCTGCAAGGAAGTGTTTTTCACCATCTTCCTTCAAATCAAGTTAATGACACTAAAAAATGTGTCCTATTCCTTCTCCTTAAAGGAATTAAGATACATCTTCCTTCAATCCTTTTCAAACTTCTTAAGGAAGCTATAAGAAACTCCAGAACTGGTTCTGACGCGGAAGTAAGACATATTCCACATGGAAGACTCATTTCTGATGTTCTGGTTGAATCAGGAGTAATTAATTATATTTTCATTAATGAGGGAGAATCAAGAAAGATGCTTAAAAGCGCATGAAAGATTCTCATATTTAAGAATCTTAAAAGAGAAGACGTCGCTCTGGATGATACATCATTTAGAAAATTGACATTGGCCACAAGGGTTCCTGTTGAAGGATTTCCAAACTTCACAACTCACAATCAAGCAGAAGTAAGGAACTATCTGCAACAATTTAAGGACGAAGACATTAGTATCTGGATTAATATGAAGAATATTTCTGATGTACTTCAAGAACTCTCAGATTGGAAGACAAAGGAAAAGAAGCAGAAAAGTACTGATGACGAGGAACCTTCCTTAAAAAGGTCAAAAACTGTCAATGATGCATTAAAATATTTCAAGGATGATGTCATCACTAGAATCCAGAACTTAGTGGAAACATCTAGTTCCTGCATGAATCCCATGGAAATAGGAAATATCTGGACTGAGTTCCATAGATGGATCTCAGAGGAGATTGTGAAGAACAAGAGGCTGGCAATTACTCAAGCAGAAGAAAAACAACTGCATGTCTAAAGAACCGATGAGTCTGAATGCTCGTTTTCATCCTCTTCATCATCTTTGGGAACCTCTTAGTCTAACTCCTAGGAACCTATTCTCATTAGGTCTATGTTTTGATTGTTTTAAACTAGTTAGGATTAAGATCAACCTATGATTTGAATTTAATGAAATATCTTTTGAAACTATTTTATGTTAGACTGTTCTAAACTTTTTGATGATGTCAAAAAGGGGGAGAAATAAAAATATGATTTTGATTAATTTCGATTTGAAAGAATGCAAATATGAAAGAATACAAATGCAAACTCAAACAAATGAATCAATCACGTAAAAAGCGTTTTCAACTAACGTTTGTTGTTTGATGTTTAACCGAGGAACTCTGAACAAGTTCACTAGGCATTCTCAGTACAGGTTAAGAAAGAAGAACTCTGATAAAAGTTCTTATGAACTGTTTGTTCATATGATCGAAGTTGTACACTTCGTGAGTTCAGAATCAGATCTACCCAGTACTGTTCAGAAGTTGAGAACTTTCTGAAATTCAAAGTTTATCTTGATCTCTGTTTCACTTGGTTCAGAAGCTGTAAGCTGACTGAGAGTATGATATTCAGAACTTAAGAATCAGAAGAAGGAAAAGTAGCCAAGACAAAGTCTACATCTCAAGATGCTTTTTAGAAGAACTGAGCAATTCAGAAGTCAAGGACTGTCTGAAGATCTGGATTGAAGATCCAAGAAAGAGAAGTTCTGATTTAAACCAAGAATCAAATTGAGAAGAAATGATTTGGTATCTGACTAAATCTACACTTGGAAATCAGACTCAGTATATCAAGATTGGTATCAGACTCATCTATAGTAATATCAATCAGAGCTAAGACGTGAAATGTTTTCATATACCTTCTATTGGTATCTGATCAAAAATCAAGCTTTGATGAACCACTGAGTTATGACAGTAACAAGGTTCTGAGATGAAGGCCTATGTTCAAGGTCAAACTCTAAAAAGTCATGATCATTATTGGTGATTAAAAATTTTATTTCTGAACTACATTCTGAAGATCCCAATATCTGACTTATGGAAACTAAGGGAAGATTACCCAGAAGATTCAATTGTCAAAATCTATAATCTTCATCAAGTCTGAAACTCAGGGGGAGTTTCTTAAAGACAGTGTCTGTTTCTAATAAATAGCGTGGCTATGTTATTAGATAAGAACTGTTCTGTTTTATGCTAAAATGATTCTGCTGAAAAGTAGAAAATGCTTCAGACGTCTCTGAAGATTATGAGCTCTGATACAACGTAAAAAGGAACTAAGTTCTAAAGATCTGAAGACTGAAGTTATGATGAACTAGTCCAAATGCTGGAGACTTTTGTCTCCTTAAAGACAAGATAGAGAAGTATTCCTTTTCTATTCTTTGTTCTGGCAACTCAAATTGCTATTTTGTGAGTCTTTGGATCATATGAGATTCTAGATGAGCACAGATAAAATTTTGGGGATAACACATTCAGGGGGAGCTGTTGTTCCGGACTCTGATTATGTTTAGTTTTGGTGATTACCTTGTATAAGATGTTCAATCAAAATACATGGTTTTGTCATCATCAAAAAGGGGGAGATTGTTAGAGCAAGAGTTGTCTCTACAAGTCGTCTCTATGTTTTGATGATAACAATGGTATTTGTGAGAGAACCATTTTATGCTCTAACGTGTGTTGTGTGTAGATCATAATCATAGAAGATATCAGATCCAAAAAGCACCAGCCAGACGAGCGTAATTTATTATATGTGAAGTTACTATGTGTGACACAAGTCGCAAGAAGCAAGTATGCTTCTGTATCTGATCATAATCAGTCAGATCCAAGGATGTCGATATTGTTGTTGCAATGCTCTTGTGGATGCTCTATAAGAATGGTTATGATTCTGAAGATAGCAAAGCTTCTGAAGAAGATAATCCTATGGAGAACTAAAGTGCTGAAGACTCTCATGACTTGAAGTTCTGAAGGCTGAAGGCTCTGAAGACCAAGTGCAGAAAGACTCTGAAGACTTATGCGTTCTGAAGTCTATGGTTCCAAAGGTCAAGTGCTGAAGACTCTGAAGACAGATTCCTAATGGACAAGCTCTGAAGTTTCTGAAGACTTGAGGCAGTAAAGGATAACAGATTTAAAGACAAGTGCTGAAGTTCTGAAGGCTGATTCCTAATGGACGACTTCGAAAGATTGAAGACTTGGAGTTTCAGATATCCTGTTAAGAAGTCTCTACTCATGCTTCAATCAATTACCATCAGAAGCCTCTGACATTTTGAAGATAAATGTTTCCGTTGTGAAAGATTGTACACAGCGCCCAAGAAGATATATCATGTCACTTCCTCCACTGTAAAAAGGAGATGTGTCAGTACAACTTTATCATTACACAACGTCTCTTTTCCAACAGCCAACAGTAATTCAAACGGCTATATTTTACTAGGATATTTAAAGAAAGGAGTATTCGATTCTGAAGGTATTGATTCATTCCATCAAAGGAGAATTGATCAAGTCATTGTGTGAAGATAGCAATAACGATGAGTTCTCATTGTAACACTTAAATATCCAAAGTTATCACCATTTACACATGGCCATTGTTGTTGAAGCTCAAAGATTAGAAATCAACACAACAACAATTAATTGGTACAGAAGTTGTTGATGAAGAAGACAACATTGCAAAATCAGTCAAGTCATCAACCACCTTCTCATCAAGTGCTACATTGAAGATCTCAAGCAAGGAGTTGTTGATCAAAGCTTGCTCAACCAAAAAGACGAAGAAGAAGAAGATCTATAAGATATCTACTACTGTCAAAACAACATACATCTTTGTATTTTCTCAAGATAGCAAGGAGTTGTTGCTCATATCTTGCTTGAACACTTGTGTGTTCTTTTGTACTTAAACTTAGGAGTTATCTGCTTGTTAAGAAGCATCATTGTAATCTCCTGTTTAACTAATTCTATGTGAGTTAGGATTCCTCAAGTGATCAGTGTGATCGGAGACTTGAGAAGACAATGGCGAGATGTCATTGTGGAAAATCCTGAAATAGGGTCAGTAGGCGTTATATTCATTGCGATGAATCCCTGAACATCTAGCTATGAAATCCTAGCAGTAGATCTTGCGAGATTGGAACCTGCAGATCAATGTTCATTATATTCATTAATTTGAATCCCTAAATGGTTCATTGTGTGTTAGTCACAGCTGCGGTTGTGCATGTTGTTAGTCACCGGCTGTTGCTCGTGCATTTGTAATCGAGATTGATTATAGTGGATTAAGACCTTGTACTCAAGGAGAAATCACCTGAGGAGGGTGGACTGGATTAGCCTTGTGATGAACCAGGATATATCGTGTGTTCTTTACTCTTTTTATGCTTTATATTATTGTTTATGTTTCTGAGTATCAGAACCTTACATAAGCAAGTCAGAACCTTGTAACTTAACTCTAATAAGCTTCCGCTCTGCAAGTTCTAAATGTTGCATATAGCGTTCAGACTCTTATTGGTTCTCATATTTCATGCATTATCAAGTCTGAATGTTTCTTCACCGGTCAAAGTCTCTCAATGAACTCTGATGTTATTTCAGCGCCTTAACAATAAGAAGTGAAAAGTTTAAAAAGAGTGAATACACAATTCAAACCCCCCCTTTGGGATTAACTGTTTCTGTTAGGTTGGCTAGGAATTGGTAAGAAGTTAGTTGATATTTGTTGAGTTAGTTTGATAATTTGTTGTAAGGACAGTTTCAAAATTCTGTTATGAAGTTAGTTTGAAAAAAACAGTTAGGGAAGTTAGAAGTGGTTAGTTAAGTTTGTTGTGAAAGTTAGTTTGAAATTGGATAGGTTGGTTAAAGGTGGTTAAAAACTGTTATGATGTTGGTTATTTGGTAGGGTAATTTTGTTATGTTAATGGATAGGGCTTGGTGAGTTGGCAATTTGAATAGCTTATAGCTTTTGTTAATTTTGAGGTGCCACTGAACTTGTGTTATGATTTAAAGCTGGTATTCTTTGAGCGTGGATGCATTTTCACTTGCCTCCTCAATTCATTCTCTTTTCTTTTATTCTTCATGGCCCCTTTTGATACAGATGGATATTGGTTTGGAAATGTTTACATTGCTATGTGATAAGTCTGTTGTTAGTTTTTATTATTGATAACTTGTTGTGTTAAGCTGAAATTGTAAGCTACGTGTAGAAAAACCGTTATGAACTATGGCTATTGGTTGAAGGTTAGTGTGAACGTTTATAGGAAAGAGTGGGAGATGATAGCTATTGTAAATTATTGACGGTAATCATTATTCTGCAGGTGAAAAACGGGATTGTTGGATGATGTATCTCTGGAAGTTTTGATGATTCGTGTTGAGGCAGAAGATCTACATCAAGTTGTTGACCGCGCTCACCATTGGCATGAAACAACAATATGTTTCATTAATCGGTTGACGGCTATACTCAGCATTTAATGACATTATTCAACCACATCAGTCTGCGGAGCGACATCGACTAGATTTGCACTTAGAGCAACTGCTGTATCTAGTAAGGTATACACACATTCTGCAGGTCAAGTTTCTTCACAAAGGGAAGAAAGGAGTTTCACAAATTCTACTGTCCTGAAAAGGAACTCATCCTCTATGTTGCAAAGAAGAGACTCACTTGGACCATCAAGAAAAATTCCCTTGTCCCAAAACTGAATACACATAGATTCCTCTCCACTGCACATCTTGCAGATAACATCCAGTACCAAAGCATAGCTACCGTCCTCAGGTTGTACCTGAAGGTTGATCTCATAAGATGCAGATATGGTTGCAAATTTATGATGAAGAACCGAACTGTTGTTGGATTAGTTGAACTGTATACCATTCCTTACATTTTTACTTTATTTTTCTGAGCTTATGAATATATTGTGAGTGTTCAGTGGCAGAAACCATGATGCCTTGTGAGATGTGAGCTTGGAACTGTTTTGTATGCTTGCAAGTTGAGGTGCCTTCATAGACATGTTATGACTTCCTATGTACACGTTTTTGCTGCAAATATGGAGATGTTTCTTGATAGGTTATGGCAATAGATTATGAAGCTTTGGTCTAGGGTTTAGGAGTAGTATGGTTGACTTTAGTCAAAGTTGACCAAAAAGTCAATTGTTGACCAAAGTAAACAAATGGTCAACAAAATGTAATTTTTTGTATTTTCTAATTGGATCTCTTTTGTAATGTAATATTGCCTTTTTTTGGTAATAAATGACCTTTTTTTTTAAATGAATGGTGTATGTTCCAAGCAAATATTTTGATATTTGACTTATAAATTCACTTTTGCATATTTTTCTTTTCTTCAATCCAAGAGTTTCTCAATACCGATGCTTGTAACAAATCCCAAAATTCTCTTTCATAGATGAAAGCACAATGAGCATTATGACTTGTTAGACGAATTTAAGTCTTGTACCATAAGCAACAAATGAGAATTGCCTTGACCTTGTATGTAACTTGCTTTTCAACTAATGAACAAATTCCCCTCCAATTTGAATTTGAACAATGAACTTGCAATTAACCTCTTGGATGACACAATTTCCATGAACAAAATCAACGATAATCACCTAATAAGAAAAGGTACCCCTCTTGAAGTCCACTTGATTAGGGAAATAACCCTTAATCAAGTGATGATGAATATAAGAAGATGATTATCTTGATGGTTGCATAGCCAACGCTATGAGTATTCACCTGAACCAAACTTGCAAAGGAGAGTGAACCCTAATGCACTACATACACAAAAGAATGAAACCCTGGTCTTCTGAGAAATACAGAGAAATAAACCCTGATTCAAGACCTTGGCGAATTTTGGAGAAGAATAACCTTTGATGAAGAGGAGATCCTCAATAACCATGAATCAAAACCCTAATTCCACACTTCACTGCTTGAAGAACCATAAGAATCAGTCTTATTTGATATATACACCTCAAACCGGTGCGAAACCCTAGCTTGCAATTATCACTGATCCTTTTGAACCAAAGTTCCTTATTGAATGCATGCATGCTATGCGAATGACCTAATGGGAATGCATATGTATGTGAAGCAAAAGCCACTTATTGATGGTAAAATATGAGAGCAAATTTTGGGGTGTTACACCCATGTAAAGGCAATATTCAAACAGAAGGGGTGAGATATCATAACTATATAATGGAAAGCATGATAATAAGTAAGCATCAGATTATTACATGCACAATCATCCATTCCACAAACCACATCCACACAATAAACACCACAATTATCCAAACACAACAACAAATGCAACCACTATGTAATACAATGAGACTCACAACTTGACTCAATGCATACGGTACTAACACGTGAACTCTCAAGTTCACCTCTCAGATCCTCACCACCTAGGATTAGAGCCGACCAATTCGTTACCCTCATTGTAACGCCACGGTTTTTGTTAGATTTATTTAATTTAGTTGATTTAATTATTTTTGTTTTTATATTATTTTATTCTTGGTTTTTATTTGGTAAATATGTTATGTTTATCGTTATTATGTTTTATCGCGTTTTGGGAGCGTTTGCGAGAAAATTGAGTGTAGGGGTATTTTGGTCATTTTGCTTGGTTAGATATTATTGTTTTTCTTAAAATAGAAACATAGAGATTAGAAAGAGAGAAAAGAAGTTTAAGAGAAATAGAGAGAAAGAGAAGAAGAAAAAGAGGAAAACTTGGAGTTTAAGAAATCGATTCAACCGACACTTCAAAGCACGATTAATCGGGTAAGGGTGCGAAACTCGGTTATTATATGCTTGTGTATGAATATGTATGTGTGTGTTTGAATGTTTACTTGTTTTTCATAGTTTTTCAATTATAGGTTGAAATGAGAAAAATGAATAGAAATTGTTGTTTTCACGGTCGCAAATCGATATGAATCACGTAGTATGATCGTATTATATGTATGAACATTGTTGATACTTGTTTTGATTGATTGAAAACGTTTTGGTTGGAGAAAGCTGGATTTTAGGGTTTTGGAACCGTGTAACCCGCAGCAGAAAAATTCTGGTTCTGATGCCATTCGCCAGGCGAATTAGGTCTCGCCACTAGTTCGCCAGGCGAAGTGCAGGCGAAGAGGGACTCGCCAGGCAAAATCATAAGTCGCCAGGCAAAAATGGGGAGACAGAAATATGTTAGCTACTGGAACTCTTGGGTTTTTTCTAAAATTGTGGTTCGCCACTAGTTCGCCAGGTGAAGTGCTGGCGAAGGGGGATTCGCCAGGCGAAATCCTAATTCGCCAGGTGAATCTGGCAGTTTTTCAATAAATTCTTTTCTTTGAAAATTCATAACTTTTGATCCGTAACTCGGATCGAGACGTTCTTAGTACCGTTGGAAAGCTAATGAGATGTTCTTTCTTATAAAAATGGTTTTGAGATTAGTGGCTGATTTAATTGTGTCGAGAATTTGGAAACGTGTCGTTTTGTCGACTTTTACCGTCGTAATTGTGTGCGATTGATGTGTTGTCATGCGATATGCTTTTGATATATAACGTATAACTTGTGTGCTGTTATATGATGTGAATGCATGTGATGAAATGTTGTGATGATGGTTTATGGCCTTATGGCAAATAAATGCCTTGTTTTGGGTTTGATTGCAATGCATGATTATTGATGTTGGGATGGTTCACCTGGTTATATATGTATATGCATTTGATTGTCATGAGTCATTAGTATGCCATGCATCATGAATATGCACCATGTGATGTCGTGTACCCTTGTGGGGTGTGAGCGACGAAACGATTCCAGAGGGTGTAGCGAGCGATTTTGGACGTGATTCTTACGCACTGTCGCTCTGGGAGGGTACTACAGGTCGATTCTGTAACACCCTGTATAATATTCATCTAGAATAATACCATACAAGTGTTTTTATTTGGAACTGACACATCAAAAGTGCCTAATGACATAATTCACGTACTTGTCCATTTCTAAAACATAGTACAACTATGGCACAAGCTATGGAAATTAGCCAAAATAAAATAAAACTAAGTTCAATATACAATATTCCTCATTGTACAAGAACAATAAAAATACACAGCGGAATAAGCTTAACTAAGCTTCTCTTGAAACATCCAATCATAGCTTCACTTGTAAATCAACCTGCAATCCGAACCTGAAATATAGCAACTATAGTGGGGTGAGATACATCAAATCTCAGTGAGTTCCTATCTTAAAGTCCTCTCGGCTTTACAAGGTTCTAAAAATCCTAACTCATGTCAAAGGGGAAAGGGGAGTGACCATGAGTACGCACACACAAGTAACCACAACGGTGAGCCCGTACACTCACACTAGTACCGAAGTACGTCCTGAGCCTGTAAACTCAAGGATTCACAAAGTACCGAAGTACCTCTTGAGCCTGTAAACTCAAGGATTCACAAAGTACCGAAGTACCTCTTGAGCCTGTAAACTCAAGGATTCACAAAGTACCGAAGTACCTCTTGAGCCTGTAAACTCAAGGATTCACAATCAATAACCATACCAAGGCATCCCCTTTTCCCGTCCGCTTCTACGTCTAGAAGACGACCCGAGTCATGGATCCTCGAATTACTTGACATACGAAATGGATTCGGGAACAACGGCCTATTAGCCGTGAACCGTCACTTCTCATGGCCTGTTAACCATCACAAGTCTCTACCCGTAGGTCCCATTCGTACTAAACGCGGGAATCAAACCTGCCAAGTAATGGTGCATATGTTTCAGAGGAGCTCGAGACCCATGAAACGCACTATCAATAATAATCGGTTACGATTACACAATACACACGCCTCGGCCTTTCACGCACGAGCGTGGCCACATAGATTCTCTACCACAATCCTAGTCACAACCTAGAATTAAATCATTTTGTTTTGGGGTAAAGTTTTCTCACTCTTCCTAATTCATATTTTAACATGCATATTTTCTTTCATTCACAATTCACAATTTGATAGATATATCATAATTTCATAATAGAACAATATACAACCATTAAAACATAATCACATTGCTTTTGGAATTTCCTCGATTATTTAATAGGTCACTAAAACGACATATATCTTCTCCATTGCATAAAATATTTCCTCGGCTTTATATCGATATAAAGAATGATCGAATCCGATATACGAGTCGAAAGTTATGAATTTTTCCGTAAAAATATAATTTTTCAACTCCCAGGTCGCGCTCAGCGCGCCCTGGTCCGCGCTCAGCGCGCAACTCCCTGCCACGAGAGGTTCCAAGAATTAAACACCGCGCTCAGCAGGCACCTGCGCGCTCAACGCGCTCTGCGAAACTCAGAAAAATACCCTGCGATAACAGAACTTCCTCCACCCTCCAAAACCACTTTAGGGCACATTCAAAAGTCAACAGAGGTTCAACATCACATTTATAGCAAGCTTTGATTTCCACTATCATCAAAACATATCATTTCATAAAAAATCCAAATCTTCTAAAACCCTAACATTTCAAAATCATCAAACATCATATAGAATCATGAAAACAAACCTCCCCACATGATTCTATGAGCATACTAAACATTCATTTCAATTTCTAACCGATTATATCCGTTAAAACGTCGATTTCCACGATTTCGACCTAAAACTCATAATACCAAAATTTAAGAAAAAAGGTTTCTAACTAAACCCACCTCTAGAGATGACCAAGATGATGAAACCCAAGAAGTTTGGTGAAGCCTGGATGAAGATTGGTGATGATCTTAAAGCTTCTCCTCCAAAATCTTGTTTTTCTCTTCTTTTCCCTTCTTCCTCTTTTCTCTCCTCTTTTCTTCTTTCTCTCTTACCAACTTTCTTTTTCTTTCTATCTTTTTCTTTTTAATCCAAATGAGGGAAAAATTGCATATATAGTAAGCATTATTAAAACAATACTACTAAATGTCCAAAATGTCTCTAGAGTCCAATTAAATAAAATGTCTCCGAAACAAATAATATTAATTGGGTTAATTCTAAGTACCGTAGTTACTCTAATTATTTTATCAAATAATTTCTCAGAGCAACCGGACTCAGTTAATCACAATATGATATTATTCGGTGCAATAAAATACGGGGTATTACATCCTCCCCCCCTTAAATAGAAATCCGCCCCCGAATTTCCCTCGTTCAACAATAACCACTTCTTGCATCATTGTCTAAGTTCCACACTCACTTCACTTCCATTAACCTTCTGTTCAATTCTGACGCATACCAATTCTAACTTGGTTTCATAGACCCAAATTCTTATTTTCACAACTTAACAACTTCACGTCCTTAAACATACTCTTGTTCTAACATCGAGTTAACTTCCAACTTTGCTTCCTCCAACTCATCTGTTGTTTCTTACTAACACACTTGGTCGCACTTTACTACTGACAGAAGGTACCATTCTACTTTCCCCTACTGAGTCGCAACCCAACCCGTAATACCTTATCTTGATTCAGGATAACAAACACTCAACAAACCCTTATGAGGCAACTCGGTAATTCCTTCCATTTATGTAATTACCGACATCTATCCTTTCATAAATCCTTTAACATTAGGGCCACTTCATATCTAGTCGAACAACTTCTTTACCAGTTCCAGCTGGTCTGATACTAAAACATTGTAACCATTAAATCCGATACTTCCTTTCTTTCGGATCACATCAAATGGTAACACACTTAGAACGAAACCTCCTTATATCCGTACTCACAAGCAACCACCTTCAAATCCTTATTATTCTGACCGGCTCTTCCATTGTCACCTTCCACTACGCAATTTAAATCTAACAGTGGAACACCACAATTTCATAAGCATTACCAAGTAGCTAACAGTCCACGAAAAACACACTTATCCAATGGGTCCTTACTAACCAATGGCATACGAAACTTACTGACGTCTTTTGGTAGAACAATTTCCTCGCCAACACACAATATAATAACATCCGTCCCAACTCTCTAGACGATAAAGATGCATGAGTTATACTGTTACAACCATAACATATACAACTCCAATTCCATTCAAGACTTGAACCCATAAATCCAAAATAGCTTAACCACTTCTGGTTCTGGTTACCACATTCCAAATCGATTCTCCTTACGGTTTCCGACTTACTCAGGGTTTCTTGCTGATTCAAGATCTCATCCAATAACAGCGTAACACCAACATAGAACTTCAATCACACGCGAGATACCACTTACCAAAACTCGAACCATTCAATTCAAAATTGTGAGTTTCCATACCACCCACAATTCTCACACAACACTTCATACGCAAAAACTTCGTCGAAGTCCATACCACGCTTCTCGGTTGAATCCACTTTTCTTAATCGTTACGTTCCATATATGATTCTAAGTCACATACTTAACTTCGGAACGTCCAATTCTTACTAGTACTTGCAAATATAACTTTTCAAATTTCCTTCTCTGGTTAAAACACCACTGCACACAACTGGTACCACTCTCACGGTCTAAATCTAATGTCGTGAACTCACGGAAGATAACAATTACCAACCCGGACCAACCGTCCATACCTTACAATGGCCATAATTACACACCGAAATATATTCCTTGCAAGATCAATACTTTGTGAGTATTTTCCAACTTCGTTCTTAAGATTCTCAATGGTAATGATAACAATACTCTTAAGATTTTCTCACAAGGTCACTTCTTTAAAGTTAACTCTCTTGCTGCTTGAACAAATGGCCAACTATGCCACACTTTTCTGGAAGTCACGATTCCAAAACGCAAATCCTTCCTTCACTTACTTGCAATCTCGTTCTCCATTCACACAATACTCTCCACTCAGAGCAACACAAGGAAACAAAACGCAGATGATGGTTCCTAAGGGATTTCACAATTACACACACGTTAATCGATCAACCACCTGAGTTAATCAGTTAACTTCTCCAAAATTCTACGTAAAGCACCCTTCATGCACGTGTTAAACGGTTAACCCCATTGTGTTAGTCGGTTAACATTGCTGCAGAACGAAACCCAGTTTCTTCTTAATTCAAAGTCATCCCTACTCAACCCATCGATCTGATTTGTTCTAACTCGAAATTTCCTTCTCAACTCACGGCTTCTTAACTTGTATCACATTTACCAACCATGATCCACTCGAAGTAAAACCAACAAAGTTGACAACACACTCCAACCAAGTGACAGGCAAAAATTCCAAATTCTCTCACGGTCACCTTACAAATCTTCAGTGGGGTAGTTCATTTTCTACTCATATAACTATACCAGCGGAAAGTCAACAATGACGACATTCTAGGGTTTTAGTCACCACTCATACTTGATTCGTCCATAAGCAACACCCGACACCCATCCATCACACGGTACTACGAAAACGATGGACATCTCATTCCAAGTATACCATCTTACCCTCTCACTTAACTCCCTGGGCGAGAAATAAAACCACAATGTTCTTAGTCCAACAAAAGGTAGATTCCGAATATTCCAATTATCCACAAATACAGAAGTTCTCTCTATACTTGAAAATAAATCGGGGCAATGCATCCTCTTGAAGAACCTTCCCATCACTTCGTACACATTAACCGGGATTTCTTACCCTTCACCATCCATTGCACACCACACTTACACTTAAGTCACTAAATGAAATGCTTGCATCCGATAATTCTCATTAACTAACTACAAGACCTTTTCGATATGAATCGTTCCATGATTTATACTTAGTCCGTAACAAGTCTTGGTTTTGCTTCTCGTTGTTTTTCCACAACCTTGTTCCTTAAAATACAATACCCACTGTTCCACAAAGTACGTCTCTTCATACTTATCTCAAGAATAAGAATCCAACACGTACACTTGTAATCACAGTGCTACCACTACGCTCGTTCTTAATACCAAAGTGTAACTTTCCATGCCACATCATACTTACTAGAGTTCTGACGGGTGAACCATCCTTGGTTACACTTCCTTAACGTAAGCCTCAACAACTACTCAATAGCTCTAGTACACAATCGTCCAAAAATACATTCCTTTGTCATTTCCTCATATATACTGTTGACACCGTTTTCTACATCGTGCTTACTTTCGCTCTCCCTGGTACTCCTCCTAAGTCCAAATATAAAACCATCTTACTGCGATTCCCTTAGATTCCAAGATACTTACTCTATATCGGAATACAACTTCTTCCGGTCCTTATCGTTATGCTTTCTGTTACTAACTGAAGTCCACACTTTCTCCGGCACAAAACCTTATACTGTTCCTTGGGTATTTTAACCATTCCGATTTCTAAAATGGCCTCTTATCAAATGCAGAAAAATTCCCGATGTAACATCTCAAATTTGATCTCTCTATACAACTGAATATACGCAATTCATCACCCACTCTTCGTCCGACACATACTTATTCAACTTGAAGCATGTAACCACATCCTGGTGTTTCCTTCTCATACATCTCTACTACCTTAGGTTCCCATACAGGTCAGACGTCCTTGACCCTCAACTTTTGAACTAGTCGGAAGATATTGTTCTGAACACACTCCTTAATGTACTTTCGCCCATTCAAGATACCTTAACGACCTTAGAAATTGAGGCACCAAAATTTATCTCACCTCCGGACCTTGCGTCACACATTTAACAAAACAACTTTCTTTTTCCACGGAATGGGATTACTTGAAATTTCTATCCAAATCAGTGGTCGATCCATCTCTACGAGCGACTTTACAAAGTCCCCAATACCTTAACCAATCATCCGATAGAGATCTTTAACTTTCGGACTCCATTCATTCCAAAGGATTGCTTAACCACACACCGTTCTTCATTTACATGCTACCCAAGCACAACTTCTACTAAAACCTCACTGAGCCTACCGAAACTCCACACTACAACTCTTGGTTTGAGCATACTCTCACAGCACAAGTTCCGACAACACTACGGAATCCTCGTGGTCGCTCAACCATGATTCTACCTATCACATACACAGTATTAGGTTAATCAGGCCCAACACTAGATAGTATGATATTAAGTTTCATGACGGCAAGACACACTTAAGAGGCAGGAATAGATTTACTTATGATGTTTCAGGGCTAGGTCGAGGACACGACCTGCTCTGATACCAACTGTAACACCCTGTATAATATTCATCTAGAATAATACCATACAAGTGTTTTTATTTGGTACTGACACATCAAAAGTGCCTAATGACATAATTCACATACTTGTCCATTTCTAAAACATAGTACAACTATGGCACAAGCTATGGAAATTAGCCAAAATAAAATAAAACTAAGATCAATATACAATATTCCTCATTGTACAAGAACAATAAAAATACACAGCGGAATAAGCTTAACTAAGCTTCTCTTGAAACATCCAATCATAGCTTCACTTGTAAATCAACCTGCAATCCGAACCTGAAATATAGCAACTATAGTGGGGTGAGATACATCAAATCTCAGTGAGTTCTTATCTTAAAGTCCTCTCGGCTTTACAAGGTTCTAAAAATCCTAACTCATGTCAAAGGGGAAAGGGGAGTGACCATGAGTACGCACACACAAGTAACCACAACGGTGAGCCCGTACACTCACACTAGTACCGAAGTACATCCTGAGCCTGTAAACTCAAGGATTCACAAAGTACCGAAGTACCTCTTGAGCCTGTAAACTCAAGGATTCACAAAGTACCGAAGTACCTCTTGAGCCTGTAAACTCAAGGATTCACAAAGTACCGAAGTACCTCTTGAGCCTGTAAACTCAAGGATTCACAATCAATAACCATACCAAGACATCCCCTTTTCCCGTCCGCTTCTACGTCTAGAAGACGACCCGAGTCATGGATCCTCGAATTACTTGACATACGAAATGGATTCGGGAACAACGGCCTGTTAGCCGTGAACCGTCACTTCTCATGGCATGTTAACCATCACAAGTCTCTACCCGTAGGTCCCATTCGTACTAAACGCGGGAATCAAACCTGCCAAGTAATGGTGCATATGTTTCAGAGGAGCTCGAGACCCATGAAACGCACTATCAATAATAACCGGTTACGATTGCACAATACACACGCCTCGGCCTTTCACGCACGAGCGTGGCCACATAGATTCTCTACCACAATCCTAGTCACAACCTAGAATTAAATCATTTTGTTTTGGGGTAAAGTTTTCTCACTCTTCCTAATTCATATTTTAACATGCATATTTTCTTTCATTCATAATTCACAATTTGATAGATATATCATAATTTCATAATAGAACAATATACAACCATTAAAACATAATCACATTGCTTTTGGAATTTCCTCGATTATTTAATCGGTCTGTAAAACGACATATTTCTTCTGCATTGCATAAAATATTTCCTCGGCTTTATATCGATATAAAGAATTATCGAATCCGATATACGAGTCAAAAGTTATGAATTTTTCCGTAAAAATATAATTTTTCAACTCCCAGGTCGCGCTCAGCGCGCCCTGGTCCGCGCTCAGCGCGCAACTCCCTGCCATGAGAGGTTCCAAGAATTAAACACCGCGCTCAGCGGGCACCTGCGCGCTCTGCGAAACTCAGAAAAATACCCTGCGATAACAGAACTTCCTCCACCCTCCAAAACCACTTTAGGGCACATTTAAAAGTCAACAGAGGTTCAACATCACATTTATAGCAAGCTTTGATTTCCACTATCATCAAAACATATCATTTCATAAAAAATCCAAATCTTCTAAAACCCTAACATTTCAAAATCATCAAACATCATATAGAATCATGAAAACAAACCTCCCCACATGATTCTATGAGCATACTAAACATTCATTTCAATTTCTAACCGATTCTATCCGTTAAAACGTCGATTTCCAAGATTTCGACCTAAAACTCATAATACCAAAATTTAAGAAAAAAGGTTTCTAACTAAACCCACCTCTAGAGATGACCAAGATGATGAAACCCAAGAAGTTTGGTGAAGCTTGGATGAAGATTGGTGATGATCTTGAAGCTTCTCCTCCAAAATCTTGTTTTTCTCTTCTTTTCCCTTCTTCCTCTTTTCTCTCCTCTTTTCTTCTTTCTCTCTTACTAACTTTCTCTTTCTTTCTATCTTTTTCTTTTTAATCCAAATGAGGAAAAAATTGCATATATAGTAAGCATTATTAAAACAATACTACTAAATGTCCAAAATGTCTCTAGAGTCCAATTAAATAAAATGTCTCCGAAACAAATAATATTAATTGGGTTAATTCTAAGTACTGTAGTTACTCTAATTATTTTATCAAATAATTTCTCAGAGCAACCAGACTCAGTTAATCACAATATGATATTATTCGGTGCAATAAAATACGGGGTATTACAGATTCATTTTTTATCCTATTGGAGCTGATGAAGGAAGGGAAATAGATGTCTCCAACTAACCCTGCTTTGCAAACTGAGGTTAAACAGTCAAAACTGTTGGTTTACAGATGCGATCAATGTGGGGGGCCTCTCTTAGGTTTATTTTGATCGAGTTTAGACTTTTGGTGGGGGATGCGGACTCAGATGTTTTGATGGATATGTGAGGATTTGTGGCCAGAGGTTTTTGATATGGTGTGCTCGCTAAGATTTTTCTTTCAATCTTATGCCTATGTATTCCCGTTTACCGAAACAGGGAAATCAGAGCGATCGTAGTTCCTCCTATTCTATGGGAGGAAACGGTGTTTTGGTGTCTTGTTCAAAGCCCAAGACATGAAGCTAAAGGTGGTTTGTATCTTGTTCAAAGCCCAAGATGTGAAGCTGAAGGGTCTATTTGTATCTTGCTCGAAGCCCAAGATGTGAAGCTAAAAGGGTGTTGACTTTAGAGAGAATTTGTCATCTCTAAAGGGGTTTGTTTGTCACAATTGTTGGGTGACTGATTATAAAGGAGGATTACTTTAACCGGGATATGTGAATCCAGTAATGCCATAATTTCCTTTATAGGGGATTTTCAACCTGAAGGAGAAGACTTTAACTCAGTTTAGAGCAATGCCATCTTTCCTTAGGAATTTCTCATGCTAAAAGAGGGACAGTGGATGTAAATAATCCAGAGGCTTGCCGCTTACAGCAATTAGATGGAGGGGAAAGGAGTTGTTGATATTTGTATACTGTGAACGATGCACAGCTTTGATGCTAAAAGGTTGATTGACTCAACCGGGGTTTTCTTATACAAAGCCTAAGAGGAGGCTAATGACCCAACAAGAGGATGCTTTTATATGTCTCATACGAAGCCCGAGAGAGAGGCTGGACGGGTTGACTCAATAAGAGAGTGATTTTGTATGTGTCTTGTACGAAGCCCAAAACGGAGGCTAAAGGTTTGACTCAACAAGAGAGTCTTTTATACTCAACAAGAGAGTGATTTGTATCTCGTACAAAGCCCGAGATGGAGGGTAAAGGTGATCGACTCAACAAGAGAGTCTTTTTATACTCAACAAGAGAGTGTTTTGTATGTGTCTTGTACAAAGCCCAAGACGGAGGCTAAAGGTTTGACTCAACAAGAGAGTCTTTTATACTCAACAAGAGAGGGATTTGTATCTCGTATGAAGCCCGGCATGGAGGCTA
This sequence comes from Lathyrus tuberosus, assembly GCA_022829125.1. NCBI lineage: Eukaryota > Viridiplantae > Streptophyta > Magnoliopsida > Fabales > Fabaceae > Lathyrus > Lathyrus tuberosus. The sequence goes on from JALAZF010001035.1 coordinate 255,589, forward strand.
AAGGCGATCCACTCAACAAGAGAGTCTTTTTATACTCAACAAGAGAGTGTTTTTGTATCTCGTACGAAACCCGAGATGGAGGCTAAAAGATTAACTCTGCTGGGGAGAATCATTGTACAAATCCCAAGATGAGGCTAGGATTACTGTTTCAGTTGAGTGACAGGTCCAGTATGTTAGTTAAAAGAGAAAATCAGTTCTTATATGGGTAATGTTGTACTCATGGATTTGATCTGAGGACCGGGATTATTTCCTGTTCTTTAAGGAAACGGGGAATCCGAAGGGTATTGAGACTGCCCAAGTCTACGGGTCTTATCTTTTGTACTGTGCTTAAGAAACAGTAGTAGTAAGATCTAGACTCTTTGAAAGACTGTTATATTAAGATGACTAATTTTTGTTCCTATACCTCTAGGAGGTCGTCAGGACAATTTGTACGAAGCCCAAGAGGAGGCGAGAAAACTTTTAAGAAGCCGAGGGACAATTTGTACTAAGCCCAAGAGGAGGCTATCTTCCCGGGGAAAGAATCATTATATAAAGCCTAAGAGGAGGCTGTGAAAACTTCTAAGAAGCCGACGGGTCCTTGTACAACACCCAAGAGGAGGCGGGGATGCTTTTAGGAAGCCTGTGGGTCCTTGCACTAAGCCTAAGAGGAGGCTGATGAACAGTTCCAGAAGGGGTTTCACTTGGAACATTGGCCTTCTGTATATGAACTGTTCAAGGGGGAGATTTCTTAGATCTAGTTATCTAAAATTGTTGTAAAAGAAAATTCTCAGGGTTAAGGTATATCCGGGTGAACGTCGGAGGTAAAGAGACGAGGTTTTGCCTAGTTCTAGACGTAGTTGCCGGGGAAACTCTAAATATCTATACTATTATTACATAGTCGATATGAGTTTGTGAAAGAAGACTCACAGTGAAACAGCCCCACAATACAGTTATATACATATGAAAGCAGTAAATGAAAGCGGGTAAATACTTACTCGGTTGTAGAGCTTCCATGCTATTTTGTTAGTTTGTTTAACAAAGAAAGCTTTGATAACAATATTATATTCAAAATCAAAGGAGAAAGTGCTTTGAAAAGATTGTTGGGGCTTACAACTCAAGGAGAGGCCCAGGGTTTTATTAGTGATCGCACTGTCGTTTTGTACAGGGAGTTATACAAGTGACTGAGGCCCAAGAAAGGTTTTTTGTACAAAGGGGATGGGTCTTACACTCTCTCAAGAGGCCCAAAATGATTGAAAGTGAACAAAGATGGGTCTTATAGCTCACGGAGAAGCCCAATAATTAATTTTGAAAAGGGCGACGATCGCGCCGAGGTTTTGAAAACACCGTGGGTCTTATACAATGACTGAGGCCCAAAAGTTTTTGGTTTCAAAAGAGGGGGGTTGGGTCTTACACTCTATTAGAGGCCCAAAAAATTATTTTTGAATGGGTCTTATAACTCGAGGAGAGGCCCAGATGGTTTGTTTTAAACGGGCGATGATCGCGCCGAACTTTTGAAATACAACGGGACTTATACAACATTTGAGGCCCAAAATAGGTTTGTATTTACAAAGGATTGGGTCTTACACTCTATTAGAGGCCCAAAAATTGTTTGACGAAAAGAAATGGGGCTTATAACACGAGGGTAGGCCCAAGGGTTTTATTTACACGGGCGATGATCGCGCCGAACTTTTTGAAATACAACGGGACTTATACAATACACTGAGGCCCAAAAAGTTTTGTGTTTCAAAAAGGGTTGGGCCTTACACTCTACTAGAGGCCCAAAAGTTTTTTTAAAAGGTTTGATGAGGGTTGAATTAATCAAAACCCTAATTTATTTCTAAAATGTATTTTAATTGAATAAAAAATTCAATTAAAATGATCAAAATTGTTTAACATGTGGAAAACAAATTGTGATCTTGGATTAATGTTTCAAAAATCATGTTTTGACCTACAAAATGATTAGAAATCATAAAAATTTGCAAAATCAAGAAGGAAAAAATATTTTAAATGTCAAAAACAATTAAAATATTAATTCTTGGCAAAAATACCAATTATATGAAATAAATAATATTTTTGGGATTTTTTGGTAAAATAAAATATTTTAACATTTTTGTGAATTATTAAAAAAAGAATCAACTCAAAATCATTAAAACTCAGAGAGAAATTAATTTTTGAATCAATAAAATAAAATCACAAAATTCAAATATTTGAATTTTCAAAAAGGGCGCCAAGAACAAGGGCAAGAACACGCGCCACCCTTGTTTCAGCAGATTTGCGTTTTCTATCAAATCTCACTGAATACTCGATTATATCATGCAATCTACATATCAATCTACTCGTTTCAACCTCACAATCATGTCTATGGTCTTTAATTTCATTTATTTTAAGCATGGAATAAGAAATCAAAGAGAAACCTCAAGAACCCTAAATTCTGCATGAAGGTTCAGAAATTCCATACACAATTCAAACAATGCAATTGATTGAGGGAAAACACTCCATGCATGATTATGAACATATGGCCAAATTATTGTGCAGCAAAAATTGCATGGATCATAGAGTTAGAAGAGCTCATGCTTACCACTTGCAGCTGGTGATCGTGTTTTGTGTTAGAGGTGTTACAGCTTGGTTCCAAGATTATGGACAGCTTCCCTAAGTGCTATGGAGTGTGTCTGGATGCTTAGAATGGATTGAAATAATCTGGAACTTGAGATGGTACCCCAACTGCAAATCTGTCAAAGGCTTGAGCAATTGGCTGGTGATTTTGTGATTTTGGTGTTCCAGATGTTATGCGAGTGTTTAGATCACTTCTATATGATGTTTATGAGGTGTGTGTGTGTGTGTGTGTGTGTGTGTGTGTGATTGGTTGGTTGGAATTGCTCTCAAACTCAAAACCTGATGGTGACTTGCCTTAGAAGGCAAAATTGGAAGTGAGAAGGTGATTTTGAGGAAAGCATTTGTTTGATGGCTTTGGTGTACTCAAACTGAGCACAAATGAGCTCTATTTATAGTAGAGAAAGTTTGTTTTGGGATCAATAGTGAATGGCAACTGCAGCAGAGGTTTGGCCAATGTTGGCAAATGAGAATCCAAGTCTCCTATAGCCATTGACTAGAGGTTAGAGCACAGAGTTGTGGTTCCCTAGTTGTTGGATCATTCTTGACTGAATTTAGTTGCAAATGTGTCAGTCCATGCCACCTTGGTGCATCCATTAAATGATTCAATCCAAAATTGGAGTCTTGTCCCTCTTTTAGGGATTTCAAGGTTTGGTATGCTATTTTTGGTTCCAAAGATTTGGGAGGCTTGGGATCAGAGTTGGTTCCTCCTTGGTCCCCCCTTGAGGTGTTCATATGGATAGAGTTGCTTGCCCCTTGTAAAATTTGAGCAAATCGAGCAAAACTCCAAAATCTGCCTTGCCTTGGCAGTTTTCAGCAAGGCATGTTGCCATGGTCATATCTCATGGCTCAAGTTGAGTTTGGTGATGTTCTTGGCCATTTTGGAAAGCCCTCATATGATACAATAACTGTTTGACCATAATTGGTTTTGATACTTTTTGGATCCAAGTTAAAAATGCCCCTACATTTGGAAAAAAGTGAAGGCAGATTTTAACTTAGTGAAAATTTCACTAAGTGTTGGAAAAAGTGGCATTTCATGTTTTCAGCCATTTTGATCAGTCCATAACTCAAAATCCATAATGAATTGGAATTAGGTGTAGTTGAAGCTTTTGTAGAGGGCCATGAGAGCTACAAATCCAGCTTTGGATGGGAAAATATGGCCTTGTGGTTTAGGAGTTATGATCCTCCAAAGTTGGTACCCTAGCCACTTTATTCCTAACTTAGAAAATTTTCTAAGTTTTTATGGTTACCCCTTTTACAAGTTATCCCACTTTTCTTGATTTTTCTTGATGAATGGTGATTCAAATCACACATTTACATCATTTTAGGGTTAAAAACCCATTTTTGTGAAAAATCTCAAAAAGTCAAAGTTGACTTTTGTGCACAGTTGACTTTTTGTCAGATGAATTCCAAACTGTGCGATCCTCTATGAAATCAAGTCCTTGACCTAAATCAAACTTGATGGATTGATTTCATAGGTGTTATAGGGTGTATTGAATCATGTCCTAGGGTTTGGGAGCATGTCCTGGTCAAAATTCAAAGGTACAGTTGACTTTTCTTGCGAAACCCTAACTGTGGTTCTGATGAAATTGAAACTTGTTGCTCAAGCTTCTTGGATTACTCCATTGTTGTAAATGGATCAATGTAGTGTGTTAGAGACCCTCAAATCCTCCCTTGAGGTCTTGGCTCATGGTTTGTCCCAAAAGTCAACTTAGGGGTGAATTAGGTCAAGAAACCTTAATTCCTGATTTTTTATGTATGCATCCCCTGAGGCTAAATTGACTTGGTGATTGGGTTTATGATGTCCCTTGGAGCATCATAGGTTATGCCTTGAAGCATTGGCTCATGCCCAGAGGAGAATTTCCATCTGGAGGCCCTGGTCGACCAAAACCCTAATTTGGTGACACTGGCGATCTTGGGGCTTAATCCACTTATAAGGGAGCAGCCTTGTGCTTAATCCTTGAAGTGGGAGTCCTTTTGATCCATTGTGGATGTTGGAGAGGCTAGACAAGTTGCAGATCATGTCATTTCTTGATTGATCCTTTGTCTAAGAGCTCTGAGAGGGCTTGAAACCCTAATTCTGATGGTAGTGGATGCTCACCCATCTTTGGGGAGACTAATGGTTCATCCATATTGTGATGATAATTTACACAATGATGGGAAATCTTAGTGGTCAAAATTTGAGGTATGACAGATTCCCCTATTTAATCTTCTTGGACCCGAAGGTGTGAATGGCGAAGGTATTCGGGCATTCGAGGTGCAAGATGATTAAATATCAGAATACCCGAAATTTTGATGGTGGTTATGAATGGTAGTTTGCACATCCATCTTCTTTTGCTAAGCAATGATACTTAGAAAAGGTAAACTTCCCCTCGATCCTGTTCTTCTGCCAAGGAACTGGTCTCAGTTTCTGATATAAACCTCCCCTCGATCCTGGTTTCCTACCAAGGAACTGGTCTTAGTTTCTGATATAAACTTCCCCTCGATCCTGGTTTCCTACCAAGGAACTGGTCTTAGTTTCTGATATAAACTTCCCGTCGATCCTGGTTTCCTACCAAGGAACTGGTCTTAGTTTCTGATATAAACTTCCCCTCGATCCTGGTTTCCTACCAAGGAACTGGTCTTAGTTTCTTTTGTCAATAAACTTTCTTGACAAGGGACGCTATGCGTAGCGGTTCTCCTCAAACTTCTCGTCGTGTTTTCCTGGGGAGATGCCATTTGATGGGAAAACTTTTGATGCCAGACTTGGTGGGGGAACCCAATCGTCTGAGTTGTAGAGGTGTACAAACTTCTCTATTGGAGACGCCATTTGTCGGCTCTACAGGGGAAAGTAGGTCTCTTGAGTGACTACTTTCGCTTGGGGTTTTACATCATACTTTTCTCGGGATCTTCTCGGAGAAATGCCATATGATGTGATCTAATTTTGAGGTGCTGATGACCTTTTCATCATCGGTTTTTTTAGAGAATGTAACGCCCCAGTTTTAGTTTTTTTTATTTAATCGAGTCGTTTTGATTATTTTATTATTATATTATTTTATTTCTGACTTTTAAGTGAAAATATGTTATTTTTCAATGTTGTGATATTTTATCGGGTTTTGGGAACGTTTGCGAGATATTTGAGTGTAGGGGTATTTTGGGCATTTCACTTTATTTTTTTCTTAAGTTAAGAAATAGAAATAGAAAGAGAGAAAAATAGAGAGAAAGAAAAAGAGGAGAAGGAAAAGGGAAAGAAAAGAGAAGAAGAGAAGAAAAAGAGAGAAAAACTTGGAAATCAAGAAAACAATCTCCCGACTTTTCTAAACACGGTTAAATCGGGTAAGGGTGCAAAACTTGATTATTATATGCTTGTGTATGATTATGTATGTATATTTTTGGTTGTTATTGGATTGAAATGGAAATATATAGTAAAAACCATATTATGTAAAATTGATTAGAAATCGATTAAATTGTGTCGGAAATCATGTTTTCAGGTCCATTATTGTTGATACATGATAGATACATGTTGTTAGGCATTGTATTGGTAATTTTTCTGGTGTATAGGTGAAAATTGGATGATTTTGGGTTGGAAAACGCAGAAGAGATTCTGCAGAAAAATTCTGGTTTTTCACTGCCCATACGCGTATCACTCAAGGCAATACGCGTATGGCATTGAAGGAATGTGGGTAATACGCGTATGGAGCTTCATTTTCTCGGCCATCTGCCCAATTGCGTAATGGTACGCGTAAGACTTTAGGGTAATACGCGTATGATGTAGGGCACTACGCGTATTGGATTTGTAATGTGAATTTTGGGAAAAATGAGTCTCTGCCCATATGCGTACGACCTTGGGCAATACGCGTATGGAATGGGCGAGGGAGCAGGGCAATACGCGTATGTCTCAGGGCAATACGCGTATGGCCAGGAGAATTGCAAAATGTGGTTTTTTCGTGATGTCTTTTCTTGTTTAGTCCGTAACTTGTGTTCCGTTTATCCATTTTTAACATTCTTGGTATCGTTGAGTAGCTATTGAACTGAACTTTCTTATGATGATGATGATTTTAAAATCGTTGGCCGATTTAATTATGTCGGGGATTTGTAATAGTGTCGTTTTGTCGACTTTTGTTGTTATAATTGTGTGTAATTGGTGTGTATCATGCAATGTGTTGTTGATATGGATATGGTATGATTTGTGTGCTGTTGTATGGTATAAATGCATTGTTTTGGGCTTGAATTGCAAAGCATGATTAATGTTAAGTGAGATGGTTGCATATATGTGTGCATTTGAATGTCATGAGTCATTGTATGTCAAGCATCATGATATGCATTCTTGTGACGTCGTGAGCGACGGATTGATTCCAGAGGGAATCTGCTATAACATCGTTCGCCTTAAAAATAAGAGGACTGAAAGCGATCTGATCGGATCGTGCGCCTTAAAACTAAGAGGACCGAAAGCGATGATTATAGACGATCGTGTGCCCATGTGGGGTGTGAGCGATCGAGTCGTGTGCCCATGTGGGGTGTGAGCGATCCATAAACGTCGTGTGCCCGTGTGGGGTGTGAGCGACGGGGAACATCGTATGCCCGACGGGGAGTTACTCTAAGTAATGAGCGATGGTTCCAGCAGAGTTCCTGAGTGAACTAGTGATGAGAAATGTTGGAAGTCGGTACCGCATATGCATTGCATAGAGTCGTTGTGTCGGTCTCTGTGCATTTGCATAAATCATGGATTAATTGTGTATGGAATTGTGAATGTGATTGATGAGATGGAATATGTATAATTGTATTGATGATGAGTGTATTATGTATGACTGATGTGCATTGGTATTGGATACCTGAGAATTGTACTGTGTTGTGTTGTATTTGATTGTGGTGCATTTGTGGTGAGAATATTTTACTTGTGCATTTTTGTGTTAATATATAATTATATGCAACTGTATTATGATTGTGTTTCTCACCCTTCTGCTGTTTTATAATGCTCTATGAGGCATTGCAGATTAGAGTTGCTGGAGGACTTTTTGTGAAGCTTAGGTCTTCATTCTTTTGTCGGTCGGCTCTGATATGTGACACCGGGTAGTTAGGGAGACCGTTGGTGATTTGTGTGTATATGTATATGTTCTTCTGAGATTGTACATGTATGATTGTATTTGGCAGACAAACTTTTCATTATATATATATATGAGATTTCAGTACAGATTTTCCGCTTTTATTCTGTATCTGAATTGTGGGTAGTAGGAACTAAGTTCCTCTGTTAATTGCTACCTGATTGTTGCATATCTTTATGAGCAGGTGTTATATATTTGTTTCAAATTGATGTGACCCCCCGGTCTATGCCGTGAATTTTTAAATATACTCTGATGAAATTTTGAATTTTTATTTATCGCTTTAATAGCTTGGGGGTATAGATTGGGGGTGTTACATTAAGTGGTATCAGAGCCAGTCTGTGTCAGTTCGTGTCTGGTTGTGTCAGTCCTTGTTGGTCGTTGTATGTGGGTGAGCTGTTTGTTTAACCATAGTTTCTGTTATTGGAAATGAACAGAATATGGTTGGTAGGAATGATGCTGCTTTGGCTGCTGCGATGCAAGCTATGGCTCGGGCTGTGCAGGGTGCACCTAACGCTGCTGGTAATGATGAGTTCAGGAAGAACAAACCGCCTGCCTTTAAAGGGAGACATGATCCTGATGGTGCACAGATTTGGTTGAAAGAGATTGAAAGGATTTTCCGAGTTATGGATTGTGATGAGGACAGTAAGGTGAGACTGGGAACTCACATGTTACAGGAAGAAGCGGATGACTGGTGGGTTAGTACTCGTCAGGTGTTGGAAGCTGGGGATGAAGAAGTTACTTGGGAATTGTGTTAGCCGGGAGTTTCTGAGGACGTATTTTCCCGAAGATGTAAGAGGAAAGAAGGAAATTGAGTTCTTGGAATTGAAATAAGGTAATATGTCTGTTGTTGACTATACTGCTAAGTTTGTGGAGCTTGTGCAGTTTTATCCTCATTATGCTGAAGCGACTACAGATTTTTCTAAGTGTGTGAAGTATGAGAGCGGATTGCGTCCTGAGATTAAATAGGCAATTGGCTATTAAAGGATTCGGAGGTTTTCTGATTTGGTGGATTGTTGTAGGATTTATGAAGAGGATAGTAAGGCTCGTTCTACTCACTATAAGAGTGTGAGTGACAGGAAAGGGAAGCAACAGTTCCGTGGGAGTCCGTATGTGACACCAGCTGATAAGGGTAAACAAAGGGGTACTTTTGATCGAAGGTCAAGTGGTGGAGGTATGTCTGGCCCTCTGAGGTGTTATAGGTGTGGTGATGTGGGACATCATCAGTTTGAGTGCAAGAAAGATTTGAGGAAGTGTTCTAATTATGGAGGTTTAGGACATGTAGCGGTTGAGTGCAAAAGGAAGAATGTGGCGAAGTGTTTCAACTATGGTGACCCTGGTCATATTAGCACGAAGTGTCCGAAACCTAAGCAAGCTCCAGCTGGTGGGAAAGTTTTTGCATTGGTAGGAACTCAGACTTCAAGTGCAGATCTTCTGATCAGAGGTACTTGTTTTATTAATAGTACGCCTTTAGTTGCTATTATTGATACTGGAGCGACTCATTCGTTTATTTCGTCTGAGTGCGCTAAGCGTTTGAATCTTGTGTTGTCTTTGATGGATGGTGAGATGGATATTGATACTCCAGCAATGGGGTCAGTAACTACTTCTTTGGTTTGTTTAAGTTATCCTTTGACCATTTATGGTAAAGACTTTGAGATGGATTTAGTGTGTTTGCCGTTGGAGGGGTTAGATGTGGTTCTGGGAATGAATTGGTTAAATTCAATCGGGTTCATATTGATTGTTATCATAAGCTAGTAAGGTTTCCTTCTCTTGAAGAAGACGAAGACTCGAGTTTCTTATCTACCAAAGAGTTGAAGAAACTTTTGGTGGATGAAGCTCAGTTGTTTGGGTTGTTTGCGTCGTTGACTGTGGATAGTCAAGTTTCACTTGATGTGTTTCCTGTTGTGTGTGATTTTTCGGAAGTGTTTCCTGAGGATATTTCAGACTTTCCGCCAGAGAGAGAGGTGGAGTTTTCTATAGATCTAGTTCCTGGTACTAGACCTGTTTCTATGGCACCTTATCGTATGTCGGCATCTGAGTTGGTAGAGTTGAAGAAACAGTTGAATGAATTGTTGGAGAAGAGGTTTGTGAGGCCAAGTGTTTCTCCTTGGGGTGCTCCAGTTTTATTGGTGAAAAAGAAAGATGGAAGTATGCGATTTTGTATTGATTATCGCCAGTTGAATAAGGTGACGATTAAGAATAAGTATCCTCTTCCGAGAATTGATGATTTGATGGATCAGTTGGTTGGTGCTTGTGTGTTCAGTAAGATTAACTTGAGGTCGGGGTATCATCAGATTAGAATGAAAGAGGAAGATATTCAGAAGACGGCTTTTAGGACATGTTACGGTTATTATGAATATTCTGTGATGCCGTTCGGGGTTTCTAATGCGCCAGGTGTGTTTATGGAGTACATGAATCGTATTTTCCACGAGCATTTGGATCGATTTGTTGTTGTGTTTATTGATGACATATTGATTTATTCTAAGTCTCGGGAGGAGCACGTGGAGCATTTGCGTATTGTTTTGCAGGTTTTTAAAGAAAGAAAGCTTTTTGCCAAATTGTCCAAGTGTGAATTCTGGTTGTCGGAGGTGAGTTTTCTTGGGCACGTGATTTCAGGTAATGGTATTTCTCTGGATCCATCTAAAGTAGAAGCAGTTCTACAATGGGAGACTCCGAGATTTGTTACTGAAATTCGAAGCTTTTTGGGTTTGGCCGGATATTATCGAAGGATTATTGAAGGTTTTTCTAAGCTAGCACTTCCTTTGACCCAGTTGACTTGTAAAGTGTAACGCCCCGAATATTTAATTATTTATTTAATTAAAAATTTAATTAATTATTTGTGATTATTCGGTTAATTTTGTGTTGATGAGATTTAATCGATAAGTTGGTATTTAAGTTGGTTTAGCCGTAGAATTATATTAGAAATAATATAATTAAAGTATTATTAAGTAATTCCCAAATAATTGATGAATATGTCGAATATATGGTTTAAGTCGTTAAGTTGATAGTCGGGTAAAATTAGCCGAGAAATTAACACTAGAATTAATATTGTATTTTTATTAAATTGATTTTGTGAGAAATAGTACTATTGGGCCTACATTGGGGTTTTTAGTAGCAATTAAGGGTGTGTGAGAACTTAAGCCTAATTAGAAACTAATAATTATAATTCTATTAAATTAATATAATAGAAAAGAATAATAGAAATTGGGATATCAGTTGGAGGAAAGGTTCAGAACGTGAGAAATTGGGGGAAAGGAGAAGACAAGTTGCGAACAGTGCTAGGGAGAAGAAGAGGAGAAATTTCTGCCGGTGAGGAAAAATCAAGAAATTCGAGCTACCTTCGATCCAATCAGGTAAGGGTGGGGTTCGAATTTTATAATCGGGAGAATGATAGTTAGTATGTAGGAATTGGGGTTTATATAATTTTTCACTATGTGGTATTTATTGGATTGAAATTGGTATATTATAGAGACTCATTATTAATTGATAGAGTATGTAGAAGAAAATTTGAGTTGCAGTATGTATATATTGGCCAAGTGGGGCGGTGGTGGGACTCCACCCTTTGTTTCTCATTTCCACGCTACAGTAGGGGTAGGTGGCTTAGATGTTGATTAAACTTTTGTTAATTAATATATATAATATATAATTGAAAGGTGAGGAATTAATCTAATGAAAACATCATGTAGTAGTAGTGGAATAGGTGTATTATATGTAGATATCTCATGTAGCTAGCGTAGGAACTCCCAGTAGAAGAGGAAGCCATCCGATTTTTTTTTATATCTTGTGGATACGTGGGGCCGCAGTGGTAATTGGTGGAATTACCCCTATGTCATTCCAATTTTCATGCGCTGCAGGTAGTGTGTGGCATAGTTCTGTTGGTTAATTTTCTTTAGTTAATTAGAATAATAAATGGCAGAGTTCAATTTAATTAATTAGTCTAATTGGATTATAGTATATATGTTTAGTAGAGCTATTAAAATAGCAGAATAATTATAATCGCAGAGTTGACTTGATGACAGCAAAGAAAGAAATTTAGCAGCATAATATATGGTAGCAGAAAGATAAATTATTAGCTGAATTGGACAGAAAACAGTGTCGGGAGCAAAATTAAGCGGTATAATTAGTTGCCCGGAATCGAATGAAAATTTTTGGAGCAGTTCGTAATAATTAGTAGGTAGTGTGGTTGATTTTATTTTGTTGAAAAGATGCTGGAAGCTGAGAATAGTAGTAATTTTAGTCGCCCGGTAAAAATTAAGCGGAATATTTAGTTACCCGGAATCGAATGAAAATTTTTGGGGAAGTTCGTATATACGAGTAGATACGTGAATAGTATTTATTTTTGTTAAATTAAGTTGAATGCGTGGAATTGCCGGTACAGTCGATTGAGTTGGTTTTTGGTCCCAAATATGGACATGTTTTTGTTGGAGGCTTAAATAGCCGAAATTGAAAGTTGTTTATGTTGTGCTGAGTTGTATTTGTTGTGTTGATGTTGTTGATTGTATGTCGTTCATATGTCGTATACATTGCATTGTTTAAGTTGACCTTGATGGCATTGATTAAGTTGACCCTTGATGGCACCTGTTTAAGTTGAAAATTGCCTCGATAACCTGGCATATGTTTAAGTTGGGAGTTCTACTCTGAAATGGTACCACATGCATCTGTATAAGTTGAGTCGTGTTGAGTCGTATTAATGGATTTGTTGTTATGATAAATGTTGATTAGTTGTGATTTGGTTGTTAGTTGTGAATTGGTGAAACTTGTATGATTCTGATTCTAATATATTAATTATCATACTTTTGATTATATTATTGGATATCTCACCCTTTCTTTGTTTCGCCGTTGCCTTTATATTGGTAACGTGCAGGTAATCCGGAATGAAGGAAGCCTACCTTCATTAGTTCGAGTCGGTGGTTGTCGCTTTGATACGTAGCACTCGGGGGGATAATTGCGTGTTTTTCTTATTGATTGGATTATGTTTAAGTTGCTGAATTTTATATTGATTTCGTTAAAGACTTGAATTTTGAAGTTGCTTTATGTTGGCTGAAGATGCTTTAACTGTTTGAAGTTAAAGACTTGTTGATTGGGAGTTATTATTTTGTTGAATTTAAAATTAAGAAAATTTTATGTTGAACTTATTAATCCGCTGCATGAAAGTTAAAGTTGTTATATTTTAAAGATTAAGCAGGTTCGAATCAGTTATCCGTAGAATTTTATTAGTTATTTATGATTTACAGGTGATTGTATGATATGTTAAAGTTGAAATGAATGTGACATCCTGTATGTTGTAAATTTTATACTCTGATATTATATAATTAGGTTGGGTAGAATCAGGGTGTTACATTAGTGGTATCAGAGCAGGTCGGTCCGTCCGGCCAAGTGTCGAGTCGTAGTTGTCTAACAATAGAGTATTGTTATTTGGTTCTAACTTTTGTTTATGTTGCAGTGATAAGTTGAGATGGCTGGAAGGAGCGATGCTGCAATGGCTGCTGCAATGCAAGCAATGGCTCAAGCTGTACAGAATTTACCGAATGCTGGCGAGAATGATGGATCTCGTAGTCTGGCGACATTTCAGAGGGAGAATCCGCCTACCTTCAAGGGCAAGTATGATCCTGATGGAGCATTGGACTGGTTGAAAGAGATTGAGAGGATCTTCCGTGTGATGGACTGCACTCCAGCGCAGAAGGTTCGTTATGGGACTCATATGCTAGCAGTCGAAGCTGATGACTGGTGGCTAGAGACTCGTCAGAGGTTGGAGACTACAGGTGAAGTTATCACTTGGGATGTGTTCTGAAGGGAGTTTCTGAGGAAGTATTATCCAGAGGATGTCCGTGGTAAGAAGCAGATTGAGTTTCTTGAGCTGAAGCAAGGAACTATGTCGGTTACTGATTATGCTGCGAAGTTTGTTGAGCTGGCTAAGTTTTATCCGTACTATACCGGTGATGATGCTGAGTTTTCTAAATGCATCAAATTTGAGAGCGGGCTGTGCTCTGAAATCAAGAAAACTATTGGGTATCAGAAGATTCGTGTCTTTTCTGATTTGGTCGATAGTTGCAGAATTTATGAAGAGGACAAAAATGCTCACTACAAGATTGTTAGTGATAGAAGAGGCAAGCAACAGCAGAACCGTGGTAAGCCTTATGATGCTCCAGCTGGAAAAGGTAAACAGAGAGCGACTGAGGGCAAGAAGACTAGTAGGGGAAATGCTCCTGCTGGTATAACTTGTTTCAATTGCGGAAAACCTGGCCATAAGAGTACTGCGTGCAATCAAGAGGTGAAGAAATGTTTTCGTTGTGGTAAGATGGGACATACTATGTCTGAATGTAAGCATAAGGAGATGGTCTCTTTTAATTTTGGTGAAGAGGGACATATTGGTGATCAGTGTCAGAAGCAAAAGAAAGCTCAGACCGGAAAAGTGTTCGCGTTAGCAGGAACTCAGACAGCTAATGAGGACAGACTTATCAGAGGTATATGTTTCATTAATAGTACTCCTTTAATTACTATTATTGATACTGGTGCTACACATTGTTTTGTTTCTACTAATTGTGTTCAAAGATTGGGTCTTAAATTGTCTACTATGAATGGAGAATTAATCGTCGAGACTCCGGATAAGGGAGCGGTGACTACTTCTCTTGTGTGTTTAAAGTGTCCTTTATCGATCTTCGATAAAGACTTTTATGTTGATTTGGTTTGTTTACCGTTGACCGGAATGGATGTAATCCTGGGTATGAACTGGTTAGAGTATAACTATGTTCATATAAACTGTTATCGCAAGTCGGTGAGGTTTTCTACTCCAGAAGAGGAAGGAGTTGGATTGTTGTCTTTCAGAGAGTTGCAGAAATTGATGAAGGAGGAAGCTCAGATGTTTTCATTGATGGCAACGCTGTCTATTGAGAGTAAAGCAAAGATTGATGAATTGCAAGTGGTGAATGAATTTCCTGAAGTTTTCCCTGACGAAATTCCTGATGTGCCGCCAGAGAGAGAGGTTGAATTTGCAATTGATCTTGTACCTGGTACTAGACCTGTTTCGATGGCACCGTACAAAATGTCGGCATCCGAGTTATCTGAATTAAAGAAGTAGTTGGAAGAGTTACTTGAGAAGAAGTTTATAAGACCAAGTGTATCGCCGTGGGGAGCTCCAGTGTTGCTAGTAAAGAAGAAAAATGGAAGTATGAGACTTTGTGTTGATTATAGACAGCTGAACAAAGTGACAATTAAGAACAAGTATCCACTTCCAAGAATAGATGATTTGATGGATCAATTGGTAGGTGCTCACATGTTTAGCAAGATCGATCTGAGATCGGGTTATCATCAGATTAAAGTGAAAGATTAGGATATTCAGAAGACGGCATTCCGAACATGGTATGGATACTATGAGTATTCAGTGATGCCTTTCGGTGTTACAAATGCGCTGGGAGTATTCATGGAATACATGAACCGTATTTTTCATACTTACCTGGATCGTTTTGTGGTTGTATTCATTGATGATATTCTGATTTACTCTAAGTCAGAAGAAGAGCATAAAGAAGATTTGAGGACAGTATTAGAAGTTTTGAAAGACACGAAGTTGTATGCGAAGCTGTCCAAGTGCGAATTTTGGTTAAAAGAAGTCAGTTTTCTTGGTCATGTAATTTCGGGTAGTGGTATTGCTGTGGATCCGTCTAAAGTAGAGGCTGTTTTAGAATGGGAAACTCCGAAGTCGGCTACTGAGATTAGAAGTTTTCTGGGACTAGCTGGTTATTATAGAAGGTTTATTGAAGGGTTTTCTAAGTTGGCACTTCCGTTAACTAGATTGACTTGTAAAAGTAAAGCTTTTGTGTGGGATGTTCAGTGCGAAGAAAGTTTTACAGAATTGAAGAAGAGGTTGACGTCGGCTCCGGTTTTGACATTACCGAATCCAGGAGAACCGTTTGTGGTTTATTGTGATGCTTCGTTGATGGGTCTAGGAGGTGTGCTTATGCAGAATAATAAAGTAATTGCGTATGCGTCACGACAGTTGAGGACTCATGAAAGGAATTATCCTACGCATGATTTGGAACTTGCTGCAGTTGTATTTGTACTGAAGATTTGGAGGCATTACCTCTATGCCTCTAGATTTGAAGTTTATAGTGATCATAAGAGCTTAAAATATTTGTTTGACCAGAAAGAGTTAAATAAGAGACAGCGCAGATGGTTGGAATTACTAAAGGATTATGATTTCGGTTTGAACTATCACCCAGGAAAAGCTAATGTAGTGCCTGATGCTTTAAGCCGAAAGACTTTACATATGTCAGCAATGATGGCTAAAGAATTGGAATTAATTGAACAATTCAGAGATATGAGTTTAGTTTGCGAAGTGACGCCGCAGAGTGTTACTCTGGGGATTTTGAAGATTAACAATGATTTTTTGGACAGTATCAGAGAAGCTCAGAAGTTAGATGTGAAATTGGTAGATTCGATGGTTGGAATCGATTAGTCAGAGAATAATGATTTTAAATTGGATATGCATGGTGTGTTGAGATTCCGCGATCGGATTTGTATTCCTGATGATGCAAATATGAAAAAGATGATTCTTGAGGAAGGTCACAGAAGCAATTTGAGCATTCATCCAGGAGCTACAAAGATGTATCACGACTTGAAGAAATTGTTTTGGTGGCCTGGGATGAAGCGCGATGTGGCGCAATTTGTGTATGCGTGCTTGACTTGTCAGAAGTCTAAAGTTGAGCATCAGAAGCCTGCAGGGTTAATGCAACCGTTGGAAATTCCAGAATGGAAATGGGACAGCATTTCTATGGACTGTGTGACAGGGTTACCTAATACCTTAAGAGGACATGATTCGATATGGGTGATTGTTGATAGGCTTACGAAGTCGGCTCATTTTATACCTATTAACATCACTTTTCCCGTGTCGAAGTTGGCGGAGATTTATATTCGTGTAATTGTGAAGCTGCACGGTGTTCCTTTGAGTATTGTGTCGGATAGAGATCCGAGGTTTACTTCCGATTTTTGGAAGAGTTTGCAAGAAGCGTTGGGTTCTAAGTTGAGGTTGAGTTCGGCATATCACACTCAGACGGATGGTCAAACTGAGAGGACTATTCAGTCGTTGGAGGATTTGTTGCGAGCATATGTTCTCGAGCAAGGGGGTTTGTGGGACACCCATCTACCGTTAATAGAGTTCACTTATAATAACAGTTACCATTCTAGTATCGGAATGGCACCTTTCGAAGCGTTGTATGGTCGGAGATGTAGGACTCCTTTATGTTGGCATGAATCCGGAGAAAGTATAGTGCTTGGACCGGAAGTTGTTCGAGAGACTACTTGTAATACCCCAAATTTTGACCACTTAGATTTCCCATCATTGTGAAAATCATCATCACAATATGGATGAACAATCATGCTTCATCAGTCTCCCCAAAGATGGGTGAGCATCCAATACAATCAAAATTAGGGTTTCAAGCCCTCTCTGAGTGCTTAGACAAAGGATCAATCAAGAAATGACATGATCTTCAACTTGTCTAATCTCTTAAACATCCACAATGGATCAAAAAGGACTCCCACTTCAAGGATTAAGCACAAGGCTGCTCCCTTCTAGGTGGATCAAGTCTCAAGATCGACAGTGTCACCAAATTAGGGTTTTGGTCGACCAGGGCCTCCAGATGGAAATTTTCATCTGGGCATAAGGCAATGATCCAAAACATGACCTAATATACTCCATGGAACCTCATGAACCCATGCATCAAGTCAATTTTGCCTCAGGGGATGCATTCATAAAAAATCAAGAATTA
The DNA here is from genome assembly GCA_022829125.1 of Lathyrus tuberosus. Taxonomy (NCBI): domain Eukaryota; kingdom Viridiplantae; phylum Streptophyta; class Magnoliopsida; order Fabales; family Fabaceae; genus Lathyrus; species Lathyrus tuberosus. Next base: position 273,017 of record JALAZF010001035.1, read on the forward strand.
GGGTTTCTTGACCTAATTCACCCCTAAGTTGACTTTTGGGATAAACCATGAGCCAAGACCTCAAGAGATGATTTAAGGGTCTCTAATACACCATGTTGATCCATTTGGAACAATGGATTGATCCAAGAAGCTTGAGCAACAAGTTTCATTTTCATCTGCACCACAATTAGGGTTTTAAGGGAAAAGTCAACTGTAACTTTGACTTTTGACCAAGACATGCTCCCAAACCCTAATACATGATTGAATATACCCTATGACACCCATGGAACATGTCCATCAAGTTTGATTTAGGTCAAGGACATGATTTCCTGAAGAATTGCACAGTTTGGAATTCATCTGATAAAAAGTCAACTGTGCACAAAAGTCAACTTTGACTTTTTGAGATTTTTCACCAAAATGGATTTTTAACCCTAAAATGATGTTAATGTATGATTTGAATCATCATTCATCAAGAAAAATCAAGAAAAGTGAGATAACTTGTAAAAGGGGTAACCATAAAACTTAGAAATTTTTCTAAGTTAAAAATAAAGTGGCAAAGGTACCAACTTTGGAGGACCATAACTCCTAAACCACAAGGCCATTTTTTCTCATCCAAAGATGGATTTGTAGCCCTCATTATCACCTACAAAAACTTCAACTACAAGTCATTCCAATTCATTAAGGATTTTGAGTTATGGAGTGATCAAAGTGGCTGAAAAGTGAAAATGTCACTTTTTCCAACACTTAGTGAAATTTTCACTAAGTCAGAATTCTGCTTCACTTTTTGCCAAATGTAGGGGGATTTTTCACTTGGAATCAAAAGAGATCAAAACCAAACTTGTTCAAACAGTTGTTGTATCATGTTAGGGCTTTCCAAAATGGACAAGAACATTGCCAAATTCAACCTACATCATGAGATACAACATTGGCAAGTTGCCTTGCTGAAATCTGTCAAGGCAAGGCAGAATTTGCATTTTGGCTCGATTTGCCAAAATCAGCCAATTGCAATTGCTCCAATCCACTTGGACACCTCAGAGGATTGAATCCAAAGGGGACAATCACTAAGCCAAGCCTCCAAGGTCCAAGGAACAAGGAATAGCATGTTGAACCTAGAGTTGCCAAAATAGGGACAAGACTTCCAATTTGGAATGAGGCATTCAATGGAACCATCAAGGTGTCATGGACTGAGCCATTCTCATCTGAAATCAGTCAAGACTTATCCAAGACCAAGGGGACCAAAGCTCTGTGCCTTAAGCTCTAGTCAATGGCTAGAGGAGACTTTCATTTCCATTGGCCAACATTGAGGAAACCTACTTACCAGCTGCCATGTACTATTCCTTGCAAAACAAACTTGCTCTACTATAAACAGAGCTCAATTGTGGTCAGTTTAAGTACACCAAAGCCATCTAACAGATGCTTTCCTCAAAAATCTCTTTCTCTTGGCAAAAATGCCTTTCTTAGCAAGGTAGCTATCGGGTTTTGAGTTTGAGAGCAATTCTGCACAAACCAATCACTCACACACCTCACATACATCACATATGAGCTGATCAAACACTCACATAACTTCTGAAACATCAAAATCTCAAAATCACTTGCCATCCACACAAGTTTGAAGTGAAGTTGCAGCTGAGATGCCATAAACTGATCCAGTCCATTTCAATTCAATCCAAGTGTTCAAACACACTCCATATGGTGTAGGGAAGCTATTCAGATCATCACAGCACATCTGTAATACCTCCAACCCAGAATTTGATTTGCTCTTGCTGTCACGACTTGAAGGTAAGCCTAAACTTGGGCATCTCTCAATCTATGCATATTTCCTCGCACAATAATTTGGCCATATGTTCATAATCATGCATGGAATGTTTTCCCTCAATTAATTGCATTGTTTGAATCGTGTATCAAAAATCCTAGCCTTCATGCAGAAATTAGGGTTCTTGAGGTTTCTTCGTGATTTCTTGTTGTATGTTTAATTTAAATGAAATTAAAGTACATAGACATGATCGTGAGGTTGAGGCGAGCATAATGATATGTAGATTGCATGTTATAATCAAGTATTCAGTGAGATTGGATAGAAAATGCAAATCAGCCAAACCCAGAAAACGCGCGTGTTCTTGGTGTTGTTCTTGGCGCCATTTTCAGATTTTCAAATATTTGAATTTTGTGATTTTGTTTAATTGATTCAAAAATTAATTTCTCTCTGAGTTTTAATGATTTTGAGTTGATTCTTTTTTTAATAATTCACAAAAATGTTAAAATATTTTATTTTATCAAAAAATCCCAAAAATATTATTTATTTCATATAATTGATATTTTTGTAAAGAATTAATATTTTGATTGTTTTTGGCATTTTAAATATTTTTTCTACATTGATTTTGCAACTTTTAATGCTTTCTAATTATTTAGTAGGTCAATACTTAATTTTTGAAGCATTAATCCAAGATCACAATTTGTTTTCCATGTGTTAAATAATTTTTGATCATTTTAATTGAATTTTTATTCAATTAAATACATTTTTGAAAACAAATTAGGGTTTTGGATTAATTCAACCCTCATAAATCATTTTCAAAACACTTTGGGCCTATATTAGAGTGTAAGACCCAATCCTTTTTTGACCAAATCATCTTTGGGCCTCCCTTATTGTATAAGTCCCGATACCGTCAAAAAAAACAAACGGCGCGATCGTCGCCTTTTCAAAATAACCCTTGGGCCTCTCCTCGAGCTATAAGACCCATTCAAAACACTTTGGGCCTCTATTAGAGTGTAAGACCCAATCCTTTTTTGACCAAATCATTTTGGGCCTCACTTATTGTATAAGTCCCTCTGCATTAAAAGAAAACCTCGGCGTGATCGCCATTTTTAAACGAAAAATCATTTGGGCCTACCCTCGTGTTATAAGCCCCACTCTTTTCTTTAAACCTTTTTTGGGCCTCTTGAGAGAGTGTAAGACCCATCCCTTTGTACAGAAAACCATTTTGGGCCCCAGTCACTTGTATAAGTCCCGCTGTACAAATTCAAACAGTGCGCTCACTGATAAAACTCTGGGCCTCTCCTTAAGCTGTAAGCCCCAAATCTTTCTTTTTCAAAGCACTTTCTCCTTTGATTTTGAATATACTGTTGTTTTCAATCTTTCTTTGTTGAACAACTAACCAAACAGCATGGAAGCTCTACAACCGAGTAAGTGGTTATCGCTTTCATTTACTGCTTTCATATTATAAACTGTATTGTGGGGCTGCTCACTGTAAGTCTCCTTTCATAAGCTCATATCTACTGTGTAATAATAGTATAGATATTTCGAGTTTCCCCGGCAACTACGTCTAGAACTAGGTGACGCCGTTTCATTTATTCGTAGAAATAGACGCCTAGATCCCCAATAGGAGCACCAGATACAGTCTTCTCTTCGGCTGTCCTCCTTAGGAATCGTCAAGAAATTCTATCCCCCAGAGATGAATTATTCTCGGTGAAACTTCTCTTGAATTTCTTCAAACCGCCGAACGGTTCGGACTCTCTCTAAAAGTTAAAGTCACTGGATAGTAAACCTCGCACGTTTACCAGTGGTTTTAACTCTAAAAGAGTTTTCCTGAACTTTTCTTTGGTTTGGGACCCACGGGCTTCTTAAAAGCATCGGCCTCCTCTTGGGCATCATACAAGGACCCACAGGCTTCTTAAAAGCAACCCCGCCTCCTCTTGGGCATTATTCAAGGACCCTACGGCTTCTTAGAAGTATTCACAGCCTCCTCTTAGGCTTCGTATAATGATCTCTTCCTCCGAGAATGATAGCCTCCTCTTGGGCTTCGTACAAGGACCCGTCGGCTTCTTAAAAGTTTCCAGCCTCCTCTTGGGCTTCATACAAATTGTCCCGACGACCTCCTAGAGGTATAGGAACAGAACCTAGTCATCCTCATAGAGCAGTCCTTTCATAGAGTCTACTACTGTTTCTCGAAGTATAGTACAAAAGATAAAACTCTAGACACGGACAGTCTAACTTCCTTGAGTCTCAAAGACATTCTCAAGCACCCTTCGTTAAATAGGAAGGAAACCCGCAGACTCGGACAGTCTCAATACCCTTTGGATTTCCCGTTTCCTCAAAGAGAAGGAAATATCCCTGATCCTCAAATCAAATCCTTGAGTACAGTGTTGCTCATATAAGAACTGATTTTCTCTTTGAAATCCGTATATTGGATCTGTCACTCAATTGAAACAGTTACAATAGCCTCCATCTCGGGCTTCGTACGAGATACCAAAATTCTCCCCACTGGAGTCAAAACAACCTTTTCGCCTCTCTCTCAGGCTTTGTATGAGACACAAAAGATTCCCTCATTGAGTCAATCACCCCTTTTTTTTGCCTCCATCTCGGGCCTCGTACGAGATATAAATCCCTTAAGCAAAAGTCGAACTCTTTGCTAGCCTCCTCTTAGGCTTTGTATAACGATATGCCCCACTGGGTCAAAAACCTTTAGCCTCTCTCTAGGGCTTTGTACGAGACACAAAATAGCCTCCTCTTAGGCTTTGTATAATGATTTTCCTAGCGTAAATTAGCCTCCTCTTAGGCTTTGTATAAGAAAACCACTGGTTGATCCAATCAATCTTTTAGCATCAAAGCTGTGCCATGTTCACAGTACACAAACATCAACAACTCCTTCATCTAATCGCTGTAAGCGGCAAGCCTCTGGATCATCTATATCCATGCCACTGTCCCTCTTTTAGCATGAGAAATTCCTAAGGAAAGATGGCATTGCTCTACACTGAGTTAAAGTCTTCTCCTTCAGGTTAAAACCCTTTCTTCGGAAATTATGGCATTGCTCGGATCCGCGTATCCCAGTTAAAGTAATTCTCCTTCCCCCTCTTTAGAGATGACAAATTCTCTCTAAAGTCGAGGTCTTTCAGCTTCACGTCTTGGGCTTTGAACAAGACACAAATAGACCTTTCAGCTTCACATCTTGGGCTTTGAACAAGATACAAATCACCTTTCGCTTCACGTCTTGGGCTTTGAACAAGACACCAAAAACCAATTTCCTCCCATAGAATAGGAGGAACTACGAACGCTCTGATTTCCCTGTTTCGGTAAACGGGAATACGTAGGCATAAGATCGAAAGAAAAGATCTTAGCGAGCGCAATTAACAAAAAACCCAAATCCCATATCCCCATCAATCAAAAGCAGTAATTCAAAAGCATCAGTCCTAACATCCTAATCCTTATTCCCCGCCAGAAACCCTTTGCCTAGAAAAAAGAAAGAAAGAAACCTGTATTGGCGAAATACGAATAACCAGTACAAAGGCCCCCCCACATTGATAGCATCCGTAACCTAACAGACCGTTGTTTAAACTCAGTATGCAAAGCAGGGTTAATTGGAGACATCTATTTCCCTTCCTTATTCAGCTCACAATAGGATAAAAAATGAATCGACCTGTAGTTTTAAGCTCAACCGCAGAGAGCGACCAGCGCTTAAGAACTGCGTCCAAAATCGCTCGCTACAGAAAAGTGGCGCCCACCATGGGGCCAGTTTTTATTTCTGTCTATTTTCCTTGTAAAATGGCGACTCTGCTGGGGAGTCTCCTTTTCTGCCTTAGGGCATCATCCCCGTTTTCTACGGAAAATGGGAACTCTACCGAAGAGAAAGATTGACCTATGCTGGTCCATCTCTTAGGCAGGGAATCACAGATTGGGGCTTCCGTCGGGGAACCCATTTCTGTCAGGAACTTAAGATTCATAGCTTTATAAGTCTAGGATGATTAGGACAAATATATATACTGCTTTTCCTAATTGCTATACGTGTTTATTTTTCTGCTAATGGGAATGCGGGTGATGCCGTATGTGGACAGAATGAGTATACACTTAAGAAAAGCCAACCTTTTTCGTAGTACAGAAGCTATCGGAAATAGCTGTTACGCGATACTACCCTCATTTGAGGCTGGTGATCTATTCTCGGTGAATGGCACTTACTCTAAGATTGCACACAACTCGCTGGCGATCCGCTTGTTGTTTTTCTTTCCTGGGAGGAGCTGATGATAATGAGTACAGGTACAAAAATCACCCTAGTATAAACCTTTGGGGATGGGTAGAGCCTTGACTTCATGACAACGACCCTCTGACCCCATGTTTTTTCTATGTTTTTGTGTGCTGCATTCATGCATTCATTTAATAAAACATTAAAACATTCAAAAAACTTTCTCTTCTAGTCTCTCTGTTTTTCAAATTAAACTAAGACTGTGATTGCAAATATCAGAGAAAAAGATTGCATTAATGGATTTCGGTAGAAGGAGAACTCACCAGTATACCTTCAAAGTTCCAAAACTAGGGGATTTGAGAAAGTTAGCAAGGATGATCGTTAACCCAGAGGCTTTCAGAGCCAAGCACGGTGGTTTGCTACCACTGTTAAGAGTCCATGTGATTAAGGGGGTCATGGATGCGCTCATTCAGTTCTACGATCCGGTTTATCATTGTTTCACATTCCCGGATTACCAGCTGGCACCAACGCTGGAGGAGTACTCTCATCTGACTGATTTACATATCACTGATCGAGCTCCATTTTTTGGACTGGAAGAAATTCCAAAGAATCAGACTATTGCAAGAGCAATTTATTTGGATGAGTCTGAGGTCAGGACTCACATGACTACTAAGGGTGGCATCCAAGGTTTGCCAGCCCAGTTCCTGACCAAGAAAGCTCTGTACTTCGCTAGTATAGGGAACGGGACTGCTTTTGAAAGCATCTTTGTCTTGCTCACCTATGGGTTATTTTTGTTTCCTAACATCAATAACTTCGTCGATATCAACGCTATTAAGGTTTTTCTCATTGGAAACCCTGTGCCGACTTTGCTCGCAGATGTGTATCATTCTGTACACTTAGGAAATTTGTACAGCGGAGGGGAGATCACATGCTGTGTACCTTTGCTTTACAAGTGGTTTATCTCTCACTTGCCCAAGTCTGCCGCTTTTTGGGATTGCAAGAGTGTCTTACGTTGGTCGCAGAAGATCATGTCCCTCACCAACTCTGATATAGATTGGTGTAATAGGATTTATGAGGGAATCAGAATCATTGACCGTTGTGGAAACTTCCCCAGCGTACCCCTCATAGGAACTAAAGGAGGAATCAACTATCATCCGATATTAGTTCTTCGTCAATTTGGATACCCGATGAGACACATCCCACTGGGTGTTCATCTGGAAGGTCTTTTCTTCAAAGAAGGAGAAAACGACAGAGCACTAAAGATGGAAATAGTGCAAGCTTGGAAACATGTTCATAAGAAAGGACGAGAGTCTCTGGGAAAACCGGACTGTGTCTCGGTGGAGCCTTATCTCCATTGGGTAAAAACTAGAGCTCTCAAGCTAAAGATGCCTTATCCTCGTTACAAAATTCTTCCGCCAAGGGAAATTGTCATGTACTTCATGACGGAAACTGAAAGGCTTCAGGTTACTCTCAACAAAGTTCAAAAGGAAAGAAGGTCATGGAAGAACAAGTACCGCACCCTCAACATAGAGTGTATCCAAATACAGCAATTACTAAAAGAGAAAGATGCTCTGATTGAAATGTTGGAGCAGCATGCTGTAGAGAATCAAGATGACCAAAGGAATTTGCTCACTCCTTTCACTTGGCAAAGGAATGACAACCCGACAACGGCCCAAGCGCCCCGGTCAAAGAAAAGGAAGATATCAGAGTCAGCACCCGATTTCTCCTCAGAGAGGACTCGGGACCCATTAGTTTAGGTTTCTGTTTCTGCACTTTGTAATCTACTGTATTTCCATTTCTGTAATCCTTTGGAATTCAATAAAAAGGGGTTTCCCCACTGTTTGATATTTGCAATCTAATTGTCGAAGTTTATTTTGATTAAACCAAACAACAATTAATATAATCATTGCATTCATCATTCTCACATCGCGTATTCTCCTTACCTACGAATCTCACGTTTGTGTCTCGATTCTAGAGTCAAACTGTCTCATTCGTATAATACTCAGGCCAATCGTCAGAAAAAGATGGATGATCTTGAGGAAGAAAACAGAGAGTTGAAAGAAGAGATCGACACTCTGAGAGAGGATATGAGAAAGCTTCGTAACGACATACAAGCCATGGCAGAAGCTCAGCTGCAAAGAACTGTGATCTCAGAGATCACCTCAACGCCCATCATAGAAAAGTATGATCCTAGGTATCAGATACCAAAAGATAGTCCTTGGGGCATGCCTGTTAACTATATCCCGGAAGGATATGTTCCGCCGATCACTGAAGATCAGGGAATCGCAACAGAAGCCGCTGGGCCTGAAGGTTACAAACTTCAGGAAAGCGAAGATGCCAGGGGCATACTGAAGACTCCTGAAGGTTACAAACTTCGGGAAGCGCCAAGACTTACTGCCATAGTCATGGTACCACCCCCTGTGGTGCACACTGTCCCGGAAGGACGGATTCCACCAACACCTTCTGGTAAGAAGGAAACTATGTTTGACAGAATGGAGGAATTCCAGGAACAGTTCTTGGAAATGCAGAAAGAGCTGCAAGCCATTCGCGGTCAGGATTTATTCGGAAAGGACGCCGCAGACCTCTGCTTGGTCCCAAATGTAAAAGTCCCGCACAAGTTCCAAGTGCCCGACTTTGAAAAATACAAGGGTAACTCTTGCCCTCAGAGCCATCTGGTGATGTACGCTCGGCGGATGTCAGCTCAGACGGAGAATCAGGACCTGCTGATTCACTACTTCAAGGATAGTTTAACCGGTGCCGCACTCAAATGGTACATGGGTTTAAACCGTACTACGATCAGTACATTCAGAGATCTTGGTACTGCCTTCGTCCAACAATACAAATACAATTTAGACATGGCACCCGACAGAGATCAACTCAGATCAATGTCGCAAAAGGAAAAGGAAACCTTTAAGGAGTATGCTCAAAGGTGGCGTGAAATTGCCGCTCAAATTTGTCCACCTCTTGAGGAAAAAGAGATGACAAAGATCTTCTTAAAGACCTTAAGCTCGTTTTACTATGACCGAATGGTTGCCAGCGCACCCAGTGATTTCACCGAAATGGTCGGTATGGGTGTACGTCTTGAGAAAGCCGTCCGAGAAGGACGTTTGGTAAAAGACACTGGATCGACGAGCGGTACTAAAAAATATAGTAGTGCTCTCCCTAAGAAAAAAGAGCAAGATATCGGGAATATCTCTCTCGGAAAGCAAAGGCGACGTTATCAGCCAGTAGCAGCTGTTACTCCTGCTATCGGCCCCGCGCCTGTTCCTATGTATCAACCTCAGGTTGCGCAGAGCCAACCTGACCAACAAAGGACACAACAGCCTCTTCAGCAGGCTCGTCCTCCATATAACAACAACCGTACAACACGGCCATCAGGATTTGATCCTATACCTGTAACGTACACAGAACTGTTTCCGTTACTACTAGCCAAGGGGCACATCCAGACTAAGTCTCCCCTTTCAGTTCCGGAAAATCCGCCTTTCTGGTTTAAGGTGGATTAAACATGCCCTTATCATCAAGGAGGTTCAGGGCATAACATTGAGACTTGCCTCAATTTCAAATCCGACGTGCAAAAGCTTGTTAGGAGCGGGCTCTTATCTTTCAAAGATACGAACCCTAATGTTCTCAAGAACCCGCTGCCTCAACACGAGAAAGCTGCAGTCAATCTGATTGAGAAAGAGACTAACAATGTCTATCAAATTCACGATGTACTCATATTGGGGACCAATCTGGTCAAGATGCATTGTAGACAGAGTGGATATGGCCATGTGCCACCTCATAACTATCACCAGTGTGATATCTGCTCTAAAGATAACCAGGGATGTTCGGTAGTGCAATCAGTTCTACAGGAACAAATGGATCTTGGATGGATCCAGGAGCACCGAGTTCGTGGAGTTAACATGGTCTCTATGAATTCTAACGTCATTCAGAACCACGACATCCGTGTGATGAATGTCAACTTGGTGGCGATGCACTCAAGGCAAATCCAGTATCATAATCTGTCGCGGCACGATTATAGTTCCTGTCTGATTTGCTCGGTAAACAAACAGGGATGCTCTTTCATACAAGAGGCCCTCCAGCGTCAGATGGATCTTGGATGGATCCAAGACTACCATGATAGGAATCCCTATCAAATCAACATGGTTCAGATCTTTGACATTCGCGTGATGAATACCAACCTGGTAGAGTTACATGCTGAGCAGGTCCGACTCGGATTCTTAATATCACATGACTATCAAAACTGTAAAGCAGGTTGCAAAAACGATCGAGGTTGTACCTTCGTCCAGGAGGCACTTCAGCACTTGTTAAATCACTGGTGGATGCCAATCTACATGGACGGAGATACTCGGCAGATTAGTATCAATAACAGGAATCCTACTCGTCGTCAAAGTCAGGATGTCCGATCAATGGAAGGTAACCTAGTGAGGTTACATTGTATTCAAAGTGGGCGTGGCCAGGTGCCACCACACAACTATGACAGTTGTAGCGTCTGTTCGGAAAGTAACCAAGGGTGTTACCTTGTGAGAGCAGCTCTTCAGGGTCAGGTCGATCATGGAGAAATTCGTCCATATCCAGGTTCAGGACCCATCATTTGGTCGCCGAACTACCTTGCCGATCAGGTTGAGGATGTTGTCACGATCTCTGGTCATCACCAGATCAGGGATGTTTTTGCCATCATTCCTCTACTTGACGAATCTAGAGTTCCCAACCGGGAACGGATCAAGGTTACTTATGATGGTCAGAAAAATCAGAAGGTTCCCATAGTCATCTGTCTACCGGGGCCATTACCGTATGAATCAGCTAAGGCGATCCCTTACAAATACGGTGCAACAATAATTGAGAATGGAAAGGAAATTCCATTACCCTCCGTCGTGAATATTGCAGACATCAGTCGTGTAACACAGAGTGGTCTAATCTTCAACCGAGGGGTGGGAGAATCCAACAAAGAAAAGGAACTTCAGGCGGAAATTCCTGATCCACCAGTCAGCCAATCTGGTAATCCCGACTTTTCAAAAGACAAAGATGAGATGCTAAAGCTCATCCAAAGGAGTGAATATAACATTGTTGATCAACTGTTACAGACTCCTTCAAAGATCTCAGTATTATCACTGTTACTCAGTTCAGAAGCACACAGAGAGGCTCTACAGAAAGTCTTGGAGCAAGCCTTTGTGGAACAGGATGTAACAATCAGACAATTCGATAGCATTGTCTCTAACATCACTTCCTGCAATAATTTGGGATTTAGTGATGAGGAATTACCTGAAGAGGGTCGCCGTCATAACATGGCGCTCAATTTCACAGTTAACTGCCAGGGCGATGCTTTAGCCAACGTACTGGTAGACACAGGGTCAGCCTTGAATGTTATGCCGAAGTCCACCTTGATGCAATTATCATTCAAGGGCCCTCCGATGAGAGTCAACGAGGTCGTCGTCAAAGCATTCGACGGATCCAGAAAAACAGTTATCGGCGAAGTGGATCTTCCCATAACTATTGGTCCTCACACTTTCCAAGTCACTTTCCAGGTCATGGACATCCGGGCAACATACAGTTGTTTATTAGGAAGACCTTGGATACATCAGGTTGGAGCGGTTACTTCAACCCTCCACCAAAAGCTAAAGTTCGTCAAGAACGATCAACTTATCACGGTTTGTGGGGAACAAGCCTTGCTCGTAAGCAACTTATCATCATCTACTTGTGTGGAACCCGAGGAGGTTATTGGAACTCAGTTCCAAGCACTATCAGTGAGCAAGAACGATCAATCCGAAGAAGGAACTTCAATTTCTTCATACAAAGATGCTATCAAAGCGGTCGAGAGTACCGATACAACCGGATGGGGACAGCTTGTCATCCCTATTGACAATAAAACAAAGAAGGGTCTTGGTTTTTCTGCAACCTGTACCCAGACAGCCGCCAACGATGAAAGTCTTCATCCCCTTCAAAACTTCTTCCACAGTGGAGGTTTTCTTCACCCAGTGTCTCAGACAGTTTATGCTATCAATGAGGAAGATCCCTCTGACACGGATAAAGAATGGAAGTCCTACCTTAACAAGGACGGCTATATGTCTCAGGAAGAGGTGCCTATGCCTTTTTGCTTTCCTACAGAAAGTCCGAGATTTATACCAAGATCAGATGTCGAAATGATCTACGGAGATTGTGATCCGGAAGGATGCCGTGCTCCGCCAAATTCATTAGAGGAAGACACTCTGATGAAAGAAAACTTTGATCACAATTACTATGGCCCGATGGATGGTCTGCCAATGTCGCAGCTTTACCCAGGAAACTTGGGGCAAGAAAGTCAGTCGAGTAATGAAACTCAGCTAAGCGTCATTGAACAGAATACCTGTATCCCCGCCATGTCATGGGATCAACACTCAGGTCATTCGAAAACTACTCAACATGAAGATGAATTTTCAACGTTTGCAGGACTTGAATTCATCAACTATGCTTTTCCCGAGGTCAACGTCATCGAGAGGGATGACTTCTCCAGTTCCAAAGAAGTTTGGGACACTCTGGGAGAACCAAGTGGAAAATTCGACTTTATGGTCAAGTACACCGCTCTCGAAAGCTCTCGTATCAGGTTCGAAGATATCCAGCCAACTGGATGGGGAGATACAGCTGAGAGCACCAATGCTATGCAAAATGCAACAGAGGAATCCTCCTAGAACAATTCTGCTTGGGAGACAGATTCCAACGACCCTGCTCCACCAGAAATCAGCGTCATTTCTGAAGACAAATCAAGGAAGGTGCCAGACTTTGTGATTCACCGAGGAGTTCGCCCCCAATGGGTTGCTGTCGAGGTTCCAAAGGTCATTCATCAGTCAAAGTAATTGCCATCTTTAACCTTTCACCCTGCCCAGGTGAAACGGATGTTTTGATAGGGCTCGCTTTTTGTAAATTTCCCTCTTCGCTTTGCCCAGAGCGAGTGAGTTTTGTTTTATAGGGCTGTAGTTTCAAGATTCGACTTGTTCATTAATAAAATAACGTCGTTCTGTAATTTCCGCATTAATTGCTGTTTTCTCTTTTTGCTTTTTCAGAAAATGGTAATCCTAAAAAACATTCAATAATAAAAACAAGCAGTAAAATCAAAACACTGCACACACTTACATTTTCTCTATCTCTTCTAAACACGAATCATCACGTCATGCAGATTGCTTATTTTATACCCCGTTGAAACATACGATCCGATGCCTTCTTCCAACTTTGAGTTCCCGGTATTCGAGGATGAAGAAGAAAATGACAACGAAATTCCAGAAGAGATCTCCCGATTACTCAGACAAGAGGAAAGGTCCATTGAACCTCACAAAGAATCGTTGGAAACGGTAAACTTGGGTTCAGAGCAAGAGAGAAAAGAAATCAGGATCGGAGCACTGCTCAGTCCAACTGCCAGAGAGGGTTTGATAAAGCTTCTCAAAGAATTTCCCGATGTATTCGCTTGGTCCTATCAGGATATGCCAGGGTTGGATACCAGCATCGTGGAACATCACTTACCGCTAAGATCGGAATATCCGCCAGTAAAGCAAAGGTTGAGACGCACTCACCCGGACATGGCCATCAAAATCAAAGAGGAGGTACAGAAACAGATTGACGCGGGTTTCCTCGCTACATCTGAATATCCTCAATGGTTAGCCAACATCGTACCCGTTCCCAAAAAGGATGGAAGGGTCAGAATGTGTGTTGATTACAGAGATCTGAACAAGGCAAGTCCAAAGGACGACTTTCCTTTACCACACATTGACATGCTGGTTGACAGCACAGCAAAGTTCAAAGTTTTCTCCTTCATGGATGGATTCTCGGGCTATAACCAGATCAAAATGGCGCCGAAAGACATGGAGAAAACTTCGTTCATTACCCCATGGGGTACCTTTTGTTACAAGGTAATGCCGTTCGGTTTGAAGAATGCCGGGGAAACCTATCAAAGGGCCATGACTACTCTGTTTCATGACATGATACACAAAGAAATCGAAGTGTATGTCGATGATATGATTGCAAAATCAAGAACAGAGGATGAGCACGTTGAACATCTGTCAAAATTGTTCGAACGTCTAAGAAAATTCAAGCTCCGCTTGAATCCTAACAAGTGCACCTTCGGTGTCCGTTCGGGGAAATTACTAGGGTTCATCGTCAGCCAGAAAGGAATTGAAGTTGATCCTGACAAGGTCAAGGCCATTCAAGAAATGCCTTCTCCGAAAACTGAAAAACAAGTCAGAGGATTCCTGGGACGTTTGAACTACATCTCCAGATTCATATTCCTCATGACCGCCACATGTGCGCCAATTTTTAAATTACTCAAAAAGAACCAGGATTGTGGTTGGTCAGAAGATTGCCAAACCGCCTTTGACAGTATCAAGGAATATCTGTTAAATCCTCCGATCCTATCACCTCCAGTGGAAGGAAGACCACTGATCATTTACCTCACAGTCCTAGAGGACTCAATAGGATGTGTACTTGGCCAACAAGACGAAACTAAAAGGAAAGAGTCTGCCATTTACTATCTAAGCAAGAAATTCGCCGACTGCGAGACTCGGTACACAATGCTTGAGAAAACTTGTTGCGCTTTGGCTTGGGCAGCCAAACGTCTTCGCCAGTACATGATTCGTCATACTACTTGGTTGGTCTCCGAAATGGATCCAATCAAGTACGTTTTCGAAAAACCTGCTCTCACGGGAAGGATTGCCCGTTGGCAGATGTTACTATCAGAATATGACATAGAGTACCACGCTCAGAAAGTCGTTAAAGGAAGTATTTTAGCCGATCATTTGGCTCATCAACCGATTGACGATCAAGAATCAATCGGGTTTGACTTCCCAGACGAAGATGTCATGTATCTAAAGATGAAAGATTGCGATGAACCGCTACCCAGTGAAGGGCCAGAACCAGGTTCCCAGTGGGGACTTATCTTTGACGGAGCAGTCAATCATTATGGAAACGAAATTGGGGCAATCATGGTTACCCCTCAGGGTACCCACATTCCTTTCACTGCCAGACTTACGTTCAAATATACGAACAACGAGGCCGAATACGAAGCATGTATCATGGGTCTCGAAGAAGCGGTTGATTTAAGGATCAAAAACTTGGACGTATACGGCGATTCAGCATTGGTTATTAACCAGATAAAAGGAGATTGGAACACATACCAATCAGGATTGATTCCGTACAAAGACTATGCAAGGAGGTTGTTACCCTTCTTCAACAGAGTCGACTTTCATCACATCCCTCGTGATGAGAATCACATGGCTGATGCATTAGCCACTCTCTCTTCCATGATTAGTGTAGGTCGATGGAATGACATACCTAAGATCGACATCATGCGCCTTGAACGGCCCGCTTACGTCTTCGCAATTGAAGAAGTCATAGACGACAGACCTTGGTATCACAATATCAAATGCTTCCTTCAGAAACAAGAGTACCCATCTGGGGCACTCAGAAAAGACAGGAAAACCCTCAGAAGATTGGCTGGAAACTTCTTCCTGAGCGGTGACACTCTTTATAAGAGAAATTTTGACATGGTCTTGCTCCGATGCGTCGACAGACCAGAAGCAGACATGCTCATGAAAGAAATTCATGAAGGATCCTTTAGCACTCATGCCAACGGACACACAATGGCGAGAAAAATTCTCAGGGTCGGGTATTATTGGTTGACAATGGAATCCGACTGCTACAAGTACATGAGGAGGTGTCACGAGTGTCAGATATACTCCGACAAAATTCATGTACCGCCATCACATCTCAAAGTTCTTTCTTCCCCGTGGCCTTTTTCCATATGGGGAATCGACATGATTGGTATGATTGAGCCCAAGGCTTCAAACGGACATCGGTTCATCCTGGTAGCCATTGACTATTTCACCAAGTGGGTCGAAGCAGCGTCATTCGCCAATGTAACCCGACAAGTGGTGGTTCGATTTATCAAAAACAATATCATCTGCCGTTATGGTGTTCCAAGTGAGATCATTACTGATAATGGATCCAACTTGAACAATAAGATGATGAAAGAGTTGTGTGCAGAGTTCAAGATTGAACACCATAACTCATCTCCCTACCGACCCAAGATGAACGGAGCGGTAGAAGCGGCTAACAAGAACATCAAGAAGATCGTTCAAAAGATGGTTGTAACCTATAAAGATTGGCACGAAATGCTACCCTTTGCTCTTCACGGTTATCGAACATCTATCCGCACTTCAACAGGGGCAACCCCTTTCTCTCTAGTATATGGCATGGAAGCAGTGCTTCCCATAGAAGTAGAGATCTCGTCAATCAGGGTATTGATGGAAGCTCAGCTCACCGAAGCTGAATGGTGTCAAAGTTGACACGACGAACTGAACCTGATCGAAGAAAAGAGAATCACGGCACTATGCCACGGTCAGTTGTATCAACAAAGAATGAAGAGGGCGTTCGACAAAAAGGTTCGGCCTCGTGTCTTCAGAAAAGGAGACCTCATGCTCAAGAAGATACAATCATTTCTCACTGACTCTCGGGGCAAATGGACCCCGAATTAGGATGGCCCATATGTGGTCACGAAAGCTTTCCCAGGCGGCGCCTTGAGACTTGCAACCATGGACAGAGAGGAATTTGCCTACCCCACGAATGTTGATGTAGTCAAGAAATACTTCGCCTAAACTAAAAAAAAAAACGTCTCGGTGGATTGAAAACCCGAAAGGGCGGTCCAGGCAAAAGTTAGAGACATGAAAAAAAAGAATCGTCCCGATGGATTAGAAATCTCATAGTACAATCCAGGCAAAAATTAGGGATAATGGCAAGTAACTATGTTCAACAGAGGCAAGTCCCTCAGCAGCAGTAGTTACATCATCTATCGGAGGAAATCTCTAGTCAAAGGTCATCTTCGACGGAAGCTCAGGATGCCCCGAATTCGAAGTTGGTAGAAGGATAGTGGTCGTTATGTTTCAACGTAGCCCTTTTCCCTGTAAATTACCATTTTCTAACTTTGTATACACTCTTTGGAATCACGCGTTTGGCTGATCTCCATCCTATCAATAAAATTTGAGCCCTTGTGCTTTTGTTTGTAATTCTTTACTTGTTTTAGCTTTACAGAACGACGTTGTTTAAACTTAATCAGCGATTCTTGAAATAAAACAAAAATGAATTTACTTGTTAAAACTTTTTCTGCTTTTAAATTAAAGATGGCATTTCTTTTGACTGTTAAGAATCAGAAGAACATCGATCGCTTCTCCCGAAGTAAGCGAATTTCAAAGTGCAGAATTAAAGTACTCCTTCTAAACCAGTTCGCCTGAATGAAGGGATCAACTGTGTCAGAGACCTTGTTTCGTCTGACATCCTCGGGCGAGTTCTCATCTCCTAAGCCCGATCAACATAGCTCCCCGCGTCGACTATCTCTCCTAAGCAAGGTGGAATTGTTATTTTGAATCAACGGTACTTCTTCGTCCCGCGATGGCCGAGTATCCAATTGTGTTTATCCATTAGTCTGTATGTCGCGTCAGTTTTGTCAGCATAAACGTACATACTTCATGCATTCTATTTGTGTTCGCATTTCGTATTGCATCACTATCACTTGAGTCGGTCTTGTCCCCTAGTGATGAACAGTTTTCTCAATCGAGTTTGTCAGTTCTTTCCTCGTCAGAAAGTGTTGCGTCTGCACAATCTCGCCACCAGTGTATCTTTAGATCAGAGTCGGCACTTGGCCACTTTGATAACTTGAACCTCTGAATGACCAGAGAAACCTTCAACAGATGTCACTCTTCGCCATTGAAGATGATATCCTTGCTTTCCCGGATTAAGTAAAATCCACAGAGAAAGCCTCGTGATCAGAGATTCGGCAGCACGCCAGTTTTGCTCCGAAAAACCGTTGATGAAAAGGTCATCGGCACCTCAAAATTGGATCCCATCATATGGCATTTCTCCGGGAAGATCCCGAGAAAAGTATGATGTAACCCTAAGCAAAAACAGTCTCTCAAGAGACTCGCTTTCCCCAGTAGAATCGACAGATGGCATCTCCAAAACAGAGAAGTTTGTGTACCTCTACAACTCAGACGAATGGGTTCCCCAGCAAGTCTGACATCAAAACTTTTTCCACTCAAATGGCATCTCCCCAGGAAAATTCGGCGAGAAGTTTGAGGAAAGCCGCTACGAATAGCGTCCCTTGTCAGTATAGTTTATTGACAAAAGAAACTAAGACCAGTTCCTTGGTAGGAAACCAGGATCGAGGGGAAGTTTATATCAGAAACTAAGACCAGTTCCTTGGTAAGAAACCAGGATCGAGGGGAAGTTTAAATCAGAAACTAAGACCAGTTCTTGGTAGGAAACCAAGAACGAGGGGAGGTTTATTTCAAAAGAAAACTGAGACCAGTTCCTTGGCCGAAAACCAGGATCGAGGGGAAGTTTACCTTTTCTAAACATCGTTGGAAATTCCAGAATGGAAATGGGACAGCATTTCTATGGACTGTGTGACAGGGTTACCTAATACCTTAAGAGGACATGATTCGATATGGGTGATTGTTGATAGGCTTACGAAGTCGGCTCATTTTATACCTATTAACATCACTTTTCCCGTGTCGAAGTTGGCGGAGATTTATATTCGTGTAATTGTGAAGCTGCACGGTGTTCCTTTGAGTATTGTGTCGGATAGAGATCCGAGGTTTACTTCCGATTTTTGGAAGAGTTTGCAAGAAGCGTTGGGTTCTAAGTTGAGGTTGAGTTCGGCATATCACACTCAGACGGATGGTCAAACTGAGAGGACTATTCAGTCGTTGGAGGATTTGTTGCGAGCATATGTTCTCGAGCAAGGGGGTTCGTGGGACACCCATCTACCGTTAATAGAGTTCACTTATAATAACAGTTACCATTCTAGTATCAGAATGGCACCTTTCGAAGCGTTGTATGGTCGGAGATGTAGGACTCCTTTATGTTGGCATGAATCCGGAGAAAGTATAGTGCTTGGACCGGAAGTTGTTCGAGAGACTACTTGTAATACCCCAAATTTTGACCACTTAGATTTCCCATCATTGTGAAAATCATCATCACAATATGGATGAACCATCATGCTTCATCAGTCTCCCCAAAGATGGGTGAGCATCCAATACAATCAAAATTAGGGTTTCAAGCCCTCTCTGAGTGCTTAGACAAAGGATCAATCAAGAAATGACATGATCTTCAACTTGTCTAATCTCTTAAACATCCACAATGGATCAAAAAGGACTCCCACTTCAAGGATTAAGCACAAGGCTGCTCCCTTCTAGGTGGATCAAGTCTCAAGATCGACAGTGTCACCAAATTAGGGTTTTGGTCGACCAGGGCCTCCAGATGGAAATTTTCATCTGGGCATAAGGCAATGATCCAAAACATGACCTAATATACTCCATGGAACCTCATGAACCCATGCATCAAGTCAATTTTGCCTCAGGGGATGCATTCATCAAAAATCAGGAATTAGGGTTTCTTGACCTAATTCACCCCTAAGTTGACTTTTGGGATAAACCATGAGCCAAGACCTCAAGAGATGATTTGAGGGTCTCTAATACACCATGTTTATCCATTTGGAACAATGGATTGATCCAAGAAGCTTGAGTAACAAGTTTCATTTTCATCTGCACCACAATTAGGGTTTTAAGGGAAAAGTCAACTGTAACTTTGACTTTTGACCAAGACATGCTCCCAAACCCTAATACATGATTGAATATACTCTATGACACCCATGGAACATGTCCATCAAGTTTGATTTAGGTCAAGGACATGATTTCCTGAAGAATAGCACAGTTTGGAATTCATCTGATAAAAAGTCAACTGTGCACAAAAGTCAACTTTGACTTTTTGAGATTTTTCACCAAAATGGATTTTTAACCCTAAAATGATGTTAATGTATGATTTGAATCATCATTCATCAAGAAAAATCAAGAAAAGTGAGATAACTTGTAAAAGGGGTAACCATAAAACTTAGAAATTTTTCTAAGTTAAAAATAAAGTGGCAAAGGTACCAACTTTGGAGGACCATAACTCCTAAACCACAAGGCCATTTTTTCTCATCCAAAGATGGATTTGTAGCCCTCATTATCACCTACAAAAACTTCAACTACAAGTCATTCCAATTCATTAAGGATTTTGAGTTATGGAGTGATCAAAGTGGCTAAAAAGTGAAAATGTCACTTTTTCCAACACTTAGTGAAATTTTCACTAAGTCAGAATTCTGCTTCACTTTTTGCCAAATGTAGGGGGATTTTTCACTTGGAATCAAAAGAGATCAAAACCAAACTTGTTCAAACAGTTGTTGTATCATGTTAGGGCTTTCCAAAATGGCCAAGAACATTGCCAAATTCAACCTACATCATGAGATACAACATTGGCAAGTTGCCTTGCTGAAATCTGTCAAGGCAAGGCAGAATTTGCATTTTGGCTCGATTTGCCAAAATCAGCCAATTGCAATTGCTCCAATCCACTTGGACACCTCAGAGGATTGAATCCAAAGGGGACAATCACTGAGCCAAGCCTCCAAGGTCCAAGGAACAAGGAATAGCATGTTGAACCTAGAGTTGCCAAAATAGGGACAAGACTTCCAATTTGGAATGAGGCATTCAATGGAACCATCAAGGTGGCATGGACTGAGCCATTCTCATCTGAAATCAGTCAAGACTTATCCAAGACCAAGGGGACCAAAGCTCTGTGCCCTAACCTCTAGTCAATGGCTAGAGGAGACTTTCATTTCCATTGGCCAACATTGAGGAAACCTACTTACCAGCTGCCATGTACTATTCCTTGCAAAACAAACTTGCTCTACTATAAATAGAGCTCAATTGTGGTCAGTTTAAGTACACCAAAGCCATCTAACAGATGCTTTCCTCAAAAATCTCTTTCTCTTGGCAAAAATGCCTTTCTTAGCAAGGTAGCTATCGGGTTTTGAGTTTGAGAGCAATTCTGCACAAACCAATCACTCACACACCTCACATACATCACATATGAGCTGATCAAACACTCACATAACTTCTGAAACATGAAAATCTCAAAATCACTTGCCATCCACACAAGTTTGAAGTGAAGTTGCAGCTGAGATGCCATAAACTGATCCATTCCATTTCAATTCAATCCAAGTGTTCAAACACACTCCATATGGTGTAGGGAAGCTGTTCAGATCATCACAGCACATCTGTAACACCTCCAACCCAGAATTTGATTTGCTCTTGCTGTCACGACTTGAAGGTAAGCCTAAACTTGGGCATCTCTCAATCTATGCATATTTCCTCGCACAATAATTTGGCCATATGTTCATAATCATGCATGGAATGTTTTCCCTCAATTAATTGCATTGTTTGAATCGTGTATCAAAAATCCTAGCCTTCATGCAGAAATTAGGGTTCTTGAGGTTTCTTCGTGATTTCTTGTTGTATGTTTAATTTAAATGAAATTAAAGTACATAGACATGATCGTGAGGTTGAGGCGAGCATAATGATATGTAGATTGCATGTTATAATCAAGTATTCAGTGAGATTGGATAGAAAATGCAAATCAGCCAA
Source organism: Lathyrus tuberosus (assembly GCA_022829125.1). Classification (NCBI taxonomy): domain Eukaryota; kingdom Viridiplantae; phylum Streptophyta; class Magnoliopsida; order Fabales; family Fabaceae; genus Lathyrus; species Lathyrus tuberosus. The sequence goes on from JALAZF010001035.1 coordinate 294,420, forward strand.
ACCCAGAAAACGCGCGTGTTCTTGGTGTTGTTCTTGGCGCCATTTTCAGATTTTCAAATATTTGAATTTTGTGATTTTGTTAAATTGATTCAAAAATTAATTTCTCTCTGAGTTTTAATGATTTTGAGTTGATTCTTTTTTTAATAATTCACAAAAATGTTAAAATATTTTATTTTATCAAAAAATCCCAAAAATATTATTTATTTCATATAATTGATATTTTTGTAAAGAATTAATATTTTGATTGTTTTTGGCATTTTAAATATTTTTTCTATATTGATTTTGCAACTTTTAATGCTTTCTAATTATTTTGTAGGTCAATACTTAATTTTTGAAGCATTAATCCAAGATCACAATTTGTTTTCCATGTGTTAAACAATTTTTGATCATTTTAATTGAATTTTTATTCAATTAAATACATTTTTGAAAACAAATTAGGGTTTTGGATTAATTCAACCCTCATAAATCATTTTCAAAACACTTTGGGCCTCTATTAGAGTGTAAGACCCAATCCTTTTTTGACCAAATCATCTTTGGGCCTCACTTATTGTATAAGTCCCGATACCGTCAAAAAAAACAAACGGCGCGATCGTCGCCTTTTCAAAATAACCCTTGGGCCTCTCCTCGAGCTATAAGACCCATTCAAAACACTTTGGGCCTCTATTAGAGTGTTAGACCCAATCCTTTTTTGACCAAATCATTTTGGGCCTCACTTATTGTATAAGTCCCTCTGCGTTAAAAGAAAACCTCGGCGTGATCGCCATTTTTAAACGAAAAATCATTTGGGCCTACCCTCGTGTTATAAGCCCCACTCTTTTCTTTAAACCTTTTTTGGGCCTCTTGAGAGAGTGTAAGACCCATCCCTTTATACAGAAAACCATTTTGGGCCCCAGTCACTTGTATAAGTCCCGCTGTACAAATTCAAACAGTGCGCTCACTGATAAAACTCTGGGCCTCTCCTTAAGCTGTAAGCCCCAAATCTTTCTTTTTCAAAGCACTTTCTCCTTTGATTTTGAATATACTGTTGTTTTCAATCTTTCTTTGTTGAACAACTAACCAAACAGCATGGAAGCTCTACAACCGAGTAAGTGGTTATCGCTTTCATTTACTGCTTTCATATTATAAACTGTATTGTGGGGCTGCTCACTGTAAGTCTCCTTTCATAAGCTCATATCTACTGTGTAATAATAGTATAGATATTTCGAGTTTCCCCGGCAACTACGTCTAGAACTAGGTGACGCCGTTTCATTTATTCGTAGAAATAGACGCCTAGATCCCCAATAGGAGCACCAGATACAGTCTTCTCTTTGGATGTCCTCCTTAGGAATCGTCAAGAAATTCTATCCCCCAGAGATGAATTATTCTCGGTGAAACTTCTCTTGAATTTCTTCAAACCGCCGAACGGTTCGGACTCTCTCTAAAAGTTAAAGTCACTGGATAGTAAACCTCGCACGTTTACCAGTGGTTTTAACTCTAAAAGAGTTTTCCTGAACTTTTCTTTGGTTTGGGACCCACGGGCTTCTTAAAAGCATCGGCCTCCTCTTGGGCATCATACAAGGACCCACAGGCTTCTTAAAAGCAACCCCGCCTCCTCTTGGGCATTATTCAAGGACCCTACGGCTTCTTAGAAGTATTCACAGCCTCCTCTTAGGCTTCGTATAATGATCTCTTCCTCCGGGAATGATAGCCTCCTCTTGGGCTTCGTACAAGGACCCGTCGGCTTCTTAAAAGTTTCCAGCCTCCTCTTGGGCTTCGTACAAATTGTCCCGACGACCTCCTAGAGGTATAGGAACAGAACCTAGTCATCCTCATAGAACAGTCCTTTCATAGAGTCTACTACTGTTTCTCGAAGCATAGTACAAAAGATAAAACTCTAGACACGGACAGTCTAACTTCCTTGAGTCTCAAAGACATTCTCAAGCACCCTTCGTTAAATAGGAAGGAAACCCGCAGACTCGGACAGTCTCAATACCCTTTGGATTTCCCGTTTCCTCAAAGAGAAGGAAATATCCCTGATCCTCAAATCAAATCCTTGAGTACAGTGTTGCTCATATAAGAACTGATTTTCTCTTTTAAATCAGTATATTGGATTTGTCACTCAATTGAAACAGTTACAATAGCCTCCATCTCGGGCTTCGTACGAGATACCAAAATTCTCCCCACTGGAGTCAAAACAACCTTTTCGCCTCTCTCTCAGGCTTTGTATGAGACACAAAAGATTCCTTCGTTGAGTCAATCACCCCTTTTTTTTGCCTCCATCTCGGGCCTCGTACGAGATATAAATCCCTTAAGCAAAAGTCGAACTCTTTGCTAGCCTCCTCTTAGGCTTTGTATAACGATATGCCCCACTGGGTCAAAAACCTTTAGCCTCTCTCTCGGGCTTTGTACGAGACATAAAATAGCCTCCTCTTAGGCTTTGTATAATGATTTTCCTAGCGGAAATTAGCCTCCTCTTAGGCTTTGTATAAGAAAACCACTGGTTGATCCAATCAATCTTTTAGCATCAAAGCTGTGCCATGTTCACAGTACACAAACATCAACAACTCCTTCATCTAATCGCTGTAAGCGGCAAGCCTCTAGATCATCTATATCCATGCCACTGTCCCTCTTTTAGCATGAGAAATTCCTAAGGAAAGATGGCATTGCTCTACACTGAGTTAAAGTCTTCTCCTTCAGGTTAAAACCCTTTCTTCGGAAATTATGGCATTGCTCGGATCCGCGTATCCCAGTTAAAGTAATTCTCCTTCCCCCTCTTTAGAGATGACAAATTCTCTCTAAAGTCGAGGTCTTTCAGCTTCACGTCTTGGGCTTTGAACAAGACACAAATAGACCTTTCAGCTTCACATCTTGGGCTTTGAACAAGATACAAATCACCTTTCGCTTCACGTCTTGGGCTTTGAACAAGACACCAAAAACCAATTTCCTCCCATAGAATAGGAGGAACTATGAACGCTCTGATTTCCCTGTTTCGGTAAACGGGAATACGTAGGCATAATATCGAAAGAAAAGATCTTAGCGAGCGCAATCAACAAAAACCCCAAATCCCATATCCCCATCAATCAAAAGCAGTAATTCAAAAGCATCAGTCCTAACATCCTAATCCTCATTCCCCGCCAGAAACCCTTTGCCTAGAAAAAAGAAAGAAAGAACCCTGTATTGGAGAAATACGAATAACCAGTACAAAGGCCCCCTCACATTGATAGCATCCGTAACCTAACAGACCGCTGTTTAAACTCAGTATGCAAAGCAGGGTTAATTGGAGACATCTATTTCCCTTCCTTATTCAGCTCACAATAGGATAAAAAATGAATCGACCTGTAGTTTTAAGCTCAACCGCAGAGAGCGACCAGCGCTTAAGAACCGCGTCCAAAATCGCTCGCTACACTACTGAGAAGGTGAAGTTAATCCGAGAAAAGATGAAAGCTTCCCAAAGTAGACAGAAGAGTTATCATGATAAGCGAAGGAAGGATTTAGAATTTCAAGCTGGTGACCATGTATTTTTTAGAGTCACGCCTGTGACTAGTGTCGGACGAGCTTTGAAGTCTAAGAAGCTCACTCCTCGTTTTATCGGTCCATATCAAATTTTGGACAGAGTTGGAAAAGTTGCTTATCGGGTGGCATTACCGCCAAATCTTTCGAATTTGCACGATGTGTTTCATGTGTCACAACTCCGGAAGTACATTTCAGATCCATCTCATGTGGTTAGTATGGATGACGTGCAAGTACGGGATAATCTTACCGTGGAAACGATGCCTGTACGAATTGCGGAACGTGAGATGAAGACCCTGCGAGGAAAGGAAATTGCATTGGTGAAAGTTGTTTGGTTGGGAGCTGCTGGAGAAAGCATGACATGGGAATTGGAGAGCAAGATGCGAGACTCCTATCCCGAGTTGTTTGAATCAGGTAAATTTTCGAGGACGAAAATGTTCTAAGTAGGGGAGAGTTGTAACGCCCCGAATATTTAATTATTTATTTAATTAAAATTTTAATTAATTATTTGTGATTATTGGGTTAATTTTGTGTTGATGAGATTTAATCGATAAGTTGGTATTTAAGTTTGTTTAGCCGTAGAATTATATTAGAAATAATATAATTAAAGTATTATTAAGTAATTCCCGAATAATTGATGAATATGTCGAATATATGGTTTAAGTCGTTAAGTTGATAGTCGGGTAAAATTAGCCGAGAAATTAACACTAGAATTAATATTGTATTTTTATTAAATTGATTTTGTGAAAAATAGTACTATTGGGCCTACATTGGGGTTTTTAGTAGCAATTAAGGGTGTGTGAGAACTTAAGCCCAATTAGAAACTAATAATTATAATTCTATTAAATTAATATAATAGAAAAGAATAATAGAAATTGGGATATCAGTTGGAGGAAAGGTTCAGAACGTGAGAAATTGGGGGAAAGGAGAAGACAAGTTGCGAACAGTGCTAGGGAGAAGAAGAGGAGAAATTTCTGCCGGTGAGGAAAAATCAAGAAATTCGAATAGGTGTATTATATGTAGATAGTGAAAGGTGAGGAATTAATCTAATGAAAACATCATGTAGTAGTAGTGGAATAGGTGTATTATATGTAGATATCTCATGTAGCTAGCGCAGGAACTCCCAGTAGAAGAGGAAGCCATATGATTTTTTTTATATCTTGTGGATACGTGGGGCCGCAGTGGTAATTGGTGGAATTCCCCCTATGTCATTCCAATTTTCATGCGCTGCAGGTAGTGTGTGGCATAGTTCTGTTGGTTAATTTTCTTTAGTTAATTACAATAATAAATGGCAGAGTTCAATTTAATTAATTTGTCTAATTGGATTATAGTATATATGTTTAGTAGAGCTATTAAAATAGCAGAATAATTATAATCGCAGAGTTGATTTGATGACAGCAAAGAAAGAAATTTAGCAGCATAATATATGGTAGCAGAAAGATAAATTATTAGCAGAATTGGACAGAAAACAATGTCGGGAGCAAAATTAAGCGGTATAATTAGTTGCCCGGAATCGAATGAAAATTTTTGGAGCAGTTCGTAATAATTAGTAGGTAGTGTGGTTGATTTTATTTTGTTGAAAAGATGCTGGAAGCTGAGAATAGTAGTAATTTTAGTCGCCCAGTAAAAATTAAGCGGTATATTTAGTTACCCGGAATCGAATGAAAATTTTTGGGGAAGTTCGTATATACGAGTAGATACGTGAATGGTATTTATTTTTGTTAAATTAAGTTGAATACATGGAATTGTCGGTACAGTCGATTGAGTTGGTTTTTGGTCCCAAATATGGACATGTTTTTGTTGGAGGCTTAAATAGCCGAAATTGAAAGTTGTTTATGTTGTGCTGAGTTGTATTTGTTGTGTTGATGTTGTTGATTGTATGTCGTTCATATGTCGCATACATTGCATTGTTTAAGTTGGCCTTGATGGCATTGATTAAGTTGGCCCTTGATGGCACCTGTTTAAGTTGAAAATTGCCTCGATAACCTGGCATATGTTTAAGTTGGGAGTTCTACTCCGAAATGGTACCACATGCATCTGCATAAGTTGAGTCGTGTTGAGTCGTATTAATGGATTTGTTATGATAAATGTTGATTGGTTGTGATTTGGTTGTTAGTTGTGAATTGGTGAAACTTGTATGATTCTGATTTTAATATATTAATTATCATACTTTTGATTATATTATTGGATATCTCACCCTTTCTTTGTTTCGCCGTTGCCTTTATATTGGTAACGTGCAGGTAATCCGGAATGAAGGAAGCCTACCTTCATTAGTTCGAGTCGGTGGTTGTCGCTCTGATACGTAGCACTCGGGGGGATAATCGCGTGTTTTTCTTATTGATTGGATTATGTTTAAGTTGCTGAATTTTATATTGATTTCGTTAAAGACTTGAATTTTGAAGTTGCTTTATGTTGGCTGAAGATGCTTTAACTGTTTGAAGTTAAAGACTTGTTGATTGGGAGTTATTATTTTGTTGAATTTAAAATTAAGAAAATTTTATGTTGAACTTATTAATCCGCTGCATGAAAGTTAAAGTTGTTATATTTTAAAGATTAAGCAGGTTCGAATCAGTTATCCGTAGAATTTTATTAGTTATTTATGATTTACATGTGATTGTATGATATGTTAAAGTTGAAATGAATGTGACATCCTGTATGTTGTAAATTTTATACTCTGATATTATATAATTACGTTGGGTAGAATCAGGGTGTTACATAAAGGGCAAGCGTTCATTTGGGATATTCGGTGTGAGGAAAGTTTTAATGAGCTGAAGAGAAGATTGACGACAGCTCCGATTTTGATTTTGCTGAATCCTACTGAACCGTTTGTGGTGTATTGTGATGCGTCTTTGATTGGTCTAGGTGGGGTGCTAATGCAAGACGGGAAAGTCGTGGCTTATGCTTCGAGGCAGTTGAGAGTGCATGAAAAGAATTACCCTACTCATGATCTTGAATTAGCGGCTGTGGTTTTTGTGTTGAAAATTTGGAGGCATTATCTTTTTGGTGCGAGGGTTGAAGTCTTTAGTGATCACAAAAGTTTGAAATATTTGTTTGATCAGAAGGAGTTGAATATGAGGCAACGAAGATGGTTGGAATTTTTGAAGGACTACGACTTTGGCCTGAATTACCATCCTGGTAAAGCTAATGTGGTAGCCGATGCGTTGAGTCGGAAATCGTTGCATATGTCCGCTTTAATGGTCAAGGAATGGGAGCTTTTGGAATCGTTTAGAGATTTGAGTTTGGTATGTGAAGTGACGTCGGATAGTGTGAAGCTGGGTATGTTGAAGGTTACTAATGATTTTCTGATGACGGTAAGTGAGAAACAGAAGTTGGATGTAAAATTGGTGGATTTGATGTCGGTTGGCGGAAAAGATGCGAGTGGTGATTTTCAAGTGGATGTTAATGGTGTGTTGAGGTTCCGTGGGCGAATTTGTATTCTGGATGATTCGGAGTTGAAACGGATGATTTTGGAAGAAGGACACCGGAGTAATTTGAGTATACATCTGGGAGCGAACAAGATGTACCAAGATTTGAAAAAGATTTTCTGGTGGTCTGGATTGAAAAGAGATGTGGCTCAGTTTGTGTATGCTTGTTTGACGTGCCAGAAGTCGAAAGTGGAACATCAGAGGCCTAGTGGTTTGTTGCAACCGTTGGATATTCCGGAATGGAAATGGGATAGCATTTATATGGATTTTGTAACGGGATTGCCGAATACACAGCGAGGGCATAATGCTATTTGGGTGGTTGTGGATAGGCTGACTAAATCGGCGCATTTCATTCCGATTGACATCAGTTTTTCTTTGGAGAGGTTGGCTGAGATTTGCATCAGTGTGATTGTGAAGTTGCATGGGGTTCCGTTAAGTATTGTTTCTGATCGAGATCCAAGGTTTACCTCGAGATTTTGGGAAAGTTTACAGAAGGCTTTAGGATCTAAATTGAGGTTGAGTTCGGCTTATCATCCGCAGACGGATGGGCAGACGGAGAGAACGATTCAGTCTTTGGAAGATTTGTTGCGAGCGTGTGTTTTGGAGCAAGGTGGTGCGTGGGATAGTTATCTTGCGTTGGTGGAATTCATGTATAATAACAGTTTCCATTCTAGTATTGGAATGGCACCTTTTGAAACATTTTATGGACGAAGATGTCGAACACCGTTGTGTTGGCACGAATCTGGTGAGAGTTCGGTGGTTGGGCCAGAGTTGGTGCAACAGACAAAGTGAAGCTTATTTGAGAGAAAATGAAGGCTTCTCAAAGTAGTTAAAAGAGTTATCATGATCGAAGGAGGAAAGATCTCGAGTTCCAAGAGGGTGATCATGTATTTTTTAGATTTACGCCGGTAACGGGTGTTGGTCGTGCATTGAAGTCGAAGAAACTTACTTCTCGGTTTATTGGTCCTTACCAGATATCTGCGAGAGTGGGTGTTGTGGCTTATCGGGTGGCGTTGCCGCCGAATCTGTCGAACTTGCATGATGTGTTCCATGTTTCACAGCTTCGGAAGTATGTTCCGGATCCGTCGCATGTGATTCCGATGGACGGGGTTGAGGTAAGTCGAGGCTTTACCGGTGAGTATTTTGGATCGTGGGGTGAAGCGGTTAAGGGCCAAGGATATTGTACTTGTGAAGGTAGCGTGGGCAGGCGCTGCTGAGGGCAATTTGACTTGGGAGTTGGAGAGTCGGAAGCGGGAGTCGTATCCAGAGTTGTTCGTTTCAGGTATATTTTCGAGGAAGAAAATTTCTAAGTGGGGGAGAGTTGTAACGCCCCAGTTTTAGTTTTTTTATTTAATCGAGTCGTTTTGATTATTTTATTATTATATTATTTTATTTCTGACTTTTAAGTGAAAATATGTTATTTTTCAATGTTGTGATATTTTATCGGGTTTTGGGAACGTTTGTGAGATATTTAAGTGTAGGGGTATTTTGGGCATTTCACTTTATTTTTTTCTTAAGTTAAGAAATAGAAATAGAAAGAGAGGAAAATAGAGAGAAAGAAAAAGAGAAGAAGGAAAAGGGAAAGAAAAGAGAAGAAGAGAAGAAAAAGAGAGAAAAACTTGGAAATCAAGAAAACAATCTCCCGACTTTTCTAAACACGATTAAATCGGGTAAGGGTGCGAAACTTGATTATTATATGCTTGTGTATGATTATGTATGTATGTTTTTGTTTATTATTGGATTGAAATGGAAATATATAGCAAAAACCATATTATGTAAAATTGATTAGAAATCGATTAAATTGTGTCGGAAATCATGTTTTCAGGTCCATTATTGTTGATACATGATAGATACATGTTGTTAGGCATTGTATTGGTAATTTTTCTGGTGTATAGGTGAAAATTGGATGATTTTGGGTTGGAAAACGCAGAAGAGATTCTGCAAAAAAAATCTGGTTTTCCACTGCCCATACGCGTATCACTCAAGGCAATACGCGTATTGGTCAAGGCAATACGCGTATGGCATTGAAGAAATGTGGGCAATACGCGTATGGAGCTTCATTTTCTCGGCCATCTGCCCACTTGCGTAATGGTACGCGTAAGACTTTAGGGAAATACGCGTATGATGTAGGGCACTACGCGTATTGGATTTGTAACATGAATTTTGGGAAAAATGAGTCTCTGCCCATACGCGTACGACCTTGGGCAATACGCGTATGGAATGGGCGAGGGAGCAGGGCAATAAGCGTATGGCTCAGGGCTATACGCGTATGGCCAGGAGAATTGCAAAATGTGGTTTTTTCGCGATGTCTTTTCTTGTTTAGTCCGTAACTTGTGTTCTGTTTATCCGTTTTTAACATTCTTGGTATCGTTGAGTAGCTATTGAACTGAACTTTCTTATGATGATGGTTTTAAAATAGTTGGCCGATTTAATTATGTCAGGGATTTGGAATAGTGTCGTTTTGTTGACTTTTGTCGTTATAATTGTGTGTAATTGGTGTGTATCATGCAATGTGTTGTTGATATGGATATGGTATGATTTGCGTGCTGTTGTATGGTATAAATGCATTGTTTTGGGCTTGAATTGCAAAGCATGATTAATGTTAAGTGAGATGGTTGCATATATGTGTGCATTTGAATGTCATGAGTCATTGTATGCCAAGCATCATGATATGCATTCTTGTGACGTCGTGAGCGACGGATTGATTCCAGAGGGAATCCGCAATAACATCGTGCGCCTTAAAAATAAGAGGACTGAAAGCGATCTGATCGGATCGTGCGCCTTAAAAATAAGAGGACCTAAAGCGATGATTATAGACGATCGTGTGCCCATGTGGGGTGTGAGCGATCGGGTCGTGTGCCCGTGTGGGGTGTGAGCGATCCATAAACGTCGTGTGCCCATGTGGGGTGTGAGCAACGGGGAACATCGTATGCCCGATGGGGAGTTACACTAAGTAACGAGCGATGGTTCCAGCAGAGTTCCTGAGTGAACTAGTGATGAGAAATGTTGGAAGTCGGTACCACATATGCATTGCATAGAGTCGTTGTGTCGGTCTCTGTGCATTTGCATAAATCATGGATTAATTGTGTATGGAATTGTGAATGTGATTGATGAGATGGAATATGTATAATTGTATTGATGATGAGTGTATTGTGTATGACTGATGTGCATTGGTATTGGATACCTGAGAATTGTACTGTGTTGTGTTGTATTTGATTGTGGTGCATTTGTGGTGAGAATATTTTACTTGTGCATTTCTGTGTTAATATATAATTATATGCAACTGTATTATGATTGTGTTTCTCACCCTTCTGCTGTTTTATAATGCTCTATGAGGCATTGCAGATTAGAGTTGCTGGAGGACTTTTTCTGAAGCTTAGGTCTTCATTCTTTTGTCGGTCGGCTCTGATATGTGACATCGGGTAGTTAGGGAGACCGTTGGTGATTTGTGTGTATATGTATATGTTCTTCTGAGATTGTACATGTATGATTGTATTTGGCAGACAAACTTTTCATGATATATATATATATATATATATATATATATATATATATATATATATATGAGATTTCAGTACAGATTTTCCGCTTTTATTCTGTATCTGAATTGTGGGTAGTAGGAACTAAGTTCCTCTGTTAATTGCTACCTGATTGTTGCATATCTTTATGAGCAGGTGTTGTATATTTGTTTCAAATTGATGTGACCCCCCGGTCTATGCCGTGAATTTTTAAATATACTCTGATGAAATTTTGAATTTTTATTTATCGCTTTAATAGCTTGGGGGTATAGATTGGGGGTGTTACAGAGAACAACTGCTGTATTGTCGAATCGCTGCTTAAGAGGCTTTCTCTGGGGATTTTCCTTAATCCGGGAAAGCGAAGATATCGTCTTCGATGGCGAAGGGTGACATTTGTCGAGGGTTCTCTGGTTTTTCAGAGGTTCAAGTTATCAAAGAGATCAAGGACTAACTTCATCCCAGAAATACACTGGAGGAGAGAGATTGTTCAGACGCAACATTTCCTGACGAGGAAAGGACTGACAACTCGATTGAGAGGACTGTCTATCACTAGGGGAAGGAAACCTCCACTGTGGAAGAAGTCCTGAATGGGATGAAGACTTTCATCGTTAGTAGCAGTCTGAGTACAAGTTGAGGAAAATCCAAGACCTTTCTTTTTCTTATTGTCAGTAGGAATGACAAGTTTTCCCCATCCTGTTGTATTGGTACTCTCGACCGCTTTGATAGCATCTTTGTACGAGGAAATTGAAGTTCCCTTCTCTGATTGATTCTTATTGCTCACCGTAAGCGCTTGGAACTGAGTCCCAACATCCTCCTCGGGTTCTACATAAGTAGATGATGATAAGTTGCTTACGAGCAAGGACTGTTCTCCACAGACTGTGACGAGTTGATCGTTCTTGACGAACTTCAGTTTTTGGTGCAGTGTCGAAGTGACTGCCCCAGCCTGGTGTATCCAAGGTCTTCCTAATAAGCAATTGTATGTTGCCCGGATGTCCATGACCTGGAAAGTGACTAGGAAAGTGTGAGGACCGATAGTTATGGGAATGTCGACTTTGCTGATAACTGTTTTTCTGGATCCGTCAAATGCTTTGACGACGACCTCGCTGGTTCTCATCGGAGGTCCTTTGAATGATAATTACATCAAGGTGGACTTTGGCATAACATTCAGGGTTGACCCTGTGTCCACCAGTACGCTGGCTAAAGCATCGTCCTGGCAGTTGACTGTAATGTTGAGCGCCATGTTATGACGGTGACCTTCTTCAGGTAATTCCTCATCACTAAATCCTAAGTTATTACAGGAAGTGATGTTAGAGACAATGCTATCGAACTGTCTAATTGTTACACCCTGTTCCACTAAGGCTTGCTCCAAGACTTTCTGTAGAGCCTCCCTGTGCGCTTCTGAACTGAGTAAAAGTGATAGCACTGAGATCTTTGAAGCAGTTTGTAACAGTTGATCAACAATGTTGTATTCACTCCTTTGGATGAGCTTCAGCATTTCATCATTGTTTTTCAAAAGGTAGGGATTACTGGATTGACCGACTGGTGGATCAGGAGCTTTCGTCTGAAGTTCCTTTTCTTTGTTAAGTTCTCCAACTCCTCGGTTGAAGATTCGACCGCTCCGTGTTACTCGACTGATGTCTGCAATATTCACGACGGAGGGTAATGGAATTTCCTTTCCATTCTCGACTGTGGTTGCACCGTACTTGTAAGGGATAACCTTAGTTGATTCATATGGTAGTAGTCCCGGTAAATAGATGACTATGGGAGCCTTCTAATTTTTCTGACCATTGTAAGTAATTTTGATCCGTTCCTGATTGGGAACTCTCGATTCCTCCAGTAGAGGGATGATGGCACAAACATCCCTAGCCCTCTGATGATCAGAGATTACGACAATGTCCTTGATTTGATCAGCGAGGTAGTTGACTGATCCCGAACTTGACCATGGTTGAATCTCCTCGCGGTCCAACTGACTTTGAAGGGCTGCTCGCACGAGGTAGCATCCTTGATTATTCACTGAGCAAACTCCACACTGCTCATAGTTGTGTAGTGGCACCTGGCCACGTCCGCTTTGAATGCAGTATAACCTCACTAGATCTATTTCCATCGACCGAACATCTTGACTTTGATATCTAGTAGGATTCCCGTTAGTGATACTAACTTGTTGGGTGTCTTCATCCATATAGATTGGAAGCCACCAGTGGTTCAACAAGTGCTGAAGTGTTTCCTGGACAAGGGCACAGCCCTGATCGTCTTCGCAACCCGCTTTACAGCCATGATAATCATGTGATACCAGGAACCCGAGCCGAACCTGTTTAGCATGTAACTCCACCAGGCTGGTATTCATCAAGCGAATATCAAAGATTTGAACCATGTTAATTTGATAATGATTCCTATCATGGTAGTCTTGGATCCATCCAAGATCCATCTGACGCTGGAGGGCCTCTTGTACAAAAGAGCATCCCTGTTTGTTTACCGAGCAAGTCAGACAGGAATTATAATCGTGACGCGGCAGATTATGATACTGGCTTTGCCTTGAGTGCATTGCCACCAAGTTGACATCCATCGTACGAATATCATGGTTTTGAATGATGTTGGAATTCGTATAAACCATGTTAACTCCACGAACTCGGTGCTCTTGGATCCATCCGAGATCTATCTGTTCCTGTAGAGCTGATTGCACCACAGAACATCCTCGATTACTTTTAGATCAGATATCACACTGGTGATAATTATGAGGTGGCACATGGCCATATCCACTCTGTCTACAATGCATCTTGACCAAGTTGGCCCTCAGTAAGAGTACATCGTGAATTTGATAGGTGTTGTTAGACTCTCCCTCTATCAAATTGATTGTAGCCTTCTCGTGTTGAGGCAGCGGGTTTGTGAGAACATTCGGATTCGTATCTTTGAAAGATAAGACCCCGCTTCTAACAAGCTTTTGCACGTCGGATTTGAAACTGAGACAGTTCTCTATGTTATGCCCTGGTCCTCCTTGATGGTAAGGGCAAGTCTGATCCACCTTAAACTAAAAAGGCGGATTTTCGGTACTGTAAGAGGAGACTTAGTCTGGACATGCCCCTTAGCCAGTAGTAACGGAAATAGTTCTGCGTACGATATGGGTATAGGATCAAATCCTGGTGGCCGCGTTGCACGGTTGTTGTTGTATTAAGGACGAGCCTGCTAAAGAGGTTGTTGTGTCCTTTGCTGAAATTGCTGCGAATGCGGTTGGCTTTGAGCAACCTGAGGTTTATACGTAGAAACAAGCGCAGGGTTGATAGCAGGAGTTACAGCTGCTACAAGTTGGTACCGTCGCCTTTGCTTTCCAAGAGAGATATTCCCAATATCTTGCTCCTTTTTCTTAGGGAGAGCACTACCGTATTTTTTAGTACCGCTTGTCGACCCAGTGTCTTTGACTAGACGTCCTTCTCGAACGGGTTCCTCGAGACGCACTCCCATACCGACCATTTCGGTGAAGTCGCTGGGCGCACTGGCAACCATTCGGTCGTAGTAAAATGAGCTTAAGGTCTTTAAGAAGATCTTTGTCATCTCTTTTTCCTCAAGAGGTGGACAAATTTGAGCGGCAATTTCACGCCATCTCTGAGCGTACTCCTTAAAGGTTTCCTTGTCTTTTTGCGACATTGATCTGAGTTGATCTCTGTCTGGTGCCATGTCTAAATTGTATTTATATTGTTGGATAAAGGCAGTTCCAAGATCTCTGAAAGTGCTAATCGTAGCGCGATTTAAACCCATGTACCATTTTAATGCGGCACCGGTTAAACTATCCTGAAAGTAGTGAATCAGTAGATCCTGATTCTCCGTCTGAGCTGACATTCGCCGAGCGTACATCACCAAGTGGCTCTGAGGGCAAGAGTTACCCTTGTATTTTTCAAAATCGGGTACTTGGAACTTGTGTGGGACTTTCACATTGGGGACCAAACAAAGGTCTGCAGCGTCCTTTCTAAATAAATCCTGACCGCAAATAGCCTGCAGTTCCTTCTGCATTTCCAGGAACTGCTCCTAGAATTCATCCATTCTATCGAACATACTTTCCTTTCTACCAGAAGGTATCTGTGGAATCTGTCCTTCCGGGACAGTGTGCACCACAGGGGGTGGTACCGTTACTACGGCAGTGAATCTTGGCGTTTCCCGAAGTTTGTAACCTTCAAGAGTCCTCAATATGCCTCTGGCATCCTCGCTTTTCTGAAGTTTGTAACCTTCGGGCCCAGCGGCTTCTGCTATGATTCCCTGATCTTCAGTGATCGGCGGAACATAACCTTCCGGGATATAGTTAACAGGCATGCCCCAGGGACGATCTTTCGGCATTTGATACCTAGGATCATACTTCTCCACTATGGGCGTTGAGGTGATCTCTGAGATCACAGTTCTTTGTAGCTGAGCTTCTGCCATGGCTTGCATGTCATTACGAAGCTTTCTCATATCTTCTCTCAGAGCGTCGATCTCTTCTTTCAACTCTCTATTCTCTTCCTCGAGATCATCCATCTTTTTTTGATGATTGGCCCGAGTATTGTACGAATGAGACAGTTTGATTCTAGGACCGAGACACAAACGTGAGATTCGTAGGTAAGAAGAATATGTGACGTGAGAATGATGAATGCAATGATTATATTAATTGTGTTTTTTTTTGTTTAATCAAAATAAACTTCGACAATTAGATTGCAAATATCAAACAGTGGGGAAATCCCCGTTTTATTGAATTCAAATGATTGCGGAAATGGAAATACAGTAATTTACAAGGTACTGGAAACAGAAACCTAAGCTAATGGGTCTCGAGTCCTCTCTGAGGAGAACTTGGGTGCTGATTCTGGTACTTTCCTTTTCTTGGACCGGGGCTCTTGAGCCATTGTCGGGTCATCATTCCTTTGCCAAGTGAAAGGAGCGAGCAAATTCCTTTGGTCATCCTGATTCTCTACAGCATGTTGCTCCAAAATCTCAATTAGGGCATCCTTATCTTTCAGCAGTTGCTGTATTTTGGTACATTCCACATTGAGAATACGGTACTTGTTCTTCCAAGACCTCCTCTCTTGTTGAACTTTGTTGGGAGTAACATGAAGTTTTTCTGTTTCAGTCATGAAGTACATGACAAATTCCCTTGGCGGAAGAACTCCGTGACGAGGATAAGGCATCTTTAGCTTGAGGGCTCTAGTTTGTACCCAGTGGAGATAAGGCTCCACCGAGACACAGTCCGGTTTTCCTAGTGACTCCCGTCCTTTCTTATGAACATGTTTCCAAGCGTGCACTATTTCCATCTTTAGTGCCCTGCCATTTTCTCCTTCCTTGAGGAAAAGACCTTCCAGATGAGCATTACGTGGGATATTCCTCATCGGGTATCCAAATTGACGACGAACTAAGACTGGATGATAATTGATTCCCCCCTTAGTTCCTATAAGGGGTACGTTGGGGAAGTTTCCACAACGGTCAATGATTATGATCCTGTTATAAATCCTATTGTACCAATCTATGTCAGAGTTGGTAAGAGACATGATTTTCTGCGACCAACGTAAGGCACTCTTATGATCCCAAAAAGCGGCAGACTTAGGCAAATGGGAGATAAACCATTTATATAGCAGGGCTACACAACACGTGATCATTCCTCCGCTATATAAATTCCTTAAGTGTACAGAATGATACGCATCTGCGAGCAAGGTTGGTACGGCGTTTCCAATGAGAAAAACCTTAATGGCGTTGATATCGACGAAGTTATCAATGTTAGGAAACAAAAATAACCCGTAGGTGAGTAAAACAAAGATGCTTTCAAAAGCAGTCGCGTTCCCTATACTAGCAAAGTACAGAGCTTTCTTTACCAGAAACTTGGTTGGTAAACCCGGGATTCCTCCCTTGGTGGTCATGTGAGTCTTGATTTCTGACTCATCCAAATAAATTGATCTTGCAATGATTTGATCCTTTGGAATTTCTTCCAGTCCAGAAAAGGGAGCTTGATCAGTAATATGTAAACCAGTCAGGTGAGAATACTCCTCCAGCGTTGGTGCGAGCTGGTAATCCGGGAATGTAAAACAGTGATAGACTGGATCGTAAAATTGAATGAGTGCCTCCATGATTCTTTCAATCACATGGACCCTTAACAGAGGTAGGAGACCTCCGTACTTAGCTCTGAAAGCCTCATGGTTTGTGATCATCCTTGCCAAATCTCTCAAATCCTCTAACTTTGGAACCTTGAAGGTGTACTTATGAGTTCTCCTTCTACCGAAATCCATGAGTGCAATCTTTTTTCCTCTGCTATTTGCAACCATTGTTTTAGTTTAATTTGAAAAAGAGAGACTAGAAGAGAAAATTTTCTTTGCTTAATGTTTTTTAAATGAATGCATGAATGCAGCACACAAAAACATAGAAAAAACATGGGGTCAAAGGGTCGGAGTCATGAAGTCAAGGCTCTACCCATCCCAAAGGTTTATACTAGTGATTTTTGTACCTGTCTCTCAAAATCATTGATTCTTGTCGAGATAACATCAGCGGGTCGGGAACCGTGCTAGGTGATGTTATTTCAAAGAACCTCAGAAGAGGGTAGTATTGCGTGACAACTATTTCCGATAGCTTCCGCACTACTGAAAGAGGTTTTTCCTAGGTGTATACTCAATCTTTCCACATGCGGCATCACACGCATTCCCATTAGCATAAAAATAAACACAGATATCAATTAGGAAAAGCAGTATATATATTTGTCCTAATGTCCTAAACTTTTTAAGAGCTATGAATCCTATGTTCCTGACAGAAAATGGCTCCCCGGCGGAGTCGCCATTCTGTGGCACTTTCCCAACTTAAAGGTTTTGACCTAAGATCCTAGTGAAGTCAACAAAAAAGTCTTAACCCCAGTGAAGTCCCCACTCCTTGGTTTCTACCCCAGAGATGAAATACATAAGGGCCCCACGGTGGGCGCCATTTTTCTGTAGCGAGCGATTTTGGACGTGGTTCTTAAGCACTGTCGCTCTGGGAGGGTACTACAGGTCGATTCATTTTTTATCCTATTGGAGCTGATGAAGGAAGGGAAATAGATGTCTCCAACTAACCCTGCTTTGTAAACTGAGGTTAAATAGTCAAAACTGTTGGTTTACAGATGCGATCAATGTGGGGGGCCTCTCTTAGGTTTATTTAGATCGAGTTTAGACTTTTGGTGGGGGATACGGACTCAGATGTTTTGATGGATATGTGAGGATTTGTGGCCAGAGGTTTTTGATGTGGTGTGCTCGCTAAGATTTTTCTTTCAATCTTATGCCTACGTATTCCCGTTTACTGAAACAGGGAAATCAGAGTGATCGTAGTTCCTCCTATTCTATGGGAGGAAACGGTGTTTTGGTGTCTTGTTCAAAGCCCAAGACATGAAGCTAAAGGTGGTTTGTATCTTGTTCAAAGCCCAAGATGTGAAGCTGAAGGGTCTATTTGTATCTTGTTCGAAGCACAATATGTGAAGCTAAAAGGGTGTTGACTTTAGAGAGAATTTGTCATCTCTAAAGGGGTCTATTTATCACAATTGTTGGGTGACTGATTATAAAGGAGGATTACTTTAACTGGGATATGTGAATCCAGTAATGCCATAATTTCCTTTATATGGTATTTTCAACCTGAAGGAGAAGACTTTAACTCAGTTTAAAGCAATGTCATCTTTCCTTAGGAATTTCTCATGCTAAAAGAGGGACAGTGGATGTAAATAATCCAGAGGCTTGCCACTTACAGTAATTAGATGGAGGGGAAAGGAGTTGTTGATGTTTGTATACTGTGAACGAGGCACAGTTTTGATGCTAAAAGGTTGATTGACTCAACCGGGGTTTTCTTATACAAAGCCTAAGAGGAGGCTAATGACCCAACAAGAGGATGCTTTTATATGTCTCGTACGAAGCCCGAGAGAGAGGTTGGACGGGTTGGCTCAACAAGAGAGTGCTTTTGTATGTGTCTTGTACGAAGCCCAAAACGGAGGCTAAAGGTTTGACTCAACAAGAGAGTCTTTTATACTCAATAAGAGAGTGATTTGTATCTCGTACGAAGCCCGAGATGGAGGCTAAAGGTGATCGACTCAACAAGAGAGTCTTTTTATACTCAACAAGAGAGTGTTTTGTATGTGTCTTGTACAAAGCCCAAGACAGAGGTTAAAGGTTTGACTCAACAAGAGAGTGATTTGTATCTCGTACGAAGCCCGAGATGGAGGCTAAAGGTGATCGACTCAACAAGAGAGTCTTTTTATACTCAACAAGAGAGTATTTTTGTATCTCGTACGAAGCCCGAGATGGAGGCTAAAAGATTAACTCTGTTGGGGAGAATCATTGTACAAAGCCCAAGAGGAGGCTAGGATTACTGTTTCAGTTGAGTGACAGGTCCAGTATGTTGGTTAAAAGAGAAAATCAGTTCTTATATGGGTAATGTTGTACTCATGGATTTAATCTGAGGACCGGGATTATTTCCTGTTCTTTAAGGAAATAGGGAATCCGAAGGGTATTGAGACTGCCCAAGTCTACGGGTCTTATCTTTTGTATTGTGCTTAAGAAACAGTAGTAGTAAGATCTGGACTCTTTGAAAGACTGTTATATTAAGATGACTAATTTTTGTTCCTATACCTCTAGGAGGTCGTCAGGACAATTTGTACGAAGCCCAAGAGGAGGCGAGAAAACTTTTAAGAAGCCGAAGGACAATTTGTACTAAGCCCAAGAGGAGGCTATCTTCCCGGGGAAAGAATCATTATACAAAGCCTAAGAGGAGGCTGTGAAAACTTCTAAGAAGCCGACGGGTCCTTGTACAATGCCCAAGAGGAGGCGAAGATGCTTTTAGGAAGCCTGTGGGTCCTTGCACTAAGCCCAAGAGGAGGCTGATGAACAGTTTCAGAAGGGGTTTCACTTGGAACATTGGCCTTCTGTATATGAACTGTTCAAGGGGGAGATTTTTTAGATCTAGTTATCTAAAATTGTTGTAAAAGAAAATTCTCTGGGTTAAGGTATATCCGGGTGAACGTCGGAGATAAAGAGACGAGGTTTTGCCTAGTTCTAGACGTAGTTGTCGGGGAAACTCTAAATATCTATACTATTATTACACAGTCGATATGAGTTTGTGAAAGAAGACTTACAGTGAAACAGCCCTACAATACAGTTATATACATATGAAAGCAGTAAATGAAAGCGGGTAAATACTTACTCGGTTGTAGAGATTCCATGCTGTTTTGTTAGTTTGTTCAACAAAGAAAGCTTTGATAACAATATTATATTCAAAATCAAAGGAGAAAGTGCTTTGAAAATATTGTTGGGGCTTACAACTCAAGGAGAGGCCCAGG
The DNA here is from genome assembly GCA_022829125.1 of Lathyrus tuberosus. Classification (NCBI taxonomy): domain Eukaryota; kingdom Viridiplantae; phylum Streptophyta; class Magnoliopsida; order Fabales; family Fabaceae; genus Lathyrus; species Lathyrus tuberosus. The sequence continues at coordinate 314,141 of JALAZF010001035.1, forward strand.
GTTTTATCAATGATCGCACTGTCGTTTTGTACAGGGACTTATACAAGTGACTGAGGCCCAAGAAAGGTTTTCTGTACAAAGGGGATGGGTCTTACACTCTCTTAAGAGGCCCAAAATGATTGAAAGTAAACAAAGATGGGTCTTATAGCTCACGGAGAAGCCCAATGATTAATTTTGAAAAGGGCGACGATCGCGCCGAGGTTTTGAAAACACTGTGGGTCTTATACAATGACTGAGGCCCAAAAGTTTTTGGTTTCAAAAGAGGGGGGTTAGGTCTTACACTCTATTAGAGGCCCAAAAAATGATTTTTGAATGGGTCTTATAGCTCGAGGAGAGGCCCAGATGGTTTGTTTTAAACGGACGACGATCGCGCCAAACTTTTGAAATACAACGGGACTTATACAACATTTGAGGCCCAAAATAGGTTTGTATTTACAAAGGATTAGGTCTTACACTCTATTAGAGGCCCAAAACTGGTTTGAAGAAAAGAAATGGGGCTTATAACACGAGGGTAGGCCCAAGGGTTTTATTTAAACGGGCGATGATCGCGCCGAACTTTTTGAAATACAACGGGACTTATACAATACACTGAGGCCCAAAAAGTTTTGTTTTTCAAAAAGGGTTGGGTCTTACACTATACTAGAGGCCCAAAAGTTTTTTTAAAAGGTTTGATGAGGGTTGAATTAATCAAAACCCTAATTTATTTCCAAAATGTATTTTAATTGAATAAAAAATTCAATTAAAATGATCAAAATTGTTTAACATGTGGAAAACAAATTGTGATCTTGGATTAATGTTTCAAAAATCGTGTTTTGACCTACAAAATGATTAGAAATCATAAAAATTTGCAAAGTCAAGAAGGAAAAAATATTTTAAATGTCAAAAACAATTAAAATATTAATTCTTGGCAAAAATACGAATTATATGAAATAAATAATATTTTTGGGATTTTTTGGTAAAATAAAATATTTTAACATTTTTGCAAATTATTAAAAAAAGAATCAACTCAAAATCATTAAAACTCAGAGAGAAATTAATTTTTGAATCAATTAAATAAAATCACAAAATTCAAATATTTGAATTTTCAAAAAGGGCGCCAAGAACAAGGGCAAGAACACGCGCCACCCTATGTTTCTACAGATTTACGTTTTCTATCCAATCTCACTGAATACTTGATTATATCATGCAATCTACATATCAATCTACTCGTTTCAACCTCACGATCATGTCTATGGTCTTTAATTTCATTTATTTTAAGCATGGAATAAGAAATCAAAGAGAAACCTCAAGAACCCTAAATTCTGCATGAAGGTTCAGAAATTCCATACACGATTCAAACAATGCAATTGATTGAGGGAAAACACTCCATGCATGATTATGACCATATGGTCAAATTATTGTGCAGCAAAAATTGCATGGATCATAGAGTTAGAAGAGCTCATGCTTACCACTTGCAGCTGGTGATCGTGTTTTGTGTTAGAGGTGTTACAGCTTGGTTCCAAGGTTATGGACAGCTTCCCTAGGTGCTATGGAGTATGTCTGGATGCTTGGAATGAATTGAAATGATCTGGAACTTGAGATGGTACCCGAACTACAAATCTGTCAAAGGCTTGAGCAATTGGCTGGTGATTTTGTGATTTTGGTGTTCCAGATGTTATGCGAGTGTTTGGATCACTTCTATATGATGTTTATGAGGTGTGTGTGTGTGATTGGTTTGGTTGGAATTGCTCTCAAACTCAAAACCCGATGGTGACTTGCCTTAGAAGGCAAAATTGGAAGTGAGAAGGTGATTTTGAGGAAAGCATCTATTTGATGGCTTTGGTGTACTCAAACTGAGCACAAATGAGCTCTATTTATAGTAGAGCAAGTTTGTTTTGGGATCAATAGTGAATGGCAACTGCAACAGAGGTTTGGCTAATGTTGGCAAATGAGAATCCAAGTCTCCTCTAGCCATTGACTAGAGGTTAGAGCGCAGAGCTGTGGTTCCCTAGTTGTTGGATCATTCTTGACTGAATTCAGTTGCAAATGTGTCAGTCCATGGCACCTCGGTGCATCCATTAAATGCTCCAATCCAAAATTGGAGTCTTGTCCCTCTTTTAGGGATTTCTAGGTTTGGCATGCTATTTTTGGTTCCAAAGACTTGGGAGGCTTGGGATCAGAGTTGGTTCCTCCTTGGTCCCCCTTGAGGTGTTCAGATGGATAGAGTTGCTTGCCCTTTGCAAAATTTGAGTAAATCGAGTAAAACTCCAAAATCTGCCTTGCCTTGGCATTTTTCAGCAAGGCATGTTGCATGGTCATATCTCATGGCTCAAGTTGAGTTTGGTGATGTTCTTGGCCATTTTGGAAAGCCCTCATATGATACAATAACTGTTTGATCATAATTGGTTTTGATACTTTTTGGATCCAAGTGAAAAATGCCCCTACATTTGGAAAAAGTGAAAGCAGATTTTAACTTAGTGAAAATTTCACTAAGTGTTGGAAAAAGTGGCATTTCATGTTTTCAGCCATTTTGATCATTCCATAACTCAAAATCCATAACGAATTGGAATGAGGTGTAGTTGATGCTTTTGTAGAGGGCCATTAGAGCTACAAATCCAGCTTTGGATGGGAAAAATGGCCTTGTGGTTTAGGAGTTATGATCCTCCAAATTTGGTACCCTAGCCACTTTATTCCATAACTTAAAAAATTTTCTAAGTTTTTATGGTTACCCCCTTTTACAAGTTATCCCACTTTTCTTGATTTTTCTTGATGAATGATGATTCAAATCACACATTAACATCATTTTAGGGTTAAAAACCCATTTTTGTGAAAAATCTCAAAAGGTCAAAGTTGACTTTTGTGCACAGTTGACTTTTTGTCAGATGAATTCCAAACTGTGCGGTCCTCTATGAAATCAAGTCCTTGACCTAAATCAAACTTGATGGATTGATTTCATAGGTGTTATAGGGTGTATTGAATCATGTCCTAGGGTTTGGGAGCATGTCCTAGTCAAAAGTCAAAGGTACAGTTGACTTTTCTCGCGAAACCCTAACTGTGGTTCTGATGAAATTGAAACTTATTGCTCAAGCCTCTTGGATTAATCCATTGCTGTAAATGGATCAATGTAGTGTGTTAGAGACCCTCAAATCCTCCCTTGAGGTCTTGGCTCATGGTTTGTCCCAAAAGTCAACTTAGGGGTGAATTAGGTCAAGAAACCCTAATTCCTGATTTTTTATGTATGCATCCCCTGAGGCTAAATTGACTTGGTGATTGGGTTTATGATGTCCCTTGGAGCATCATAGGTTATGCCTTGAAGCATTGTCTCATTCCCAGAGGAGAATTTCCATCTGGAGGCCCTGGTCGACCAAAACCCTAATTTGGTGACACTGGCGATCTTGAGGCTTAATCCACTTAGAAAGGAGCAGCCTTGTGCTTGATCCTTGAAGTGGGAGTCCTTTTGATCCATTGTGAATGTTGGAGAGGCTAGACAAGTTGCATATCATGTCATTTCTTGATTGATCCTTTGTCTAAGAGCTCTGAGAGGGTTTGAAACCCTAATTCTGATGGTAGTGGATGCTCACCCATCTTTGGGGAGACTAATGGTTCATCCATATTGTGATGATAATTTACACAATGATGGGAAATCTTAGTGGTCAAAATTTGGGGTATGACAGAGGGAATCTGCTGTAACGATCGTGTGCCTTATGCAAAGAGGACCTAAAGCGACGTTATAGATGATCGTGTGCCTTATACAAAGAGGACCTAAAGCGATCGGATCGTGTGCCTTATACAAAGAGGACCTAAAACGATCCATAAACGTCGTGTGCCTTATACAAAGAGGACCTAAAGCGACAGGGAACATCGTTTGCTCAACGGGGAGTTACACTAAGTAACAAGCGATGATTTTAATAATTCCTGAGTGAATTAATGATGATGAGAATGATGGATGGAATGGTACCGCATGCATAGAGTCGTTGTGTCGGTCTCTGTGCATTTACATAAGTCATGAATGGATTGATTATGTGTGGGAAATTGTGAATGGGATTGATGATTTGATATGTATATTGGTGATAAAAGTATTGAGCATGATTGATATGCCTTTGTGATGGATGCATGAATTATGAATTGTCTTGTTTTGTATTTGAATTATGGTAGACGTTGTGGTGAGAATGTTTTGCATGCGTATTTCATGTTATTACATAATTGTATGCAACTATATTACAATTGTGTTTCTCACCCATCTGCTGTTTTGAATGCTCTATGAGGCATTGCAGATTAGATGCTGGAGGTCTTTTTGTGAAGATTATCTCTTCATTCTTTTGTCGGTCGGCTCTGATATGTGGCACCGGGTAGTTGGGGAGATCGTTATGTGATTATGTGTATATATATCTTTTTGGATTTTACATGTATGACTCTGTATATGACAGACAAACTTCTATGTTTATATATGAGATTTTAGTTACAGATTTTCCGCTTTTATTCTGTATCTGAATTGTGGGTGTTAGGAACCGAGTTCCTCTGTTTATGTTGCTACCTGATTGTTGCATATCTATATGAGCAGGTTGTTATATTTCATTACTTTGATGTGACGCTCCCGTCTATGCCATGAATGTTTTAATTATACTCTGATTATTTGTTATCGCTTTAATTACTCGGGGTATAGATTGGGGGTGTCACATTAAGTGGTATCAGATGCAGTCTGTGTCGGTCATTTTGACCAAGTTGTTTGTTGTGCGGCAGTTGTGTTCTGGTGAGTTGATTATTTAACCATAGTTACTGTTATTGGATATGAACAGAATATGGCTGGTAGGAATGATGAGTTCAGGAAGAATAAACCGCCTATCTTCAAAGGAAGATATGATCCTGATGGTGCTCAGATTTGGCTTAAGGAGATTGAAAGAATCTTTTGAGTGATGGACTGTGCTGAGGAACAGAAGGTGAGACTGGGTACTCACATGTTAAAGGAGGAGGCTGATGATTGGTGGGTTAGTATGCGTCATGTGTGGGAAGCTATAGGTGAAGTTGTCACTTGGGTTTTGTTTAGCAGTGAGTTTTTGAGGGAGTATTTTCCTGAAGATGTTAGAGGAAATAAAGAAATAGAGTTCTTAGAGTTGAAACAGGGTAACATGTCTGTTATTGATTACACTGCTAAGTTTGTGGAGCTTGTTCAGTTTTATCCACATTATGCTGAAGCAACTGCGGTGTTTTCCAAATGTGTGAAGTTTGAGAATGGGTTGCGTCCCGAGATCAAACAGGCAATTGGTTATCAAAGAATTAGGAGGTTTTCAGATTTTGTGGATGGTTGTAGAATTTATGAGGAGGATAGAAAAGCTCGGTCTACTCATTATAAGAGTGTGAACGAAAGGAAAGGAAAGCAACTATTTCGTGGTGGTCCTTATGTGGCACCGGCTGACAAGGGAAATCAAAGGGCTAATTTTGATAAAAGGCCAAGTGGGGGAGGTATGTATAATCCTCCGAGATGTTTTAAGTGTGGTGACTTATGACATCGTCAGTTTGAATGTAGAAAGGATATGAGGAATTGTTCCAATTACGGAGGTATAGGACATGTAGCAGCTGATTGCAAGAGGAATGTGGTGAAGTGTTTCAACTGTGGTGAACCTGGTCATGTTAGTACGAGGTGTCCGAAACCAAAGCAAGCTCAAGCTGGAGGAAAGATATTTGCATTGGCAGGAACTCAGCCTACTAGTGCAGATCGTCTGATCAAAGGTACTTGTTTTATTAATAGTACGCCTTTAGTTGCTATTATTGATACCGGAGCGACTCATTCGTTTATTTCGTCTGAGTGTGCGTGGCATTTGAATCTTTTGTTGTCGTTGATGGGTGGAGAGATGGTTATCGATACTCCAGCATTGGGGTCGGTAACTACTTCTCGGGGTTGTTTAAGTTGTCCTTTGACCATTTATGGTAAGGATTTTGCTATGGATTTGGTGTGTCTGCCGTTGGAGGGTTTAGACGTAGTTTTGGGAATGAATTGGTTGCAGTTCAATCGAGTTCATATCGATTGTTATCATAAGTTGGTAAGATTTCCTTCTCTTGAAGAAGACGAGGAATCGAGTTTCTTATCTACCAAAGAGTTGAAGAAACTTTTGGCGGATGAAGCTCAGTTGTTCGGGTTGTTTGCATCGTTGACTGTGGATAGTCAAGTTGCAATTGATGTGTTTCCAGTCATGTGTGATTTTCCGGAGGTGTTTCCGGAGGATATTTCTGATGTGCCGCCAGAAAGAGAGGTGGAGTTTTCTATAGATCTAGTTCCTGGTACTAGACCTGTGTCTATGGCACCATATCGTATGTCGGCATATGAGTTGGTTGAGTTGAAGAAGCAGTTGAATGAATTGTTAGAAAAGAGGTTTGTGAGGCCGAGTGTATCGCCTTGGGGTGCTCCAGTTTTATTGGTGAAGAAGAAAGATGGAAGTATGCGATTGTGTATTGATTATCGCCAACTGAATAAGGTGATAATTAAGAATAAGTATCCTCTTCCGAGAATTGATGATTTGATGGACCAGTTGGTAGGTGCGTATGTGTTTAGTAAAATTGATTTGAGGTCAGGCTATCATCAGATTAGAGTGAAGGATGAAGATATTCAGAAGTCGGCTTTTAGGACACGATACGGGCATTACAAATATCCCGTGATGCCGTTCGGGGTTTCTAATGCGCCGGGAGTGTTTATGGAGTATATGAATCGCATATTCCATGAGCATTTGGATCAATTTGTTGTTGTGTTTATTGATAACATCTTGATTTATTCTAAGTCTCGGGAGGAACATGCGAAACATTTGCGTATTGTATTGCAAATTTTGAAGGAAAAGAAACTTTATGCCAAGTTGTCCAAGTGTGAGTTCTGGTTGTCAGAAGTGAGTTTTCTTGGGCATGTGATTTCAGGTAATGGTATTGTTGTGGATCCGTCCAAAGTAGATGCAGTTCTACAATGGGAGGCTCCTAGATCTGCTACTCAAATTAGAACCTTTTTGGGTTTAGCTGGATATTATCGAAGATTCATTGAAGGCTTTTCCAAGTTAGCACTTCCATTGACCCAGCTGACTTGTAAAGGTAAAGCGTTTATTTTGGATATTCAGTGTGAGGAAAGTTTTAGTGAGCTGAAGAGAAGATTGACTACAACTCCGATTTTGATCTTACCGAATCCTAGTGAACCATTTGTGGTGTATTGCGATGCGTCTTTGAGTGGTTTAGGTGGAGTGTTGATGTAAGAAGGTAAGGTTGTGGCTTATGCTTCGAGACAACTGAGGGTTCATGAGAAGAATTATCCTACTCATGATTTGGAATTAGCTGCGGTGGTTTTTGTATTGAAAATTTGGAGACATTATCTCTACGGTGCAAGATTCGAAGTCTTTAGTGATCATAAGAGTTTAAAATACTTGTTTGATCAGAAAGAGTTGAATATGAGGCAGCGGAGATGGTTGGAATTTTTGAAGGACTACGATTTTAGCTTGAATTACCATCCTGGTAAAGCTAATGTGGTAGCCGATGCGTTAAGCCGGAAATCTTTGCATATCTCTGCTTTGATGGTTAAAGAGTGGGAACTTTTGGAAGAATTTAGAGATTTGAGTTTGGTGTGTGAATTGACATCTGATAGCGTGAGGCTTGGTATGTTAAAGGTCACTAATGATTTTCTGTTGACCGTTAGCGAGAAACAGAGGCTGGATATGAAATTTGTTTATTTGATGACGGTTGGAGATAAAGGTGTGAATGGTGACTTTAAAGTGGATGATCAGGGTGTTTTGAGATTCCGTGGTAGAATTTGTATTCCTGATGATTCAGAATTGAAAAAGATGATTTTAGAGGAAGGACACCGGAGTAGTTTGAGTATACATCCGGGAGCTAATAAGATGTATCAAGATTTGAAGAAGATCTTTTGGTGGTCCGGATTAAAGAGGGATGTGGCTCAGTTTGTTTATGCGTGTTTGACGTGTCAGAAGTCAAAGGTAGAACATCAGAAGCCCAGTGGATTATTGCAACCGTTGGATATTCCCGAGTGGAAATAGGACAGCATTTCTATGGATTTTGTGACAGGGTTGCCGAATACTCAGAGGGGACATAATGCCGTTTGGGTGATTGTGGATAGGCTGACTAAATTAGCGCATTTTATTCCGATTGACATCAGTTTTTCTTTGGAGAGGTTGGCTGAGATTTATATTTGTGTGATTGTGAGATTACATGGTGTTCCGTTGTGTATTATTTCAGATCGAGATCTGAGGTTTACTTCCAAATTTTGGGAAAGTTTGCAAAAGGCGTTAGGTTCCAAGTTGAGATTGAGTTCTGCTTATCATCCTCAGATGGATGGTCAGACCGAGAGAACTATTCAGTCATTGGAAGATTTGTTGAGAGCTTGTGTTCTTGAGGAAGGTGGTGCTTGGGATAGTTATCTTTCGTTGGTTGAGTTCACGTATAACAATAGTTTCCATTCGAGTATTGGAATGGCACCTTTTGAAGCGTTGTATGGAAGAAGATGTTGAACACCTTTGTGTTGGCATGAATCTGGTGAGAGTTCAGTGGTTGGCCCAGAGTTAGTTCAACAAACTACGGAAAAGGTGAAACTTATTCGTGAGAAGATGAAGGCTTCTCAGAGTAGGCAGAAGAGTTATCATGATCGAAAGAGGAAAGATCTTGAGTTTCGAGAAGGCGACCATGTATTTTTTAGAATTACACCGGTGACGGGTGTTGGACGTGCATTGAAGTCGAAGAAGCTTACTTCTCGGTTTATTGGTCCTTATGAGATATCCGCGAGAGTGGGATTTGTGGCTTATCGGGTGGCGTTGCCACCGAATCTTTCGAATTTACATAATGTGTTCCATCTTTCATAGCTTCGGAAGTATGTTCCGGATCCGTCGCACGTGATTCCGATGGATGAGGTTGAGGTAAGGGAGAACCTTACGGTTGAGGCATTATCGATGAGGGTTTTGGATCGTGAGTTGAAGCAGTTAAGAGGTAAAGATATTGCGCTTGTGAAAGTAGCATGGGGAGGCGCTGCAGAGGGCAATTTGACTTGGGAGTTGGAGAGTCGGATGTGGGAATTGTATACGGAGTTGTTCGTCTCAGGTAATATTTTCGAGGACGAAAATTTCTAAATGGGGGAGAGTTGTAACGCCCCGGTTTTTGTTAGATTAATTTAATTGAGTCGATTTAATTATTTTTGTTTTTATATTATTTTATTCTTGGTTTTTATTTGGTAAATATGTTATGTTTATCGTTATTATGTTTTATCGCGTTTTGGGAGCGTTTGCGAGAAAATTGAGTGTAGGGGTATTTTGGTCATTTTACTTGGTTAGATATTATTGTTTTTCTTAAAATAGAAACATGGAGATTAGAAAAAGAGAAAATAAGTTTAAGAGAAATAGAGAGAAAGAGAAGAAGAAAAAGAGGAAAACTTGGAGTTTAAGAAATCGATTCAACCGACACTTCAAAGCACGATTAATCGGGTAAGGGTGCGAAACTCGGTTATTATATGCTTGTGTATGAATATGTATGTGTGTGTTTGAATGTTTACTTGTTTTTCATAGTTTTTCAATTATAGGTTGAAATGAGAAAAATGAATAGAAATTGATGTTTTCACGGTCAGAAATCAATATGAATCACGTAGTATGATCGTATTATATGTATGAACATTGTTGATACTTGTTTAGATTGATTGAAAATGTTTTGGTTGGAGAAAGATGGATTTTGGGGTTTTGGAACCATGTAACCCGCAGCAAAAAAATTCTGGTTCTGATGCGATTCGCCAGGCGAATTAGGTCTCGCCACTAGTTCGCTAGGCGAAGCGCTGGCGAAGAGGGATTCGCCAGGCGAAATCATAAGTCGCCAGGCAAAAACGGGGAGACAGAAATGTGTTAGCTACTGGAACTCTTGGGTTTTTTCTAAAATTGTGGTTCGCCAATAGTTCGCCAGGCGAATCTGGCAGTTTTTCAATAAATTCTTTTCTTTGAAAATTCATAACTTTTGATCCTTAACTCGGATCGAGACGTTCTTAGTACCGTTGGAAAGCTAATGAGGTGTTTTTTCTTATAAAAATGGTTTTGAGATTAGTGGCCGATTTAATTGTGTCGGGAATTTGGAAACGTGTCATTTTGTCGACTTTTACCGTCGTAATTGTGTGCGATTGATGTGTTATCATGTGATATGCTTTTGATATATAACGTATAGCTTGTGTGCTGTTATATGATGTGAATGCGTGTGATGAAATGTTGTGATGATGGTTTGTGGCCTTATGGCAAATAAATGCCTTGTTTTGGGTTTGATTGCAATGCATGATTATTGATGTTGGGATGGTTCACCTGGTTATATATGTATATGCATTTGATTGTCATGAGTCATTAGTATGCCATGCATCATGAATATGCACCATGTGATGTCGTGTGCCCTTGTGGGGTGTGAGCGACGAAACGATTCCAGAGGGAATCTGCTGTAACGATCGTGTGCCGTATGCAAAGAGGACCTAAAGCGACGTTATAGACGATCGTGTGCCTTATACAAAGAGGACCTAAAGCGATCGGATCGTGTGCCTTATACAAAGAGGACCTAAAGCGATCCATAAACGTCGTGTGCCTTATACAAAAAGGACCTAAAGTAGGGAACATCGTTTGCCCAACGGGGAGTTACACTAAGTAACAAGCGATGATTCCAATAATTCCTGAGTGAATTAATGATGATGAGAATGATGGATGGAATGGTACCGCATGCATAGAGTCATTGTGTCGGTTTCTGTGCATTTACATAAGTCATGAATGGATTGATTATGTGTGGGAAATTGTGAATAGGATTGATGAGTTGATATATATATTGGTGATAAATGTATTGAGCATGATTGATATGCCTTTGTGATGGATGCATGAATTATGAATTGTCTTGTTTTGTATTTGAATTATGGTAGACGTTGTGGTGAGAATGTTTTGCATGCGTATTTCATGTTATTACATAATTGTGTGCAACTATATTATAATTGTGTTTCTCACCCTTCTGCTGTTTTAAATGCTCTATGAGGCATTGCAGATTAGATGTTGGAGGTCTTTTTGTGAAGATTATGTCTTCATTCTTTTGTCGGTCGACTCTGATATGTGGCACCGGGTGGTTGGGGAGATCGTTATGTGATTATGTGTATATATATCTTTTTGGATTTTACATGTATGACTCTGTATATGACAGACAAACTTCTATGTTTATATATGAGATTTCAGTTGCAGATTTTCCGCTTTTATTCTGTATCTGAATTGTGGGTGTTAGGAACCGAGTTCCTCTGTTTATGTTGCTACCTGATTGTTGCATATCTATATGAGCAGGTTGTTATATTTCATTACTTTGATGTGGCGCTCCCGTCTATGCCATGAATGTTTTAATTATACTCTGATTATTTGTTATCGCTTTAATTACTCGGGGTATAGATTGGGGGTGTCACATTCACCACCGATAACGCTTCACTTATTCCATCACCTTAAAAATCAGCTACTCGCACCCAATCCCTCCACCTAGGATTGAGGCTCATTAACAACCGACCACTGTCCAACACCATGAATGCATGCAACATACAACATGCAATAACAAGACCAAGTATAATGACCAACACCTCCATAGTCAATGTACTCCGCCACGACTGGCCACCTTGCGCCAACACATGCTATAACAGCTCAGCCACATCAACATACATCATATCAAGCAACAACAATGCATTTCAGATTATGTCACACCACAACATAATCACTACAATGCATTTACACCACCACACAACAAATTATTCATTTTCAGGTACTGAAACTAAGTTTAAATTAAAGTTCTTCGCGTTAGCATCCCAACATTTCGAACGACACCCGAATCGAACACCCGAAACTGAAGTTATGAATTTTAGAAGTTTTTTAAAAATTGATCCTAGTGTAACCGGTTACACCAAATGAGGTAATCAGTTACACCCCTTGTAACCAGTCACGCTACACAAAACACACACAGTGTAACCGGTTACCCAAATCCTGGTAAGCGATTACACCCTCCTAATTTGCCCAGAAAACATGTTTTCACAACTGTAACACCCTAAAACCCCCGCGTGAAATTGTAATAAAATATCATAATAAAATAAAACATACGACATTTAGGATGCTACTTTCAACCAAACACCTACTCATGCATACGACATGTAACACATAATTACTATAATAGTGCCAACAAAATCTTACTTAATTATTTTTCTCATGTAGCAGCGGAAACTCAACTAAAACATAATATGTTTAAAACCACATAACCAACATCAATTAGACAAAAGTAATAACGGCAATTAAATAAATAATGGCAAGTGTTCCATATCCCCAGTGTTACACATCAGAGCAGACGCCGACTCAAAACATAAAGTGAAGGACTCCGTCTTCACTAACCGCAACTCTGCACTATTCTTGATTATCTGCACGTTACCCACGTAGAGATAACATTCAAACAGAAAGGGTGAGATTCTCATATCAGGAAAAGAAATGCATAATATACATATAAAGGCATATAATCATTACACAATTCAGCCTATCATCACAACATCAACACCATTGCAATTTCCTACACAAGCAGACAATCATATAATCCACAACACAACATAATGTAATGCAATGAGACTCTCAACTCGACTCAATGCATATGGTACCAATTCGATCCCTTTTTCATAATCATAATTCCCATTGGATTTTCTATATGTGTCGCTCACACCCCACATGGGCACACGAACACCCGTAATCGCTTAAACCCCACATGGGCACACGATTACCTTAACAACAACAACAACACGATTCCATTTAAAGGAATCTGGATAAGACGCTCACACGCCACATGGGCACACGACTTATCATATAACTTATGCAACATGATATGTATTCAACGACAACATACAACGATGACCAATATGTATGACTATCATATAGCCAATACATCATACCACAATTGTCCAACACGCAACATATATCTACCTAAACATGCAATAATTGCAATCCACAGCTACAACACATATTCGAACAACCGAACTCAATATTTCAATGTTCGACACCTCACAACATACACGGAAACATAATTAATGCGTTGAATAGTTGGAATTCTGGCATTGAAAATAATTTTAACAAAAGGTACATGAAACCAGATTTCTAACGATTTGAACAGTAACTGAAACGGACGTACGGATCAAAAGATATGAATTTTTAAAGTTTAAGAAAATTATGTCCGTAACAGCAGCAAGCAGAACTGTCATGTTCGCTACAAGTTCGCCCAGCGAACTGTCATTCGCTAGGAGTTCGCCTAGCGAAACACCTTCCCCATACAAAATCCAGTGGCTCATCTATTTTCCTCTCCCTTCGCCTCTACATTCGCCCAGCGAACATTCGTTCACCAGGAATTCGCCCAGAAAACCTGGGGCGAATCTCCCCAAAACTCACTCCAGTATTACCTATCCTTCCCCTTCGTTCGCCTTTCAATTCGCCCAAAGATATGCCAGCGAACCCTTCGCCCAGCGAACATTCCTTCGCATGGCGAAGTGCGTGAATCAACAACTCTGCAGTTGCGATTCCTGCACAATCCAACCCCAACCCTTCTCCGATTTCAGTAGCAAACAACCCAGAATTACACATAGATTTCATGGTTATAACATAATCAATCAGGATTACACAAACCATAAATTAACCGATCAATTTATACAATTTACCTCTTATCAAAATCTTCGACACGCAAAAACCTCAACCCCACACCAAAACAATCAACACATAGATATGAACCTAATGATTTATCTACCCTTATACAAATATTATATATCCCTTAAGTGATTAAAGAACCCCACCCTTACCTTAGAGTTCTTGTAGAGAGTTATCCTTCCTCAACAATGGAGTTCTCCCTTTTCTTCCTTGAACCCTAGCCTTTTCTCCTCTTTTCTCCCGTTCCTCTGTTTTCACGTTCTGACCAAACTTTCTCTCCACTTCCCCTTTTATATTTCTAATATTATTTTTATTTCATAATATTATTAATATTATCCCAATATTATTATTATTATTAATTTTACCAATTAAATAATAATAACAATATCTCCTAACAATTTAAATTAATAATATTAATCAAATATTGCAAATATTAATTAATTAATCATTCTCACCACACCACCAAGTTCTACCAAATTAGCCACACACCCCTCACCCTCAAGGTCACTAATACTAAAGTCATTACTCCTTACCTTAGGGTACCCCAACATAACCCAACACACATACAATCACATAATTTTAATTACGAAAAATAATAAAAATAAATCGGGCGTTACAACAATAGTGTAATCGATTACCCCTTTCCTGGTAACCGATTACAGTTGTAGCTGAAGCATTTTTCTGCTGCTTATCAGTACGAAAATCACTTTTTGACGCACCCCAAAATCCCACTTTTCATACCATTCTTTTAATACATAATTTTACTCAAAAATCAGTATTCATAAACATTAAAACCCCAAATTCTTTTCACCAAAAACACTCAAAACTTAGTTTCGACTCTGACTCGCAACCACCCACAACAACACAACATCTACCATCAAGAATTCCATCAAATGCATAATTTCAATAGCAACATTATGCAATTTTCCATTCAATCATCAACCACAACATCATCATACAACATTCTAACACATCTAATTCATCAAACAACATACAATTGCATGATCCACACAATTAATCCAACAATTACAAAATTGCAACAATGATCATGATATTGAGAGAAGAAAAACACAACCCAAGCATAGACATAATCTATCCACCATCATCATACAAACCCTTGGATAATTAGAACACCACCCTTACCTTAAAGTTCTTGCAAATTCCTCGATAATGGTGATTCTTCCTAGCTTCTTCCTCATTGCCCTAGCTCTTTTCTTTCACTTTTCTCCAAACTTTCACGTGCTGATAGTTTCTCCCCTCACTATCCTTTTTTCTATTATTATATTATTATTATTATTAATCCCAACTAATTAAAATAACAACAATAATAATAATACTAAATATTTAATCTAAATGATATTTACCTTATATTATTTAAATAAATAATTACTAACTAATATAATCTAATTAGTTTAACTCACCACACCACCAATCTCTATTCTTTTGCTCACACACACCCAACACCTTAATTTTATTCTTAAGACCGCTACCCCACATCAAGGGTAGCTTAAACACATCGAACACCAATCAACACATACAAATACACAACATGACATAATTAAATTATAGAAAATAATTAAAAATAAACCGGGGCGTTACAACTCTCCCCAACATAGAACATTTTCGTCCTAAAAAATTTACCTGATGTGAACAACTCTGGATACGACTCTCGCATCCTACTTTCTAACTCCTAAGTCATACTCCCACTAGCAGCGCCTCCCCACACTACTTTCATGAGAGCAATCTCTTTGCCTCTCAACTGCTTCATTTCACGGTCATCAATCCTCGCGGGTAAAGCCTCAACTGTAAGGTTATCCCTTACCTGAACATCATCCATCGGAATCACATGCGACGGATCCGGAACATACTTCTGAAGCTGTGAAACATTGAACACATCAATCAAACATTGACAAATTTGGTGGCAATGCCACTATATAAGCAACAACTTCAACCCTCTCTGATATCTTATACGGACCAATAAATAGAGGAGTAAGCTTCCTTGACTTCAAAGCACGCCCAACACCGGTCACCGGAGTGACTCTTAATAATACATGGTCTCCTTCTTGAAACTCAAGATCCTTTCTCTTCTTGTCATGGTAACTCTTTTTCCTACTCCACGGAGCTTTCATCTTCTCCCAAATCAGCTTCACCTTCTCAGTAGTCTGTTGGACAATCCCAGGTCCAAGCACCACACTCTCACTAGATTCATGCCAACACAAAGGTGTCCTACACCTCCGACCATACAGAGCTTCAAAAGGCGCCATTCCAATACTAAAATGGTAACTATTATTATAAGTGAACTCAATCAATGACAAATGACTATCCTAAACACCTCCTTGTTCAAGAACACAATCCCTTAACAAATCCTCCAAAGACTGTATAGTCCTATATGTCTGATCATCTGTCTGTGGATGATAAGTTGAAAACCTCAGCTTCGAACCCAAAGCCTCTTGAAAACTCTCCCAATATCTGGAAGGGAACCTCAAATCTCTATCTGACACAATACTCAACGGAACTCCATGCAGCTTCACAATCACACAGATATAAATGTCTGCAAACTTCTGTAAAGAAAAATTGATGTTAATCGAAATATAATGCACCGACTTCGTCAGTCTATTAATAATCACCCAAATTGCATCATGCCATCTAGGAGTATTCAGTAACTCAGTCACAAAATCCATAGAAATGTTGTCCCATTTCCACTCTGGAATATCCAACAGTTGCATCAACCCAGCAGGTTTTTTATGCTCGACTTTTGACTTCTGACAAGTCAAACAAGCATACACAAATTGTGCCACATCACGTTTCAATCCAGGCCCACCAAAATATCTTCTTCAGATCCTGATACATCTTTGTAACTCCTGGATGGATACTCAAGCTACTTCTATGACTTTCTTCTAGAATCATATTTTTAACTCAAAATCATCAGGAATACATTTCTATCGCGAAATCTCAGCACATCTTTCTCGTCCACTCTAAAGTCACTATCCTCAATCTGATTACTCCCAATCATCAAGTCCACCAACTTCACATCCAACTTCTGACTCTCTTTAATACCATTAAGAAAATCATTGTTGATCTTCAACATACCCAACATTGTAGTCTACGGTGTCAGCTCACAGACCAAACTCAAGTCTCTGAACCGCTCAATCAATTCAAACTATCTAACCATCATAGCAGACATATGCAAAGACTTCCGACTTAAAGCATCAGCCACTACATTAGCTTTACCGAGATGATAATTCAAGCCAAAGTCATAATCCTTCAAAAATTCCAACCATCTGTGTTGCGTCATTTTCAATTACTTCTGATCAAATAGATACTTCAAACTCTTATGATCACTAAACACCTCAAATCTGGAACCATAAAGATAATGCTTCCGAATTTTCAACACAAACACCATTGCGGCCAACTCTAAATCATGAGTAGGATAATTTCTCTCATGAACTCTCAGTTGTCGCGAAGCATAAGCCACAACTTTGGCATCTTGCATCATCACCCCACCTAAACCCATCAAAGACACATTACAATACACCACAAACGGTTCGTTCGGTTAAGGTAAAATCAAAACTGGAGCAGTAGTCAATCTCTTCTTCAGCTCAATGAAACTCTTTTCACAGTGAATATCTCACACAAATGGTCTACCTTTGCAAGTCAGATGAGTTAATGAAAGTGCTAATTTAGAAAAGCCTTCAATAAACCTACGGTAGTAACCAACCAAGCCCAAAAAGATTCTAATCTCTATAACCAAATTCGGAGCCTCCCGTTGTAGAACTGCATCTACTTTGGACGGATCCACAACAATACCATCACCTGAAATAACATATCCAAGAAAACTAACCTCTTGTAACCAGAATTCACACCTCGATAACTTAGCATAAAGCTTCTTCTCCTTCAACACTTGCAACACAATTCGCAAATGATCAGTTGTTCTTCTTCTGATTTTAAATAGATCAGAATGTCATCAATAAAGACCACTACAAATTGATCAAAGTAAGTGTGAAAGATACAATTCATATACTCCATAAACACTCCAGGTGCATTAGAAATGCCGAACGACATCACCAAGTATTCATAGTGTCCATACCGAGTCCTGAAAGCCGTCTTCTGGATATCCTCATCCTTCACTTGAATCTGATGGTAACCCGATCTCAAGTCAATTTTGCTAAACACCCACCATATGATCCATCAAGTCATCTATTCTCGAAAGTGGATACTTGTTCTTAATCGTCACTTTATTCAACTGTCGGTAATCCACACATAACCTCATACTACTGTCTTTCTTCTTTACCAACAACACCGGAGCTCCCCAAGGCGAAACACTTGGTCTGACAAATTTTTTTTCCAGCAAATCCTTTAATTGCTTCTTCAACTCTGCTAACTCTGACGCCGACATCCTGTATGGTGCCATTGAAATAGGTCTAGTACCAGAGACAAGGTCAATAGAAAACTCCACCTCTCTCTCTCTCTCTCTCTGGCAGTACATCTGAAATATCATATGGAAACACATCTAAAAATTCATGCACCACTTGCAATTCATCAATCACAGTTTGACTCTTCACAGACAATGACGCAAACAATGCAAGCACCTGAGCTTCCTTTTCCAAAAGTTGTTTCAATTCTCTAGCAGACAATAACCCAACTTCTTCCTTGTCATCAAGAGTAAGAAACCGTACCGACTTATTATAACAATTAATATGAAGATGATTGAACTCCAACCAATTCATTCCTAAGATCACATCAAGATTTCCCAACGGCAAACAAATAAGATCAACACCAAAATCTTTATCAAAGATTGACAAAGGGCAATTCAGACAAACCAGAGAAGCGGTCACTGATCCCTTAGCGGGAGTTTCGATAACCATTTCTCCCTTCATAGAAGAAACAACAAGGCCTAGCCATTTCACATAATCAGCAGCAATAAAAGAATGAGTAGCATCAATATCAATAATAACAATCAAATGTGTATTATTAATGTAACATATACCTCTTGTTGTACCCCAAATTTTTACCCTTAGATGTCATCTAGCTCTTGTGCATCTTAGGTCAATCATCTCTACATTGTTTGAGCTAACCCATATCTTGTAGTTTTTTTCTTTGTGTTCAAATTAGGTTTACATATCACCATAAAGCTCCACAAGTTGTTTTAACGCAAGTCAAGTCAACAAAAGATCTCCAGTGCAGGAGCTTTAGAATTAGGGTTTTGCTCTGAAGAAATCACAGAAAATTTGGCTCTATCAAGTCAAGATTTGTGTGGTTCACTTACCAATTAAGGTCATCCACATCCAAGAGACATTATTCAACAGGAATCCAAGATCTATGGGTCCTCAACAAGAGAAGTTTGAGCTTCAGCCTCTTTATACCTCCAAATTAGGGTTTCTGTGACACTTATCAGTCAATGGCTTTGATTTTCATCAAGATGAATTCCCAAACCCTAATTCTTGATTCTATTGGTTTATCAATATCCTCAAGAGTCTCCTAAGACCTTTAGATGAGAAGGAAGGAGCAAGATTACAAGATTTGACCTCAGTGCATTCACAGTCAAAATTAGGGTTTGACTGAAACCCTAATCCTTGGAAATTTTGGTTCAAATGAAGTGTCAATGGTTCCAATCACCATAGAATGTCTCATGAGGTATTCAAAGTATCCATATCAAGTTTCATGAGGTTTCTTGCAAAATAAGTAGGGTTTTGACCAAGAAAGATGTCATATGTGAGATTTTTCCCCTAATAGCATAATTTGAAATGACCATAACTCCTAAACCACACACCCAATTGGAGTGACTCAAAGCTCATTGGAAAGCTCTTTTCAAGATATTCAATTTGTTCCATATGACTTTTTGTCCAAAAATGCTTGGTTTTGGAGTTATGAGGCTTGCAAGATAATTTGACCATCAGCACTTTTCATCACTCTTTTTCTTAACTTTAACCCCATTTTTCACCCATTTCCATTTGGATTCAAGACTTGGGACCCAAATGAAAGTTGTAGAGCATGATGAGAGCTTTCCAACCATATGTGGAACACTTCATTTGAATGAACCATTCTCAAGTTATGAGGTTCCAAAGATAGGTACTTCAAGTTGTCAAAGTTCTATAACTTAGAATTTTTCTAAGTTCTTTTTGGCAGTTTTTGGGCACACGACTTTATGAGTGATCTTCTCACAATTCAAGAGCTTATTTCAATTAGATTTCCAAATAGAAGTTGTTGTATGAAATGCCTATTTTCCAAAGCACCGAGGAACATGTAATTTAGGCTTTTGGTTGGCAAGTTATCATGTGGTAAAGGAGGGTCCACGACTCTAAATTCCATCTCCCAAACCATACTTCATTTTGAACTGACTTTTAACCCTCTCTCCAAGTACAATGTTCTGATCTCTTTCAACAGCTTCCAATGTCTTCTTTTCCCACAAACCCATGAGCAAGCTTCCAAAATACACTCCCTTTTGTACTTTCAAGTTGACATTTACAAGCATACACCAAGAATACCTCGTGCATATCCTTGGTCCACCAGATACAAGCCAAAACACCCTACATTTCTCTGACCTAGTTGCAAAAGAAAGAAGTTCACTTGGCTCCATGAGATTGTGTTCAGAACAGCCATAATCTTTCCACGATTTTCTCTTCAAAGAAACCCTTGGTCCACTAGTTTTTCACTCTCATTGTCCAGCAAACCCTCTATAAAAGGCTCCCTACTCTTATTCGCTTCTCACCAAGTATCAACACAAAAATAACTCTAAAAAAACAAACACTTGGAGTGCTCGAGCTAGCTATAAAGGAAAGAGTTCTGGTCATTTGCTTAGGAACCAGGTAAGCTCCTCAACTCTCCATGTCATGCTTGAATCATATGCTTGAATACATGCTGGTATCATGTTAAGGAAATCATCTTCTTTTTTAATATTTGAATGTTCATGATATGCATATGGTTATTTACCTATGTTAAGTTTGTTTTTGATAAAAACTTGTTAACTACTTGAATATATATATTTACTTCTCTCATGGCTGCCATGATGAATGTATGAATTTGTGTCCATGATATAGATACTTGTTAATCTGTGGTGACATGAATACCTTTTGAAGATAGATTTTGTTTTGAACATATGCATACTGAACATGCCAACTCTAATATTTATCGTATGTAAATCATAGCACTCATAGGTTGTTAAGTTTATTTTGCATCCCTACATGAACATGGCTGAGATGGAAGTGTTGTTTGTTTTGGGTGAGGTTCGTCATGTGTGCATGACTGTAACTTGTATGTGGATGTGTTGGCTGTTTGATGCTATTTATAACTTGTTTGAGCTTTAGATTATTGATGGTTGTTCATGTTATCATGAGTTTCTGGGCTGTAGCTTGCTCTTACTACATGTTGTTGTTAAGTTTTAAAACAAATAGGTTGGTTTAGATTGAAGCATAAGTTGGTTTCTCACTCTTTCGTGAATTGAGTTTCAGTTTTGAACCATGGTTTTCCTTTGCATGTTGTTCATGATGTAGTCACTAACTTGTTTAGATTAGGGCTTCATTATGTTCTACGTTCTGAGTACTTTAATTTGGTATATTACTTGATGTTATTTGGTTGCACATTGAAGGTTTTATGTTAATTTAAAGATTGATGATGTTTTGATGTTGTCAAATAAAACACGATGGCTTTATGTTGGTTCTGCATGTTTTCTTCTCCATGCGCGTTTCTGATTGAGGCAGCCATGATTTTGTCTTGTAGCGTACTTAAATGAACAATGACCAATTGAATTATGTGTTACACATTCAGTTTCCATGTGCGCGCATGTTTTTCCGTTTAATATATTTGAATGCTATTTTGGTTTATATTAACTATGAAGTGTATGTTTACCGGATGAAACAGCCGTCCCAACGGTCACACACTATCACTTACCATCGCCTTTCACTCGCCTGACCTGGGTTCGATCCTGCGGATCAACCCTTTTGGTCCTTTGTTTCATTTCGCCTGTTTTCTCCAACTGGGCCTTGTGTAAGTTTGCTAATTATACCCCCCATTCGTGAGGCCCAAACGTAAGACAACTAACCCTTAGTTATTTTAGGATTACTTTCATACCCCCCCCCCTGCGCTTTTCTTTTTCTCTTTTTTTTTTTAATTAATTATTTATTTCCAAATCTTTTTATTTGTTTTATTTAAAATATTTTTCTTTATTTCAAAAACTCCAAAACATTTTGTTAATCTTATTTTTAATTAGCAATTTATTTTTAATTGTTAATTGTTGTGTATTTTAATTTAAATTGTTAATTTGTATTTTAATTTTTAATTGTTAATTGTTAATCAATTTTCATTTTAATTTTAATTGTTAATTTGTATTTTAATTTAGTTGTTAATTGTTAACCTTTAAATTTTAATTATCAATATGTATTTTAATTGTTAATTGCTAATTGTTAATTTTAATGGTGTTGTTAATTGTTAATTTTAATTGTATCATTAATTGCTAATTGTTAATTGATCATCACCTTTGGATTAATTGTTAACATTATTTATGAGCATCTTTATTGATCCTATGAGTGTTATTCACTAATGTTTGGTTAAGTCTTGAACTAATTCATCCATGTTTAACTTATCTTATATTTGACTTTGATGAATTTGGTGCTTCTTTAAATATCATCCTTAATTAATATCATCCTCTTTATATTGTGAGTACTCTTTATGTTTGTCTTCCTTAAGATTGAAACATATTGGTATGTCTTTATGATGATCATGTCCATCTTATCCATATTTTATCATGAAGCATCTTGTCATCCTTATGCTTGTGTTGCTTTTATCTCATCATATTGTATCAATGTTTTATCTTTTATCATGTCTTTATCTATTGTTATATTATTCTAGAACTGTTATCTTTCCCCCATTCCAAAGGAAGGTGATATTGTTGACTCTTAAAGTCATATCCCCCACCTTAACCTAAGTAACCTCTTAGGAGAAACTTTATTTCTAGGCCTCATCAGAGCCATAGAAATTACAACTAGCTTTAGGAGAGAGTTCTTAAACTCTTAGTGATATTCATCATAATGAATCATCATTTCCCCTACTAACTAAAACACAACATAGGTCCATTACAACTAGACTTAGAGAGTTCTTAAACTCTACAATGAGCTTGTACTCATTTCCCCTCTGAATATTGACCATAGTCAATCATTCAGTAGAAGTAGAACTACGCATACTCTGATTCTATTCTCGAGGATACGTAGGCGTAAGGTGCGATGCCTTATCGAGTATACTTAGATACTAACCCCTAGGGTTTTCAACCTTTAGCATAGAACCTTTAGCAAACATAAGATAACATTAAAACAAGAGGTTCCCGTAGAGTACTACGGACGTTTAGGGTGCTAATACCTTCCCTAGACGTAACCAACCCCCAAACCTTAGATCTCCCCCCTTTAGGTTTTTCTAACGATCTTGAACCTTTCCTTTGGATAAATCAAAGTCGGTTGTAAAAGAAATATGATGCAAGTTAATTAATAGCTTGTTATCCGATTTTCACCGCAACAGAAATGGCGACTTCACTGGGGAGAGTTAGACCTATTGCTGGTCCTTTCCTAAGAGGGTTAAGCCTATCTTGTTTTTATGTTATTCATGTTTGCTTATTTACTTGTATATGCTTATGTATGTCATATTTGCTTATATATCTGTATATCTGTTCTTGTTTGACATTTTTCTGTTTAATTTGGGTTGACATGGTATCTATGAGTGAGATAAGTCCTAACCCAGACTTGAGAGAACACATATGCTTAGGAACCGTGGACATAGTCAAGGGAACTTCGAGGGAGAATTCCCAAAGGAGGAAACTTGAAGTCCACACTCAGTTGAGGCCCTCTTGGAGGTGGTAAATGTTGAACGAGCAATCGTGAATGCGTTACTACTTTCGACCTAGGAGCCAGAGATACTGATGACCTTTAGTTATCCCTTTACCCCAACTTGGCCTATTTAGGACGTAGTGCGAGGGCTGTGAGGGAGTAATCCCAAATGGTTGCTACGCGATACTACACTCAGATGAGACTCTCTTGAGAATTTTATCGATCACCAAGCAATTGGAAAGTCGATAAAATCCGAAAGATGGGTTGTCGACTCTGGGAACTTTTTAGAACCTTGTCTTACAGGTGAAAACCATAGTACATACCTTTGGGATGGGTAGACCTTTGACTCCATGCTCGTGACTCTTAACTTAGGTTTCTCTGTGTGCTTTGTGCTTATCTGTTTATGTGTGTTTGTTGCATTCATCCTTGCATCATATGCATTGTGTATATTCAAGGAATTCAACTTTGTTTTGCAAACTTTATAGGATGGATTTTGAAAAAAGGAAAACAATGAAGTACACCTTCATTAGTCCAAAATTGGAAGATTTAAAGAATCTGGGTAAGCCAATCAATGAATCAACAACATTTCAAGACAAGTATGGGAAGATTTTCTCTCTAATGAAGACCAAGATGGTAGATGAGATACTCCCTACTCTCATACAGTTTTATGATCCTGTATATCATTGTTTCACTTTTCCGGATTATCAGTTAATGCCCACGCTCGAGGAGTATGCTATTCTAGTTGGTATTCCTATTACCCCAAACCTTCCTTACTCTAGTTTGGAAAGGACGCCTAAGGAGAAGGAAATTGCAAAAGCGGCTCATCTCAAGCTGTCAGAAGTCAAGGCTAACTTGGTTGTCAAGGGAGGACTTTTTGGGTTGCCTGCCAAGTTTCTAATGGAGAAAGCCAGTTATTATGCTAGCATGAAGAATATGGTGGATTATGAAGTTGTTATGGCCCTTCTCATTTATGGGTTATTTCTGTTTCCCAACATTGAGAACTTTGTTGATATGAAGGCAATCAAGATCTTTATCATTGGAAATCCAATTCCAACCTTACTTGCAGACGCCTACCATTCAGTGCATTTAAGGAATGCTCATAAGGGAGGGATGGTAACATGTTGTGCCACACTATTGTATAGGTGGTTTATCTCCCACTTACCCCGCTCTAAGACCTTTTGGGATCTCCAAGATGGACTTCTTTGGTCAGAAAAGATCATGTCTCTCACCAACACTGACCTAGAGTGGTGCCACCCTTTTCTCAAAGGCAAAGATATGATTGTTAGCTGTAGAGGATTTGCTAACGTACCTCTTCTTGGTACGAAAGGAGGCATAAGCTACAATCCTGCTTTGGCTTGCCGTCAACATGGTTATTCTATGGAAGCTAAGCCCGACAACATTTATTTGGAAGGTTTGTTCTTTGAAGAGGATAAGGACCCTGTGCTTAGGCAAAGGATGACTCACGCTTGGCGTCATGTTCACACAAGAGGTATCTCTGCTTTGGGGAAACCTGAGTGTTTGGCTTCAGAATCTTACACTCAGTGGGTGCAAAAGAGGGCTGTTGAGTTAAGGATTCCATATAATCGTCATGATCCTATCCCATTAGCTCCCAGAGATCATGTTCTTTACTTCACAAGCAATGAAGACGAACTGAAGATCCGGCTGGCTCAAGCAGAACGAGAAAGGAATGCATGGATGAACAAGTATCAGATTCTTGACTTTGAGATGAACGAACTTCAGAAGAGTCTCAAGAGGAAGGAAGAAGAGTCTGTCTGAAAGAGGAAGGCGCAAGGAGATTTATTTTCTCCTAGCACATCATCTCCACCAGAACCATGGAAGTCACAGTTGGTCAAGCTCGCTGCTGAGAATGAGAGGTTGCAGAGGGAAAACCAGAAGCTCGCCATGAGATTAATGGGAGAAGATTGATTGATGGCTTAGGACTTAGTTTTCTTTATTTCGTACTCTGTATTTTGGCTTTTGAAGGTGTAATTGTCTCTTTTTGTAATTCAAAACTTTATTATTAATGAGATGAGATATTTTCTTCTAAGAAAAAAGTGTTCCTTAACATTTGCAAAATACAATGTTGAGTTTCCTTGAATTACACCCATCATGCTGCATTGCATTCTGCTAAACTATCAAGACGCTAACTTTGTTTTTCAGACTTTGTAGACAATGGACGCTACCAAAAGGATAAACTGGCCCTTTACCTTCCTGGTCCCTAATGTTGAACCATTGATAGAGATTGGAGGAAAGATTGAGGACCCGCCAAGTTTTATTGATAGATATGGAGACCTCCTGTCACTAATGAAGTTACAAGTAAGGGAAGGATTGCTGGAAACCTTGGTACAACTGTACCATCCCGATTACCGCTGTTTTCTTTTTCCTGAGTTCCAGTTGGTACCAACCTTGGAAGAATTTTCTGCTCTAATTGGAATTCCTGTCAAGAAGGCTCCAATTTTCTCTGGAATCAAGATGATGCTTTCCATCAAAGAAATTGCCAGAGTCACGAAGATCAGAGTATTAGACATTCAAGATAATTTTACTATCAAAGGAGGACGACCTGGACTCCCCGCCTTATTCCTGATGGCAAAGGCCCTTTTTTAAAGACCAGGGAAATAAGGCGTTGTTTGAATCAACTTTTGCCTTAATGGTCTATGGCTTGTTCTTGTTCCTGAGTGACAAGAATTTTGTGGATATCCAGACCATTCAGATATTCGCCATTAACAATCTGGTCCCTACTTTACTTGCAGATGTTTATCACTCAGTTCAGTACAGATATTTGAGAGGTGGTGGACAAATTGTCTGTTGTGCGGCCCTTTTCTACAAGTGGTTCACCTCCTACCTACCAAAAACTCCTGCCTTCTGGGAAGTTGCAGACTGTGGTTTATGATCCAAAAAATTGATGAAGTTAAAACACACTGACATCGAATGGTATAACCCGACAGATGAAGGGATTACTATGATAGTTAGCTGTGGAGACTGCCCCAATGTGCCTTTGATGGGTAGAGATGGTTGCATTAATTATAATCTTGTTCTCGCCCGCCGCCAGTTAGGCTACTTGAAGAAAGAACCTCCCAGAAACGAGGATATGATCAAGATGTACTACAAAAGAGATGAAGGATTTGAGATGAAAAGGAGACTCGAGTATGCATGGCGTGATATCAACAGACAACTCTGGAAGGCTGAATGCCAGGTCTCTGAAACCCATCTGCAGTGGTCCCGTGACATTGCTCAAGTGATAAGGAAGCCATTTCCCCGACATGATTCACCCTCTAAAGCTAAGCAGAAGATGGCAGAAGCAATGGCTGATTTGTTCTTCGAAAGGGAAAGGACTAGGAAGCGCATTGAAGAGCTCACAAGGAAGATTAATGGAGAAGAAGATTTATCCTCTAGTGGATCAAACTTTTAGAAGTGCCATCTGTTGTTTTCTATCAGTGTTGTATTTCTCATTTCAGTTTAGGAGCGTCCTTACCTTTTTAACCCCAAGCAGGAGAATCCTCCGCTCTAAAATGTAACAGCTGACAATCTTAATGAAGAAGTTTATTTTGAGGAAGATTCCATTTGTCTATAATGTTTGTGTGTTTCTTGATAGTTTAGTTCACATCTGCATTTTTCGCATATCATTTTGCATCCTTGCATGTGCATGTGCATTCTTCCGCGTCTTATTGTCGTCTCATTCTCTTCAGAACCCGTCACCTTGATTTTCCAAACACCAATACCCAAGTCCAAACTCGACAAAGGATGTCTGGACAGTACTGTGAAATGGACAGAGTCAACAACGAATTGAGAGAGCTCCAAGGAGAAATGGGGCAGTTTCTGGAAACTATGAAGGTCACGCTAGCAGCAATGAAGGAAATTTTGGAGTACCAGGAGAAAATGGGAGAGGAGGTCAGAATCCTCAAGTGCCAGATGAATTGGGTTCTGGAAACTCTGTTGAAAAAGGAGAATCGCATTTATCCCGACAGACCAGCTTTCAAGAGCGCTCGTTTGCCACATCAGCGTGAACGACAGAGGCCAAGGAAGCCAGAGAGGAATTTCACTCCGTTACCAATGGCATACAGTCAGTTGTTGCCAGTTTTGATCAAAAGTGGATTGATAGTGCCAGAAGAGAGAGATCCAACGTCTTTTCCAGACTCGTCGGGCTTTGACACCGACATCCGTTGTGACTACCATGCTGGGGCACAGAGGCATTCAACTGAAGATTGTAGAGTACTCCGAGACAAGGTTCAGACTCTGCTTGAATCCAATATGTTATCATTTACACCACAAGGCATTCAAATCAACTATCCTTTGCCATCTCCTAAGGATCTCTCGTGTCCAGAATTTGTTTTTGGAGAAGCCTCGTGCCAGCCAAACGTTGGTCCTGTTCCTGCATCCAAGCATAATCAGGTGTCTACGAAAAGGAGTTTTCAGTCTCCAATGTGTGTTTCTCCTCAAGATAAGAAGAAGTGTGCTGCCAAAAGAGGAAAATTTGACTACCAGCCTATCCCGGTGTCGTTAAGCAAACTTTTCCCACTGTTGATGCAAAACAAGCTGGTAACTCCACGACTTCTCACACCTTTCCAGGGACCTTGGTATGATCCCAACCTAACCTGTGAATTCCATAAGGGAGCTGAAGGGCATGATTTGGATAGTTGTCGAGCTTTAGAGCATTTTGTACAAGAGCTGATCCAGGACAAGGACTTAATCTTCGAAGAAGACCGCCCAAAGACTGAATGCGAATTTCGCACTGGGACAATCGGGCATCCCATTGAAGAGTGCAAGGAATTCAAAGAAAAGCTGATGAGCTTGCTAAAGAATCTGAAACCTCAGGAAGTTACTTCAGACGCTGGTACCTCAACTTCTGAAGCAAAAGGTAAAGGACCTGCAAGGCCTCTCAAAGTTCGATACCATAAGGAACAAGTGATTGGTGGTGAAGACTTTTTTCCGTTCAGACCCGGAAACTGAAATCTTAAGTTGACCGTGTTTTGTATTCCAGTTGTATTTCCTTTAATTGTATTGATATTTGCTTATGAGCTTTGTTGTACCTTTAAATTGGCAACATTAATGAAATATTTATGCATCTTTTGGTTAAATCCATTCGTTTCACTCATTTACTTTTATTTTTATAAAAGCAAAATATATGTCTTTTTCACTCTTTTTTCAAACTTTTGTTAAAGCAAAGATTAGGGAGGATGATGAAAACCCCGTGTTCATAACTGCTGTGGTATACTTTCAAATTAAACCTCGCCAAGGATGTAAGGCATTGTTTCAATTCCCAAACATTGGAGAAGGAAGGATGACAATCCCTTGTTAACCCTTCGAGCCTAGAAGTAGGAGTTTTCTTTCCTCACAATAACCTTAAATCTCAACCTTGGGGGCAGGGTAGTTCTCAGTTTAACTCGGTTATGTATTCAAATACGAGCGCTTCATATAAGGCGCCAGTCAGCTTTCAAATCAAGTGACTTTCTACTTTTGGAGATTTGAACGTATATCTTGAGTTAACTGAGCGTAGGATTTGAGCCTTTATCCTTTGTTTCATAAACCATGAACCATACCACATTACAACCCCTAAAAGACCTAATTGAGGTAAGGTTGTTTTGAAAAGCATACTACGACAAGTTTGAGTAACCTGACTCCTAATAATCTTTGTTGCTCGCGTGTGTTGGTCACTTCCTTAATGACTAGACCCACCTTTGTTTTTGACTATTTAATCATTTCACTGTGCGTTTTTTATCAAAGCTTTGTTTTCAAAACTTTGCATTAAACCTTTGCATTAAATTTTGCCAATTTTAATGAACAACACTTGTTTGTAATACCATTCGATATCAAGGAATCCCATCAAACGCGGTCAGTCAAGGAATTGAGCTTGATAAAGGGAATGTGGCTCGGTCGGGGGCAACCAAGTGTGAGGTTTGCCAATCTATTATCCCAAGTGTGAGTTGACAAATCAGAGGCAGAATTCTGTAAATTCAAAATATTGGGGCAAATATTCTTGAGATCATCTTATGACAAGTCTTGACTTCAGTAACCCATCAGCAGGGGCAAATCCGTTCCCCAGTAATTTCTACTACAGTTTGAGTATCTCAAGTATAACTGAACAGAAACAGCTACGTCAAGATTCAAGTTGGAAGATATTGAAGCATCTGGTATTTCAAACCTTCCATAAAATTCTTTTGATTATTCAAGTTGGAAGATATTGAAGCATCTGGTATTTCAATCCTTCCGTAAAATTCTTTTGATTATTCAAGTTGGAAGATATTGAAGCATCTGGTATTTCAATCCTTCCGTAAAATTCTTTTGATTATTCAAGTTGGAAGATATTGAAGTATCGGGTATTTCAATCCTTCTGTAAAATTCTTTTGATTATTCATCCCCTAATCTGAGGCAGTTATGCTGAGATCTCTCCAAGAGTTTGAAGATATTGAAACACCCTGTATGCCAATTCTTCTATAAAATCCTCTTGTTATCGTACAAACCATATAGACTAGGGCAGATAAGATTTGAAGATGATTATTATGCCAGTAGGATGCAGAATCACTTTTTCTTGTGATATCCTTTGCTAGCTCCCCAATAAGCTATCACTTCAGCTAATCCTGACGATTCTCAATGGATTCTCCTCCAACAAAGAGATCAAGTTCATGATGGCAATCCTCATGATGTTGTACCTCAAGTGGAATAATCTTTTTCCACCAATGAAGTTGTTGATTCTTCTTCATCCCCAGTATTGGTCCAACCTGTTGAGTTTGGCTGGGTGTCCTTTGCCGAGACGTTTATTTCATCTACAGTTTCGCTTTCTGTCTGTTTTGTCAGCATAAGCATAAGCATGGCATAAGCACTCATATGCATAGCATTTTAGCATTTCTGCTCCCTTTTCTGGTGTTTACCTGTTTTTTTTAGTCACTTTGGTGTTTATCTCCCCAAGTGACTGGGTTTGTCTATTCTCTCTAATAGAAAGTCAGCCCTAGGCATAAAGTGCCCATCTTTTCTGAATTCCCCACAGAGTTTTATCCTCTTGGATGATGGTTGGTTCAGTTATCTTTTCCACATGTGGATAAGATAAATCCCCATCTGAGTTCATTCCTCAATTGGAGTCTTGTTTGACCGTTTCTTTCTAGCTTGTTCCTAGATTGAACTTTGGTCCCTGGCAGGTGTGGTTTTTCTAACCTATCTTTGAACGTGCATTTATTTTGCACCATTTCTCATGGAAGCATCTTTCATAGATCCTCATTGAAGACATAATTATTTCTCCAACAGTGTTGTGATATCAACATATCTTTGAAGCAGCAATCTCTTAAAGAAGCTTGGCAGTCTCTTATAAGCAGCTTATCTATCTCTGGTACTATTCAACCTCTTCGCAACCGTAATTGGGTAGTCCCCAGGAAGCCTTATCTTTAATTATGCAACCCCGATACTAACCTATCATATTCTATACTTTATTGGAGCCCATTTTTTTTGTTCTACCTCCAATAAGGTTACTTCTAAAGAGCCAACTGGTCATACTTGAACCTGTTGTTCCATCACTTTAGAGGTGTTTTATAGGATGTCATTTAGTCACGTTAAACTAGATGATCAATCATTCTATACTTTATTGGAGCCCATTTTTTTGGTTCTCTCTCCAATAAGGTTACTTCTAAAGCGCCAACCGGTCATACTTGAACCTGTTGTTCCATCACTTTAGAGGTATTCTCTAGAATGTCATTTAGTCACGTTAGACTAGATGATCAATCATTTTAGATACTTTATTGGAGCCCATTTTTTTGGTTCTCTCTCCAATAAGGTTACTTCTAAAGCGCCAACCGGTCATACTTGAACCTGTTGTTCCATCACTTTAGAGGTTACTTCTAAAGAGCCAACTGGTCATACTTGAACCTGTTGTTCCATCACTTTAGAGGTGTTTTCTAGGATGTCATTTAGTGACGTTAGACTTGATGATCAATCATTCTAGATACTTTATTGGAGCCCATTTTTTTGGTTCTACCTCCAATAAGGTTCCTTCCCGGCTCATACTGGTTTTCCTCCTGAAGCAGATTTTTTTGTTATCTCAACCAACTCTTATGAGTACTGGAGCCTATTCTTTACTCATCAGCTTTATTACTTTTTAGACCCCAGGTGTCTCCTAGTTGGTGCGCAGGGTTTGTCTCTGTCTTCCTGGCTTTTCTTGAAGATCCCATTTTGGACTCTTCGGTATAAGAATCCCCAGGAAGTCTTTGTTTGGTTGTCTGTCTTTTTTAGGATGATCCCTAGTGATCAGGTTTTTCTTTCTGGTTTCATGCCCAGGAAGAGTGTGGGTTTGTTTTTTCCCCTGTAGTTTATCTCCCCGGATTTTCTTCCCCATTGGAGATTGTTTTGGTTTTTCCCCAGTGTTTCGTGGGAGTCTCCCCGGTGAGTCTCTTTCGTTGGTTAGCCTGTATCCCCAGTGAGTTTTTCTTGTGGATACTAGTTTTTGTCTTTCCTCGGCGAAGCTTTTCTTGTGTGTCTGCTTCCTGTTGTCCTTGGTGTCTGGTCTGTTTGCATCTTTTGCATCCTTCTTGGCATCATATCATCATTTTAGAAGTTCGTGGCATGTCAGCATTTGCATGTCTGTCGCTTGTCCTTAGCATTTGCATTCCATCTAAGGGAAAATTTTTTGGTCTTCTATATTTAAATACCTTTCACCTTGGTGCCCTTGGAATCTCCGTTCCTCGTGCCATCCGGTAAAGCTATTTAAATAGGGGCAACTGTTGTACCCCAAATTTTTACCCTTAGATGTCATCTAGCTCTTGTGCATCTAAGGTCAATCATCTCTGCATTGTTTGAGCTAACTCATATCTTGTAGTTTGTTTCTTTGTGTTCAAATTAGGTTTACATATCACCATGAAGCTCCACAAGTTGTTTTAAAGCAAGTCAAGTCAACAAAAGATCTCCAGTGCAGGAGCTTTGGAATTAGGGTTTTGCTCTGAAGAAATCACTGAGAATTTGGCTCTATCAAGTCAATATTTGTGTGGTTCACTTACCACTTAAGGTCATCCACATCCAAGAGACATCATTCAACAGGAATACAAGATCTATGGGTCCTCAACAAGAGAAGTTTGAGCCTCAGCCTCTCTATACCTCCAAATTAGGGTTTCTGTGACACTTATCAGTCAATGGCTTTGATTTTCATCAAGATGAATTCCCAAACCCTAATTCTTGATTCTATTGGTTTATCAACATCCTCAAGAGTCTCCTAAGACCTTTAGATGAGAAGGAAGAAGCAATATTACAAGATTTGACCTCAGTGCATTCACAGTCAAAATTAGGGTTTGACTGAAACCCTAATCCTTGGAAATTTTGGTTCAAATGAAGTGTCAATGGTTCCAATCATCATAGAATGTCTCATGAGGTATTCAAAGTATCCATATCAAGTTTCATGAGGTTTCTTGCAAAAGAAGTAGGGTTTTGACCAAGAAAGATGTCATATGTGAGATTTTTCCCCTAATAGCATAATTTGAAATGACCATAACTCCTAAACCACACACCCAATTGGAGTGACTCAAAGCTCATTGGAAAGCTCTTTTCAAGATATTCAATTTGTTACATATGACTTTTTGTCCAAAAATGCTTGGTTTTTGAGTTATGAGGCTTGCAAGATCATTTGACCAACACTTAGAAAATTTTCAGCACTTTTCATCACTCTTTTTCTTAACTTTAACCCCATTTTTCACCCATTTCCATTTGGATTCAAGACTTGGGCCCCAAATGAAAGTTGTAGAGCATGATGAGAGCTTTCCAACCATATGTGGAACACTTCATTTGAATGAACCATTCTCAAGTTATGAGGTTCCAAAGATAGGTACTTCAAGTTGTCAAAGTTCTATAACTTAGAATTTTTCTAAGTTCTTTTTGGCAGTTTTTGGGCACACGACTTTATGAGTGATCTTCTCACAATTCAAGAGCTTATTTCAATTAGATTTCCAAATAGAAGTTGTTGTATGAAATGCCTATTTTCCAAAGCACCAAGGAACATGTAATTTGGGCTTTTGGTTAGCAAGTTATCATGTGGTAAAGGAGGGTCCACGACTCTAAATTCCATCTCCCAAACCATACTTCATTTTGAACTGAATTTTAACCCTCTCTCCAAGTACAATGTTCTGATCTCTTTCAACAGCTTCCAATGTCTTCTTTTCCCACAAACCCGTGAGCAAGCTTCCAAAGTACACTCCCTTTTGTACTTTCAAGTTGACATTTACAAGCATACACCAAGAATACCTCGTGCATATCCTTGGTCCACCAGATACAAGCCAAAACACCCTACATTTCTCTGACCTAGTTGCAAAAGAAAGAAGTTCACTTGGCTCCATGAGATTGTGTTCAGAACAGCCATAATCTTTCCACGATTTTCTCTTCAAAGAAACCCTTGGTCCACTAGTTTTTCACTCTCATTGTCCAGCAAACCCTCTATAAAAGGCTCCCTACTCTCATTCACTTCTCACCAAGTATCAACACAAAAACAACTCTAAAAAAATAAACACTTGGAGTGCTCGAGCTAGCAACAAAGGAAAGAGTTCTGGTCATTTGCTTAGGAACTAGGTAAGCTCCTCAACTCTCCATGCCATGCTTGAATCATATGCTTGAATACATGCTGGTATCATGTTAAGGAAATCATCTTCTTTTTTAATATTTGAATGTTCATGATATGCATATGGTTATTTACCTATGTTAAGTTTGTTTTTGATAAAAACTTGTTAACTACTTGAATATATATATTTACTTCTCTCATGGCTGCCATGATGAATGTATGAAGTTGTGTCCATGATATAGATACTTGTTAATCTGTGGTGACATAAATACCTTTTGAAGATAGATTTTGTTTTGAACATATGCATACTGAATATGCCAACTCTAATATTTATCATATGTAAATCATAGCACTCATAGGTTGTTAAGTTTATTTTGCATCCCTACATGAACATGGCTGAGATGGAAGTGTTGTTTGTTTTGGGTGAGGTTCATCATGTGTGCATGACTGTAACTTGTATGTGGATGTGTTGGTTGTTTGATGCTATTTATAACTTGTTTGAGCTTTAGATTATTGATGGTTGTTCATGTTATCATGAGTTTCTGGGTTATAGCTTGCTCTTACTACATGTTGTTGTTAAGTTTTAAAACAAATAGGTTGGTTTAGATTGAAGCATAAGTTGGTTTCTCACTCTTTCGTGAACTGAGTTTCAGTTTTGAACCATGGTTTTCCTTTGCGTGTTGTCCATGATGTAGTCACTAACTTGTTTAGATTAGGGCTTCATTATGTTCTACGTTCTGATTACTTTAATTTGGTATATTACTTCATGTTATTTGGTTGCACATGGAAGGTTTTATGTGAGTTTAAAGATTGATGATGTTTTGATGTTGTCAAATAAAACACGATGGCTTTATGTTGGTTCTGCATGTTTTCTTCTCCATGCGCGTTTCTGATTGAGGCAGCCATGATTTTGTCTTGTAGCGTACTTAAATGAACAATGACCAATTGAGTTATGTGCTACACATCCAGTTTCCATGTGCGCGCATGTTTTTCCGTTTAATATATTTGAATGTTGTTTTGGTTTATATTAACTATGAAGCGTATGTTTGCCGGATGAAACAGTCGTCCCAACGGTCACACACTATCACTTACCATCGCCTTTCACTCGCCTGACCTGGGTTCGATCCTGCGGATCAACCCTTTTGGTCCTTTGTTTCATTTCCCCTGTTTTCTCCAACTGGGCCTTATGTAAGTTTGCTAATTATACCCCCCATTCATGAGGCCCAAACGTAAGACAACTAACCCTTAGTTATTTTAGGATTACTTTCATACCCCCCACCCCGTGCGCTTTTCTTTTTCTCTTTTTTTTTAATTAATTATTTCTTTCCAAATCTTTTTATTTGTTTTATTTAAAATATTTTTCTTTATTTCAAAAACTCCAAAATATTTTGTTAATCTTATTTTTAATTAGCAATTTATTTTTAATTGTTAATTGTTGTGTATTTTAATTTAAATTATTAATTTGTATTTTAATTTTTAATTGTTAATTGTTAATCAATTTGCATTTTAATTTTAATTGTTAATTTGTATTTTAATTTAGTTGTTAATTGTTAACCTTTAAATTTTAATTATCAATATGTATTTTAATTGTTAATTTTAATGGTGTTGTTAATTGTTAATTTTAATTGTATCATTAATTGCTAATTGCTAATTGATCATCACCTTTGGATTAATTGTTAACATTATTTATGAGCATCTTTATTGATCCTATGAGTGTTATTCACTAATGTTTGGTTAAGTCTTGAACTAATTCATCCATGTTTAACTTATCTTATATTTGACTTTGATGAATTTGGTGCTTCTTTAAATATCATCCTTAATTAATATCATCCTCTTTATATTGTGAGTACTCTTTATGTTTGTCTTCCTTAAGATTGAAACATATTGGTATGTCTTTATGATGATCATGTCCATCTTATCCATACTTTATCATGAAGCATCTTGTCATCCTTATGCTTGTGTTGCTTTTATCTCATAATATTG
This sequence comes from Lathyrus tuberosus, assembly GCA_022829125.1. Taxonomy (NCBI): domain Eukaryota; kingdom Viridiplantae; phylum Streptophyta; class Magnoliopsida; order Fabales; family Fabaceae; genus Lathyrus; species Lathyrus tuberosus. The sequence continues at coordinate 350,107 of JALAZF010001035.1, forward strand.
TATCAATGTTTTATCTTTTATCATGTCTTTATCTATTGTTATGTTATTCTAGAACTGTTATCTTTCCCCCATTCCAAAGGAAGGTGATATTGTTGACTCTTAAAGTCATAGCCCCCACCTTAACCTAAGTAACCTCTTAGGAGAAACTTTATTTCTAGGCCTCATCAGAGCCATAGAAATTACAACTAGCTTTAGGAGAGAGTTCTTAAACTCTTAGTGATATTCATCATAATGAATCATCACTTCCCCTACTAACTAAAACACAACATAGGTCCATTACAACTAGACTTAGAGAGTTCTTAAACTCTACAATGAGCTTGTACTCATTTCCCCTCTGAATATTGACCATAGTCAATCATTCAGTAGAAGTAGAACTACGCATACTCTGATTCTATTCCCGAGGATACGTAGGCGTAAGGTGCGATGCCTTATCGAGTATACTTAGATACTAACCCCTAGGGTTTTCAACCTTTAGCATAGAACCTTTAGCAAACATAAGATAACATTAAAACAAGAGGTTCCCGTAGAGTACTACGGACGTTTAGGGTGCTAATACCTTCCCTAGACGTAACCAACCCCCGAACCTTAGATCTCCCCCCTTTAGGTTTTTCTAATGATCTTGAACCTTTCCTTTGGATAAATCAAAGTCGGTTGTAAAATAAATATGATGCAAGTTAATTAATAGCTTCTTATCCGATTTTCACCGCAACACCTCTGATCAACCTGTCATCACTAGAAGTCTAAGTCCCTGACAGAGCAAAAACCTTTCATCTAGTCGAAGCTTGCTTTGGCTTCTGGAAATGAGTACTGATATGTCCTGGTTCACCACAGTTGTAGCAATTCACCACATTGTTCTTGCAATCAGTAACCAGATGCCCTGTCTTCCCACACCGGTAACATTTCTTCACATCACTCTTGCATTCACTGACACAATGACCCAACTCACCATATTTATAGCACTTAAGAGGAGCAGGAACACCTTCCCCACTTGGCCTCTTACCATCCACAACCCTATGTTTACCCTTATCAGCTAGAGCACTATATGATTTCCCACGGTTTACATTTTGTTTTCCCCTCTTCTCACTCAGACTCTTATAATAAGTTGACCGAGCTTTACTGTCATCTTTAAAAATTCTACAGTTGTTCACCAACTCTGGAAACCTCCTAATTTGTTTATATCCAATCGTCTGCTTAATCTCAGGACGCAAACCATTCTCCAACTTGATACACTTTAAGAACTCGGCAGTTGCCTCACTGTATTAAGGGTAGAACTTAGTAAGTTCCAAAAATCTGGCAGCATACTCAGTAACATTTAAATTACTCTGCTTCAGTTCCAGAAACTCGATCTCCTTCTTCCCACAAACATCCGCAGGAAAATACTTCCTCAAAAATTCTCTGTGGAACACAGCCCAAGTAACAACTTATCCTGAAGTTCCCAACACCTGATGAGTGTTGATCCACCAGTCATCAGCCTCCTTAGCTAGCATACGAGTACCAAACCATACCTTCTTCTCTTCTGAACAATTCATCACTCGAAAGATTCTTTCAATCTCTTAGAGCCAAGTCTGCGCTTCGTCAGGATCATACCTACCCTTGAATGTAGGCGAATTATTCCTCTGGAACTTCCCCAAATGATAAAACTCATCATTCCCACAAGCATTAGGCTGATTCTAAACAGCCTGAGCAACAACCTGTAAAGCAACAACAATCGCGACATCGTTTCTTCCAGCCATTTCTGTTTTTCCACTAATAAAGGCAACAATGGTTAGAAGACAACATTAACAGCACTCAACTGTCACACCACACTGACTCAACAACTTGGCCAGACAAATCGACCTGCTCTGATACCACTAATGTAACTACCTAAATAACCCCCGCATAATTTAAATAAATTATCAGAGTAAAATTCAACAAATAAACATTTAGGATGTCACATTTCACCAATTATTCTTGCTCATGTAGTCAAATATGTAACACATGCAACTTTTAAAAATTATTTATGATAACTATAATAACAAAAACATGTCAGAAAATTCAACTTTCATTGTAGCGGAAACATCAACAACTTGACAGTTTAATGATTCAAAGCATAATCATGTTTTTAAAGTAAACATAAACAACACATAATTAAGAGATATCCAAATAATCTCCAACAGTCATAAAAGACATAGAAGTGTCCCATTCCCGGTGTTACATATTAGAGCAGACGTCGACTCTATAAAATAAAAAGAAGAAACCATATTCTACACCTCTAATGCGGGTTATCTGCACGAAGAGGTGAGATATCATAAATATATAAAGGGAATCATTATAATAAGTAAGCATCATATTATTACATGCACAATCACATATTTCACAACACACATCCACGCAATCAACACAACAACTATCCAGACACAACAATAAATGCAACCACTATGCAATGCAATGAGACTCACGACTTGACTCAATGCATACGGTACCAATACGTGAACTCTTAGGTTCACCGCTCATATCCTCGCCACCTAGGATCAGAGCCCACTAATTTGTTACCATCAACATCGATAACGCTTCACAGATTCCATCACCTCAGAAATCAACTACTCGCACTCAATCCCCACCACCTAGGATTGAGGCTCATTAACAACGGACCACTGTCCAACAGCATGAATGCATGCAACATACAACATGCAACAACAACACCAAGTACAATGACCAACACCTCTATAGTCAATGTACTCTGCTAACACTGGCCACCATGCACCAACACATGTTATAACAGCTCAGCAATGTCAAAATACAATATAGCAAGCAACAACAATGCATTTCAGATTATGTCACACCACAACATAAACACTACAATGCATTTACACCATCACATAACAAATTATTCATTTTCAGGTAGTGAAACCAATTTTAAATTTAAGTTCATTGCATCAGCTTCCCAACGATTCGAACGGCACCCAAATAGGACACCCGAAACTAAAGTTATGAATTTTAGAAGTTTTTCAAAAATTGATCCCAATGTAACCGGTTACACCAAATGAGGTAACCAGTTACACCCCTTGTAACCAGTCACGCTACACAAAACACACACAGTGTAACCGGTTACTCAAATCCTGGTAACCGATTACACCCTCCCAATTTGCCCAAAAAACACGTTTTCACAACAGTGTAACCGGTTACCCATTTCCTAGTAAGTGATTACACCTGCAGCAGAAGCACTTTTCTACTGCTTATCAGTACGCAAATCACTTTTTGACACACCCCACAATCCCACTTTTCATACCATTCGTTTAACACATAATTTTACTCAAAAATCAGTTTACATATACATTAAAACCCTAAATTCTTTTCACCAAAAACACTCATAACTTAGTTCCGACTCTGACTCGCAACCACACACAACAATACAACATCTACCATCAACAATTCCATCAAATGCATAATTTCAGCAACAACGTTATGCAATTTACCATTCAATCATCAACCACGACATCATCATACAACATTCTAACACATTTAATTCATCAAACAACATACAATTGCATGATTCACACAATTAATCCAACAATTACAAAATTGCAACAATGATCATGATATTGAGAGAAGAAAAACAAAAACCCAAGCATAGACATAATCTACCCACCATCATCATACAAACCCTTAGATAATTAGAACCCCACTCTTACCTTAGAGTTCTTGCAAATTCCTCAACAATGGTGATTCTTCCTAGCTTATCCATCCTTGTCCTAACTTTCTTCTTTCTCCTTTCTCCAAACTTCCATGTACTGATAGTTTCTCCCCTCACTATCCCTTTTATTATTATTATTATTATTATATTATTATTATTATTATTATTATTATTATTATTAATTTCAACTAATTAAAATAATAATAATAATACTAAATATTTAATCTAAATAATATTTACCTTATATTATTTAAATAAATAATTACCAACTAATATAATCTAATTAGTTTAACTCACCACACCACCAATCTCTACTATTTTGCTCACACACTCCAATACCTTAATTTTATTCTTAAGGTCGCTATCCCACATCAAGGGTAGCTTAAACACGTCGAACACCAATCAACACATACAAATACACAATATCACATAATTAAATTACGGAAAGTAATTTAAAATAAATCGGGGCGTTATAATTTGACTCGAAAGGAAATCTAGGACATTTGTACCAATGTGACCTGAGATGGTCTGCCCCAGTATTTTGAACCTTGGAGTAGTGCCCGTGATTAACCGATTCTTGAAGAAATTTGTCGAATCTCGACATGATTTGTAACACCCCGATTTAATTTAATTATTTTCGTGATTAAATTCAATTTTTGTTGTATGTAATGTGTGTGGGTATACTTTGGTCAAGTTGGGGTTACCCTTAGGGTGGAGTAGTGCCCTTAGAATTGAGAAGGTTAAGGTGTCGGGGAGAGAGTTAGTTGGTTAATATTATTATTGGAATTATTGAGGATATTATGTTATTATGTGGTTTGGTGGAATAATAATAATAATATCTAAAAGATAATAATAATAATAATATTAGATAATAATAATATTATTGGGATAATAAGGAAAATATAAGAGAAAAGGAATTAGGGAGGAGAAACTCTCAGTACGTGTTTTTGGGAAAAGAGAAAGGAAGAACAGAGGAAGCTAGGTCAGAGAAGGAGAAGAGTGTGAAGAAGAAATCAAGAAACCTAAGGTAAGGGTGGGATTTCTTTCATCTCTCAAGGGTTAGATGATGTGGGTATTGAAGTAGAAATCCTTAAGTTAGAATCCATGGGGTTGAATGTAGGTTTTAGGAATTTTTGTGATAAACTGATTGGAATTGATGAATTATTCCTGATTGATTTGTTTGATTGAATTGCAGATGTTAGATGTAGGTTATGTGTACCAAATCTATGAATATTTTCTGTTAAAAATCGAGTTTAGGGCTGAAAAACACAGGTGATTTGCTGCTGTCATCGCAGGGTTCGAACTGCAGAAATCGCAGTGCGCGCTTAGCGCGGTGTAGCGTGTTTAGCGCGGTCTGAAGGATTTTCGCCCCTTCGAGGCAGTGAGTAGCGCGCTTAGCGCGGGAGGGGCGCGCTTAGCGCGACCTGGAACTATAACTATTTTTTTTATTCACTTAAAATTCATAGAAATTATATGTGTTATATCCTATGAATGTTGTGTTGTTACTGTTGTGTGGTGAGCATGTATTGATGTGTTATGTGCTTGCTGGGTGACGTTGATGTGAAATGCATGATTGATTAATGCAAAGGTGTGTAGTGGTGTATTGATGCAATGATATATGATTATATGAATGCATGTTTACTGTTAAATGATGTTAGTCTGAAGATGAGTATGCTATATATATGTATGATTCGTTGTTGCATGTTGTCATTGTTAGTGCATGGCATGTGCATAGTCGTGGGATGGCGTGCCCGGGTGGGGTGTTATCGTCTATCTGGATTCCTTTATGGAATCGTTGTTGTTGGCGTGATTGTGTGCCCTGGTGGGGTGTGAGCAATCACAGTTGTTGGTGCGATCATGAAATAGGGGTCGTACGTGACCATGAAATAGGGGTCGTGGTGTGATCATGAAATAGGGATCATACTTGACCATGAAACAGGGGTCGAGAGTTCTGACGGGAACTATGATCATGAAACAGGGATCAATTTAGTACCACATGCATTGAGTCTAGTTGAGTATCTCTTGCATTCTCTTGTTGGTTGTGTTGCATGATAGTTGGTGTGGTTGTATATGTTTGTCTGTGTATAAGTTGATGTGTGTGATTCTTATTTGGATATATGCTATGGTGAACAACTTGATGATGTATGCTTTTCTATTTATATCATCTCTCTCCTTTGTTGATTTAAGAATCTCACCCCTTCTGTTTGAATGTTACCTCTATGTGGGTAACGTGCAGATAAGTAGGAGTAGTTCGCAGGTGGAGTGTTGAAGACGAAGTCTTCTGGTGTGAGTGATCGAGTCGCGTCTGCTCTGAGTTTGTAACACCGGGGGTGTCGGAACGCTATAGTCTTTTAAGTCTTATTATATGTTCTTGCTATTTTTATTAAGGATTTTACGTATGATCAACATGTTTCTTTTATTGATTTTTCCGCTGTGCATGAATGTGAAATGATATGTTTAATATTAATATCACCAAGAATAATATTGAGTGCATGTTAATTTGAGTAGTAGAAGTAGCATCCTAAATCCATGTATTCTATTATTACTCTGATATTTTATAACTATTTAATGCGGGGGGTTAGGATGTTACAAAGTGGTATCAGAGCAGGTCGGTCCGTCCGACCAAGTTGTCGAGTCGTTGTCGTGTGTTAGTTGTCTAGTTGACGATGTTGGTTCCTTAACCATTGTGTTCTGTTGTTGGTGTGTGACAGATTTAGAATGGCTAGAAGGAACGATGCTGCTCTTGCTGCTGCCTTGCAAGCTATGGCTCAAGCGGTACAGAATCCGCCGGGTGCTAACGAGAATGATGAGTTTCGAAAGAACAACCCGCCTACTTTCAAGGGAAGGTATGATCCGGATGGAGCGCAGACTTGGCTCAAGGAGATTGAGAGAATCTTCCGTGTTATGGAGTGTCCTGAAGCACAGAAGGTGCGGTTAGGCGCTCATATGTTGGTTGAGGAGGCTGATGACTGGTGGGTCAGTACTCGTCAAGTGTTGGGTGCAGCAGGCGAGGCTATTACTTGGGCTGTGTTCAGTAGGGAATTCTTAAGGAAGTATTTTCCTGAAGACGTCCGAGGGAAGAAAGAGATAGAGTTCTTGGAGCTGAAGTAGGGTAGCATGTCAGTGACTGAATATGCTGCTAAGTTTTCAGATTTGGCAAAGTTTTATCCTCATTACAGTGAGGCGACAGCTGAGTTCTCGAAATGTGTCAAGTTCGAGAATGGTTTGAGGCCTGAGATCAAGTAGGCAATTGGTTATCAGAGGATCAGACGGTTTCCAGACTTGGTTGATTGCTGCAGGATCTTTGAGGAGGATATCCAAGCTCAATCGGCTCACTACAAGGGGCTGGCCGAGAGAAGAGGAAAACAACCGGTGAATCGTGGGAAACCTTATGTAGCTCCAGCTGAGAAAGGTAAACAGAAACATGCTGATGGCAAGAAGCCAAGTGGGGGAGGTGCTTCTGCTCCTCTGAAGTGTTTCAGATGTGGCGAGTTGGGACATCGTGTCAGTGAGTGCACGAGCGATGTGAAGAAGTGCTTCAAGTGTGGTCAGGCAGGACATCTGATTGTTGACTGCAAAGCTAATGTGGTTACTTGTTACAATTGTTGGGAACAAGGCCATATTAGTACTCGTTGTCAGAAACCAAAGCAAGCTTCGATGGGAGGAAAAGTGTTCGCTTTGGCAGGGACTCAGACTTCCAGCGAGGACAGATTGATCAGAGGTACATGTTATATTAATAATACACCTTTGATTGCTATTATTGATACTGGTGCTACACATTCCTTTATTGTTGCTGATTGTGTAAGAAGACTAGGCCTTGTTGTTTCTCCTATGGAGGGAGAGATGGTTATCGAAACTCCTGCTAAGGGATCGATGACTACTTCTTTAGTCTATTTGAATTGTCTGTTATCCATCTATGGTAAGGACTTTGGTGTGGACCTGATTTGTTTACCATTGGGAGGTCTCGATGTAATCTTAGGTATGAACTGGTTGGAGTTCAACCATGTTCATATTAACTGTTTCAATAAGTCGGTTCGATTTCTTGCTCCTGAGGAAGAGGGAGAAGATGGTTTTTTGTCTGCTAGAGAGTTGAAGGAGCTATTGGAAGAAGAAGCTCAGGTGCTTGCATTGTTTGCATCTCTGTCAGTAGAGAGTAATTCAGTGATTAATGAACTACAAGTGGTGCGTGAATTTCCTGAAGTGTTTCCAGATGACATTGCCAATGTACCACAAGAGAGGGAAGTAGAATTTGCTATTGATCTTGTCCCTGGTACCAGACCTATTTCCATGGCACCATACAGGATGTCGACATCAGAGTTGTTAGAACTGGAGAACTTGTTAGAGAAGATATTTGTGAGACCAAGTGTATCACCTTGGGGAGCTCCAGTGTTGTTGGTGAAGAAAAAGGATGGTAGTATGAGGTTGTGTATCGATTACAGACAGTTGAATAAGGTGACGATTAAAAATAAGTATCCAATTCCGAGAATAGATGACTTGATGGACCAGTTAGTGGGTGCCCATGTGTTTAGTAAGATTGACTTGAGGTCGGGTTATCATCAGATACGGGTAAAAGACGAAGACATTCAGAAGACGGCTTTCAGAACTCGATATGGACATTATGAGTATGTGGTGATGCCATTCGGAGTTACTAATGCACCCGGTGTATTCATGGAATATATGAATCGTATCTTTCATGAGTACTTGGATCAATTTGTGGTTGTCTTTATCGACGATGTTTTGATCTATTCCAAGTCAGAAGAAGAACACGCTGAACATTTGCGGATTGTGTTGCAAGTGTTGAAAGAAAAGAAACTCTATGCCAAGTTGTCTAAGTGTGAATTCTAGTTGAGAGAGGTAAGTTTCCTTGGTCATGTTATTTCTGGTGATGGTATTGTTGTAGATCCATCCAAGGTAGACGCGGTTCTACAATGGGAGACTCCGAAGTCGGTAACTGAGATTAGAAGTTTCTTGGGTTTAGCTGGTTATTACCGAAAATTTATTGAAGGGTTTTCGAAGTTGGCACTTCCGTTGACTCAGTTGACGTGCAAAGGTAAAGCATTTGTGTGGGATGTACAGTGTGAGAAGAGTTCCGTTGAGCTGAAGAAGAGGTTGACTACAACCCCTGTGTTGGTCCTACCTGAACCAAATGAACCATTTGTATTGTATTGCGATGCTTCTTTGTTGGGTTTAGGAGGTGTGTTAATGCAGGATGGTAAGGTTGTGGCTTATGCTTCACGACAGTTGAGAGTACATGAGAGGAATTATCCGACTCATGATTTGGAGTTAGCCGCAGTGGTCTTTGTATTGAAAATTTGGAGGCACTATCTCTATGGTTCCAGATTTGAGGTGTATAGTGATCATAAGAGCTTGAGGTATATGTTTGATCAGAAGGAATTGAATATGAGGCAGAGAAGATGGTTAGAATTCTTGAAGGATTATGATTTTGGCTTGAACTATCATCCCGACAAAGCTAATGTCGTGGCTGATGCTCTGAGTCAAAAATCGTTGCATATGTCTGCTATGATGGTTAAAGAGTTAGAATTAATTGAACAGTTCAGAGATATGAGTTTGGTTTGCGATCAGACACCGCATGGTGTTATGTTGGGTATGCTGACAATCAACAATGAATTTCTTGATAATATCAGAGACAAACAGAAGTTGGATGTGAAGCTGGTGGATTTGATAATTGGAGATAACCAAGTAGAAGGTAATGAGTACAGGGAGGACGAGCAGGGTGTGTTGAGATTTTGTGACAGGATTTGCATTCCTGATAATCCCGAGTTGAAGAGAATAATTTTAGAGGAAGGTCATCGGAGTAGTTTGAGTATCTATCCAGGAGCTACTAAGATGTATCAAGACTTGAAGAAGATATTTTGGTGGCATGGATTGAAACGTGATGTGGCCCAGTTTGTGTATGCTTGTATGACTTGCCAGAAGTCGAAAGTGGAACATCAGAAACCTGCTGGTATGATGCAGCCGTTAGACATTCCAGAGTGGAAATGGGACATTATTTCTATGGATTTTGTGACAGGGTTGCTGTTAGTTCTTGGATTGGCTGGAATTTTGGTAAAACAAAGTATATGCAATGTTGATGTCAAGGTATTGATGTTGCAACATTGAGTTTTAACACTGGGTTGTGTTAAGTTTGTAATTACTGAAGTTGGATGTCTGATGTCACATAGGCGATGTTGTAACATCAAATCTGCAGAATTAACAACAGCAGGCTGTGATGTTGTTAGGGTTGCGTGTTAGCTGGAATTGTGGAGAGCAAGCTGTCTCATTGGATGCGAATATCTTGGGATAGATATTTTCTGCTGCATAGGAGATCTGGTGCAGATTTGTAGGAGATTTAAAAAGTTGAAGATTTAAAAAGATTTTAGGAGAAAATATGTTTTAAATATTCAGTTTTAAATAACAAATCTGGTAAGATATTGTAGCAAGTCCAAGACCAATTCAAGGAGCTATATAAAGCGCACAAGACCAAAGGAAAAGGTACAGAAAACATTCAGAAGATCAGGAGCTGGAGGCTTAGTATCTAGAGTTTATTTAGAGTGCTTATATTTACACTATTCTAGGGTTTGAATAGGTGTTGTATTTTTGTCCTCTCTAGAAGCTGTGAAGCAATAGAGAGTGGTTGCTTGATCGGAGCTAGGAAGCAAGATCAAGGGTACTCAAAGAGGTTTCTTTGAGTGTTTGTAAGGGATTGAGTGGTGTTCTCGTACCTAGGTGGTTTCTTAGGTAGGAAGTTATTAGTAGAGTATAAGTTTAGGAGATTGTCAACTGGGTTGTTGAGTCTGTAAATTAATTCTACAAGTAGTGAATTTCATCCCTAGCTTGGTAGCCCCCAAACGTAGGTAGTTAGACCGAACTGGGTGAACAATTCTTTGTGTTTTTCTGTTGTTTAATTTGTCCGTTGTGCAGAGTGTGTTGTTGTGACATCGCTCCTTAACATCACACGTCTGATACCAGAATTTCAATTGGTATCAGAGCAGGCATCCTGTCTGTCTCTGGGTGAGATCTAGGGAAGTTACTTTCTGGTGTAAAGATGGACAAAGAAGTTGGAGGATTCGTCAACAGACCCCCTATTTTGGATGGATCCAATTATGATTATTGGAAGCCAAGGATGACTACCTTCTTAAAATCCTTGGACAATAGGGCATGGAAGGCCATTATTAAAGAGTGAAAAGCACCTGTTGTGTATGAGAAAGATGATGATGGCAAAGATAAAGAAGGCACCTCTAAGCCAAAGCCTGAAGAAGAGTGGACCAAGGAGGAAGATTAGCTCGCCCTTGGAAATTTCAAAGCTCTAAATGCAATCTTCAATGGAGTGGATAAGAATATTTTCAGGTTAATCAATACCTGTGAGGTTGCCAAGGAAGCGTGGGATATTTTGCAGGCTACACATGAAGGAACATCTAGAGTTAAGATGTCAAGACTTCAGCTTTTAACATCAAAATTTGAAGGCCTGAAGATGAAGGAAGATGAAACTATTCATGACTTCCACATGAGTGTTCTTGAGCTGGCTAATGCTTCCAGTGCTCTTGGTGAAAAGATGTCAGATGAAAAGGTTGTAAGGAAGATTCTTAGGTCACTTCCTAAGAAGTACAAGATGAAGGTGACTACCATTGAAGAAGCACAAGACATCAGCAAGATGAGAGTTGATGAGCTCATTGGATCTCTTCAAACTTTTGAGCTTGGGTTGAATAAGGAAGAGCCAGAAAAGAAGCCAAAGAGTATAGCTTTGGTGTCAAATGATGAAGAAGTAAAAGGAAAGAGTTATGAATCCCAGGAGGATCTATCTCAGGCCATAGTTATGTTGGGAAGACAATTCAACAAAGTATTTAAGAGAATGAACAATAACTCCAGGCCTAATGTCAAGAACATATCTTCTGACACCAGCAAGTCAAAAGAGAAGGATGAAGAGAAAACTGCCCAAGATAAAGGAGTTCAGTGCTTTGAGTGTGAAGGGTATGGACATGTCAAGAAAGAATGTCCCACCTTCTTGAAAAAGCAGAAGAAGGGCATGACAGTTTCCTGGTCTGACTCTGATAGTGAAAGTGAAGGTGAGTCAGCAAAGCATGTTAGAGCTTTAACAGGAGCTGTTGTTTCTGATGATGATTCTAGTAATGGAGAAATAACCTATGAGGAGTTAGCATCTACTTATCAAGAGTTGTGTTTAAAAAGTGTTGAGATTTGTCAAGAAAACAAGTGCCACAAGCAACAGATTGCTCAGCTTGAGAATGAAAAGGTTGACCTGGAAAATGAAGTTGTACTAGTTAAAGCTCACCTTGATCAAATGACCAAGTCTGTTAGGATGTTGAGCTGTGGGACAGACACACTTGATAAAATCCTTCAAACAGAAAAGGTTGCTGGTGATAAGTCTGGTTTAGGATATGTGGCAAGCACTTCAGGAGCAAAGGAGGAGGTGTCCCAACCAATGTCTCAAACAAAGAGACAGGTTTCTACCCCTAAGAAGGTTGTTCAGCCTCAGAATGTTGAGAAAAATGATGGTACCCATCAGAGGAAGATGCAGCCTCAAGGAGCTAGTCAGTATATGCCTCCCCAATATCACAAGAGCATGCAAGCTGCAAGGTTCAAACAGAACATGTCTCATCAGATGTCTCAACATCAGGAAAACTGGTATGGTTATGGATATGGATACACCAATGTTGTTCATCATATCTATGGAAGAAGAAAGCCACATCATCATGGGAGACAATCCAGGAAACAGCATTCTCAGCCTTCTTATGGAAGAAGATACCAGCATAATAGAAGGCAGGCCAGTTATGGTAGGAGGATACCACATTATGGATGGCAGCCTAAGCAATCTCATCATGGCAGAAGATTCAGAGATGAAAGGGTGAGATGCTTTTATTGTGGAAGGTTTGGACATATGCAGTACTCTTGCTACAAGCTGCATGGATACCCTTAGCCTCAAAACAGTTGGAGAGAGTACAGGCCCAAAGTTGTTAAACAATGGGTACCTAAGGAGAAGGTGAAGTGCTTATTGGCTCACATGGCTGACAAAGAGTTTAAAGAAGGAACATGGTATTTTGACAGTGGGTGTTCCAAACACATGTCTGGATGTAGATCCGTGTTTGCTGAAGTCAGTCATTGTCCCTCTCATGAGGTTATGTTTGGCAATGGAGAAAAAGGTGTTGTTACAGGAGTTGGGAAAGTGAAAGGTGATGGTAGACCTGAACTTGACAATGTTCTGTTTGTCAGTGGTTTAAATGCAAATTTGATCAGCATAAGCCAGTTGTGTGATGAAGGTTACAAGGTAAACTACACTAAGCATGAGTGTGTGGTTTCTGATGAGCATAATCAGGTTGTTATGAAGGGTGCCAGAACCAAAGACAACTGCTATTAGTGGATTTCTCTTGAAGGTAGTTCAACTAATGATGTTCAAGTCGATGTTATAACATCAGACTATGATGCCAGGATGCTGAAAGGTTACTCAGAGTTAACAAGTTCTGATCCTTTTAAATTTTTAAAAGGAAAGCCTTTATGGAGGGAAAACATTAGTGATTGGTCTTTAAGAGGTACACAAAATCAGGCGCCTTACCATATTGATACTACATCAAGATTTATCAAAGGGTTCTCATCTCAACGATTCGACTCCCTCAACATAATAGAAAAACCCTCTCTAAACCTAGTGTATTACAAAGGAACGATGTCTTCCCCATCCAAGAACTCTGGTTCTCAAAGATCTGCACATGTACGAACTAGGGTTTCTTCGGACAAAGAGCTGGTGGACAAAGAACACATTCCTATGGCACTTCCCGAGTCAGGTAACTCTAAACCCTCAACCAAGATGAATAGAACTGAAACTGGGTCATCATCCTCTCATGTGGTTAAGGAGAAGTATGATGTAGACATGCATTTGGAGCAGATTGCCACCAAAATCCTTGAGAAGGGAATACGTGTGAAAGGGATTTCTGTCCCTTTAAGGCAAATGCCTGCTGAACAGGTGGACTCTCAAAGTGAGGACAAAAATCTTCAAAGACTGGCCTTGTCTGTGAGTCAAGAAGCTGAAGGAGAAGATCTTGATGATACTGATGTCCTCTTTGATGTCAGAACATCGTCCCCTAGGAAAGAAAGTCACAGGAGTAAAGGGAAGGACCAGGTTGAGGTTATAGATGTTGATGACTTATCTGATAATAAAGATATGGTCAAGGATAAGAAAAGGACTTCAGTCACAGACTCTCCCAAGTCGTGGAGCAACGTTGCCAGGTCTGGCAAGAAGAGGAGAATCAGGGAAGAATCAGATTCAGAGTGTGATGTTCAAGACATCAACCCTGTGATGAAAGGAGCTGCTGATCAAGTACCTGATAACATCTCATTTCACTGTGCCAGAAGTGCATCCATGTGGAACTGTGTGAGCCAACGAAGGATAGCTCTGGAAAGAGAGCTAGTAGGTGAGGACTTAGAGTCTACTGGAATTATATACTTAATTAAGTTTGCTGGTCTCATAAGGACTGTGTCAGGATTGTCTAGTTGCTATGACAGACTGGTCAGAGAATTTATAGTGAATATCCCTGAGTCTATTGATAACAGAAAAAGCCTAACCTTCAGAAGAGTTATCGTCAGGGGTAAGTGTGTCTGGTTCTCTCCTAAGGTGATCAATGCCTACTTAGGAAGAAGTGAGGAAGATGATGGAGAATTAGAAGTCTCTAATAATGCTATCTGCAAAGAGATCACAGCTGGTCAGGTTGAAGTTTGGCCTTCAAGAGGAAAGTTGTCAGCAAGTTTATTGAGTGTGAAATATGCTCTACTTCATAGAATAGGTGTGGTTAACTGGGTTCCCACTAACCACAAGATCTCTGTTTCTGCTGGACTGGGAAAATTAGTTTATGCCATTGGAACAAAGAAACTAATTGATTATGGTTCGTACATCTATAATCAGACTATCAAGCACGCTGCAACAAGAGCTGTGAAATTGCCTATTGCATTTCCATCCCTCATTTGTGGGATAATTCTGTCTCAGCATCCTGGGATTCTTAATCAGGATGATAGGGTGTGTAGAAGGAAGCCTGGATTGTCGTTTCATCAGAATATGTTTAAAGGAAGACATGTTGCTGATAATGTCAAAGCATTTGCCTCAACAACTACTAATCCTGCTCATGTCAAGAATGAAATGATTTCTGAACTGGAGGAAGCCTGTAAGGAACTAGATGAAGTCATCAGAGTAAACATTGAAAGGAAGGACAAGTTTAAAAAATTACTTATGTCCCTGAAGATGAAGGAAAAAGAAAATGAGAAAGTAGTTGCTGATAAGACAGATGAGTCTGATAATGACAGTCCAAAAGAGGATGAAGAAGACGATGACTTCAGCTCAGATGATTAATGCTTATATTATTTCTCTTGTTTAGTAGTTATAGGTTTATTTTTCTGTCTATGGTTCAGCACTTAATGTGGCTGATTATGTAATTTGAATATTGTGCTGTTATATGCACTTTTTATGTTTTTTATTCTATGATTTGTTTTGCCTGGTTGCTAACTGTGAGGCTAACAATGAGAGTTAGGGTGTACTGACTGTAGTTAATAGGGCTTCTGGTTGTAGCTTGTCTAATTGTGGCTAAAAAGGGGGAGAAATAGCCAAGAGAGTCAAGAGTATCAAAGAATGCCAAATGCTGCTAAGGTGATGCAGATATTAAGGGGGAGTATTGACAGCTGCTATGCTGGGTGTTGTATTGAGGGGGAGTGCTCATTGCTGCTGATAATGTAATATGTGCAGCTGTTTTTGTGCAGAGTTTTTGTGCAGCAAAGTCCATAATGAAGTTTTTATGATGCTGCTGCTGGATGCTGAAGTAAATTGAAGATGCTGCTAATGTTGAATTGTGTGCAGCTGTAGCTGTTTTGAAGCTTAATGATATATACCTGAGGTTTTATGTGAGCAGCAGAGTTTTGTGAATTGAAGATGTTGCTGATGCTGCTGCTTGGAGTTTCAAGATTATTGATTAAAGTTTTATTCCGCTGCTGAAGTCTCTGAAGGTGCAAAGTGCAGAGATGCTGAAGTCTCTGAAGGTGCAGAGTGCAGAGATGCTGAAGTCTCTGAAGGTGCAGAGTGCAGAGATTATTTTAGCCAAAATTAGCCAAAGGGGGAGATTGTTAGTTCTTGGATTGGCTGGAATTTTGGTAAAACAAAGTATATGCAATGTTGATGTCAAGGTATTGATGTTGCAACATTGAGTTTTAACACTGGGCTGTGTTAAGTTTGTAATTACTAAAGTTGGATGTCTGATGTCACATAGGCGATGTTGTAACATCAGATCTGCAGAATTAACAATAGCAGGCTGTGATGTTGTTAGGGTTGCGTGTTAGCTAGAATTGTGGAGAGCAAGTTGTCTCATTGGATGTGAATATCTTGGGATAGATATTTTCTGCTGCATAGGAGATCTGGTGCAGATTTGTAGGAGATTTAAAAGGTTGAAGATTTAAAAAGATTTTAGGAGAAAATCTGTTTTAAATATTCAGTTTTAAATAACAAATCTGGTCAGATATTGTAGCAAGTCCATAACCAATTCAAGGAGCTATATAAAGCGCACAAGACCAAAGGAAAAGGTACAGAAAACATTCAGAAGATCAGGAGCTGGAGGCTTAGTATCTAGAGTTTGTTTAGAGTGCTTATATTTACACTATTCTAGGGTTTGAATAGGTGTTGTATTTATGTCCTCTCTAGAAGCTGTGAAGCAATAGAGAGTGGTTGCTTGATCGGAGCTAGGAAGCAAGATCAAGGGTACTCAAAGAGGTTTCTTTGAGTGTTTTAAGGGATTGAGTGGTGTTCTCGTACCTAGGTGGTTTCTTAGGTAGGAAGTCATTAGTAGAGTATAAATTTAGGAGATTGTCAACTGGGTTGTTGAGTCTGTAAATTAATTCTACAAGTAGTGAATTTCATCCCTGGCTTGGTAGCCCCCAGACGTAGGTAGTTAGACCGAACTGGGTGAATAATTCTTTGTGTTTTTCTGTTGTTTAATTTGTCCATTGTGCAGAGTGTGTTGTTGTGACATCGCTCCTTAAATCACACGTCTGATACCAGAATTTCAGTTGCCTAATACGCCGAGAGGGCATGATTCTATTTGGGTAGTGGTGGATAGACTGACGAAGTCGGCACATTTCATTCTGATTAATATCAGTTTTCCTTTGCAGAAGTTGCCAGAGATTTATATCCGAGTTATTGTGAAACTACATGGCATTCCATTGAGTATCGTGTCGGATCGAGATCCAAGGTTCACTTCCAGATTTTGGGAGAGTTTGCAGGAAGCTTTGGGATCAAAGTTGAGGTTGAGTTCGGCTTATCATCCGCAGACATATGGTCAGACGGAAAGAACTATCCAGTCTTTGGAAGATCTGTTGAGGGCTTGTGTACTTGAACAAAGAGGTGCTTGGGATAGTCATTTGCCGCTGATTGAATTCACTTATAACAACAATTATCATTCCAGTATCGGAATGGCACCTTTTGAAGCGTTGTATGGTCCTAGGTGCCGGACGCCTTTGTGTTGGCACGAGTCTGGTGAGAGCGCAGTGCTTGGACCTGAGATTGTTCAGCAAACTACTGAAACGGTGAAGTTGATTTAGGAAAAGATGAAAGCTTCACAGAGTAGGCAGAAGAGCTACCATGATAAGAGGAGGAAGGATCTTGAATTCCAAGAAGGAGACCATGTGTTTTTTAGAGTCACTCCAGTGACTGGGGTTGGTCGTACGTTGAAGTCGAAGAAGCTTACTCCTCAATTTATTGGACCGTATCAGATATCTGCAAGAGTTAGACCTGTTGCCTATAGAGTGGCGTTGCCACCCAATTTGTCGAATTTGCATGATGTGTTTCATGTGTCGTAGCTTCGAAAGTATGTTTCGGATCCGTCGCATGTGGTTCTGATGGATAATGTGGAAGTAAGGGATAACCTTACAGTTGAAGCCTTACCAGTACGGATTGAAGACCGCGAGGCAAAGCAACTAAGGGGCAAGGAGATCGCTCTTGTGAAGGTAGTCTGGGGAGGAGCTGCTGGTGGAAACATGACGTGGGAGTTGGAGAGCAGGATGCGAGAGTCGTATCCAGAGTTGTTTGGATGAGGTAAATTTTCGAGGACGAAAATATTTCAAGTGGGGGGAGAGTTGTAACACCCCGATTTAATTTAATTATTTTTGTGATTAAATTGAATTTTTGTTGTATGTAATGTGTGTGGGTATACTTTGGTCAAGTTGGGGTTACCCTTAGGGTGGAGTAGTGCCCTTAGAATTGAGAAGGTTAAGGTGTCGGGGAGAGAGTTAGTTGGTTAATATTATTATTGGAATTATTGAGGATATTATGTTATTATGTGGTTTGGTGGAATAATAATAATAATAATAATATCTAAAAGATAATAATAATAATATTAGATAATAATAATATTATTGGGATAATAAGGAAAATATAAGAGAAAAAGAATTAGGGAGGAGAAACTCTCAGTACGTGTTTTTGGGAAAAGAGAAAGGAAGAACAGAGGAAGCTAGGTCAGAGAAGGAGAAGAGTGTGAAGAAGAAATCAAGAAACCTAAGGTAAGGGTGGGATTTCTTTCATCTCTCAAGGGTTAGATGATGTGGGTATTGAAGTAGAAATCCTTAAGTTAGAATCCATGGGGTTGAATGTAGGTTTTAGGAATTTTTGTGATAAATTGATTGGAATTGATGAATTATTCCTGGTTGATTTGTTTGATTGAGTTGCAAATGTTAGATGTAGGTTATGTGTACCAAATCTATGAATATTTTCTGTTAAAAATCGAGTATAGGGCTGAAAAACACAGGTGATTTGCTGCTGTCATCGCAGGGTTCGAACTGCAGAAATCGGAGTGCGCGCTTGGCGCGGTGTAGCGTGCTTAGCGCGGTCTGAAGGATTTTCGCCCCTTCGGGGCAGTGAGTAGCACGCTTAGCGCGGGAGGGGCGCGCTTAGCGCGACCTGGAACTATAACTATTTTTTTATTCACGTAAAATTCATAGAAATTATCTGTGTTATATCCTATGAATGCTGTTGATCCGAAGTATTTGAACTGGTCCACGTAAACTGGTCGTCAGAAGGTGAGGTGCTCGGGTGATTGCTGGTCGTAAGGCGTGCAACGTGCTCGGCTTGAGAATGAGGAGAGGAGGGGGTGTACCTGCAAGGTACTCCGACGCTCAAGTAAGAAAGGGTCAGAGAAAAAGGGGCAAGTACAAAGTGTATTCTTATGGCGAAAAATGTGATACCTGACCCTCTCAAGTGAGAGGGTTTATATAGAGCCCCCAGCGCGTGGCCAACAGTCCTATTTTCGGGGCAAACTAGCCGTTTTTCCCAAAGAATAGGCAACTGCCCAAACTAGCCGTTATGTCGGGCAGGGCGCCATGAACTGGCCATTATGTCGGGCATGGACGCAGTTGCGGGCACCTGCCTATTGCTGTTCGGGCAGCGAGGAAGTCGTGCGTAACGGGCATCAGAGCCGGGGAGGGACGTTGCGTTCCTTGCCCGGTTGGAGGGGCAGAAATGTCACTTTTGCCCCTCTGTGGGTTGGGCTTAGGCAATTTGGGCCGCTCTGGAGTAGGAACGGATTGGGCCAATTCTAGCCATTGGTCCAGTCCAGAACAGGAGCCCCCCAAGTCGTTGCTCCCGAGCAAGGGAGTGATGACTTAAGGACTGTTTGTCGCCCGGGGGAGTTACGCAGAGTCGTCGTAAGGAGGCGAGGAAGATTGTCTCGATGTGCCCGTGGCCCTCTGTGTTCGTGATGTTTATGGTCGTGACCATGTTGCCCGGTATTCGAGAAGATAAAGTGTCAGATAGAATGGGAAACGTTGGGATGCCACGTGTGCATCGAGCCATGCGTAGCAGTTAATAGGTAATTATGGCTAGTGGGCAGTCATTATTACCTACGGGCGCGTGTGTGCACGTGCCCCTCAGTATAAAAGGGGGAAGGTTGTCCCATTTTGCACTTTTTTCCTTCTGATTCCTCTTCGCCTTCATCAGCGTTCCTGCCCGTCGCCGTCTTCAGAGCAACCGACCACCGTGCCAAGTTTCGAGCAGCCTTCCTCTTCTACTCAAAACAAGTAAGCTCTCTGATTTCCAGCTTGTTTTACTTCCTCTCATTGTCAATGGTAGATTGCATGCGGCTAGGGTTAGTTTTAGGCGACAGAGTAGGTAGATTTCTGGCGAGTGTTGGTGGTGGGCGGCGGTTCTGCCCATATACTGCATCAAGCATCTCGTCGGAGTGGGTAGCGCGTTCGGTGCACGTGGTGGTCCACGTCGTGGTTGCGAGTCGTGACCACTGCGTCTTACCATCTTCTGGTGGATTGGTGAACTTTCTGGTGGAATGTTCCCAGATTCCGGTGGAGCTTTGCAGTTTCCGGCGGAGCTTCAAACGGAGTTTAGGCACGAGCGCGGGGAGGTTCCTCATAGGAAGATGGTATGTCTCGGTCATCTCCTCACGGGGAGATTTTTTCTTTCTTCGTTTGATGTTAGGGCTTAGGCCGGGGACGTTGTCCTTAGCCTTCTGCGCGCCCTTTCACTTGACTTATCGGTGGAAGGGTGGATTTGATTTCCTATCTAATTCACTGTCTTTCTCTGCTTTTTCAGGTGATCGTAGGGGCGATGGAGCCAGAGAGGGAAGTTATCCCCGTTACATCCGAGGAGGAGACTGTGTCCGAGGAGAGCAGTAATGCAACGGCCTCGAGCTCTGCATCCTCGAGCTCGTCGGCTTCGAACTCCTCGAGTGAAGTCGAGGGGGGAGCGAACGATGCTGAGGAGGGAGAGGATTTGGAGGTCGTGGAGTAGGACGTAATGGAAGAGGACATTGATGTGTTCTGCCCGGAAGAGTGGGAGGTGGCCGAACCTTCCGACCATATTTCCACGTTCGCCAGGTCTGCGGCAGATGCTTTTACCGAGGTGGGGCCAGCGGGTGAATGGAGAGTACTTCTGCCTAATTCGGACGAGCGAATCTGCTCGAACTTCGGGGACTGCTTCGCCATGTATGAATATGCCTTCAAGGAATTGGGGCTGAGGTTGCCCTTTACTGACTTCCAGCGGTCGGTGTTTGAGCACCTGAAGTTGGCTCCTTCTCAGCTCCACCCTAATTCGTTGGCCTTCATAGGGGCTTTTGAGTTTGTGTGCGAGCACCTTGCTCTGGGGACCACTCTTCCTTTATTCTTTGCTATTTTCCACCTACAGCGGCAACTGGTGGGGAAGAGGTATGGATGGGTCTCTTTGAAGCAGCCTAGAAAGTTGTTTAAGCCGTTCTCGGAGTCCATCCGAACGTTCAAGGGAATGTACTACATCGTCGAGCCTCTGTCTGAAGCTGCTCAGGACAGCGTGTATGTCTGGGAGGTAGAGTATGATGAGAACAGAGATGAGCTGCCTACCGAGGAGGGGAAATATATCGGGGAGAGAGTGTATAAGTTCCCGATCCGCTGGACACCCGACCACTTCTCAAAGAAACCCAGCGCCTACGTCTTT
Organism: Lathyrus tuberosus; assembly: GCA_022829125.1. Classification (NCBI taxonomy): domain Eukaryota; kingdom Viridiplantae; phylum Streptophyta; class Magnoliopsida; order Fabales; family Fabaceae; genus Lathyrus; species Lathyrus tuberosus. Next base: position 371,229 of record JALAZF010001035.1, read on the forward strand.
GAGCCGAGTGCGTTACGCGGGCAGGATGATGTGTCCTACGAGACGCTGGTGAAGTGGGTTAACTCCTTCGATCTTGCGAGCTGCTGGATGAGCAAGGGTGCCCCTATCTACGAGGATGACGGGAGCCAGAGAGTTGAGCGCAGGTTTATCAATGTGAAGGCTCTGCTGGAGTGCAAGACTCCCGCGGATGCCAAGAAGTTGCTCGGTAGTCTTAGTTACTTAGACTTTATTTGTTATTTCTTTTTCTTCCCCGTTGCTAACGTGTTCGTTTTATTTGTGCAGGTGAGATGCCTCAGGCTCGTGATCGTGTGGTGAGGAACGCCATGGCGAGGGGCAAGGCTGGAGCGGCTCCTCCCAATGCCCGTCCTGTTGGTGGTGCTCGTGCTCTTCCTCTTGCTCAAGCTGTGGTGGGGACCTCTGCTTCTCCTACTCCAGCTCCCCGGGACTCTCCATTGGCTCTGGCTGGGCGAGCGAAGCGGCAAAGGTCGTCGGATGTCGTGGACCTGACTCGGGCACCTGAGAAAGGGAAGTTTGAGCTTCCTCCGTGTGTCCTTGACTGGAGGTTCTTTGAGGGCAACACTTTGGTCGTTCCGCGGGCAGAGTCACTCAACCTCGGAAGCATGGACCGAGCGAGTAAGAGGGCGATGGTGGCCCAGGATGCTTCTGCCATGGTCAGGATGCTGGAGATGACGGTCGTTTATGCGGAAGGGGACTCTGTGCTTGAGGCTGAACTCACTACTGCCCGGGCCTCCAAGGCGTCCCTAAAGGAAGAAGTCAAGGGTGCTCGTGAGGCTAGGAGGAAGGCCGAGGAGGAGACGGCCAAGCTGAAGAGGAGGTAACCAGGCTGAAGGCGGAAAAGAAGGCTGCGGAGGATTTGAACAAAGAGCTGATGGCGGCCAGTGCCCCGGGTGCTGATGAACCGGACGAGATAAAAGTGTTGAAAACTAGGGCTGAGCTGGTCGCCAGCATACTGCAGGCCGAGGAGGATGGCATTGTTGTGGCATCAGAGTCTTTTGAAAGTGTCGTGGCCCAGTTGCGGGTGGTGAACCCCGGGCTCGACATTTCGACCGATGGCATCCACTACCTTGCACGAGTGGAGGATGATCGCATCGTCTTGCCCGCAGGCCTGGTTCTCGACACCCCCGAAGCTCAGACCGAAGATTAGCCAGCGGAGGAGCAGGAGCCCGAGCCCGAGGCGACTGAGCATGTGGAAGGATGAGGATTTAGGTTGTTTTGATGCTGTTGTATTTTGTCCGGCCTGCGTGCCGTTGAGTAATTTGTAATTTATTTGGTTTTGGGGGGGGCATGGCCCCCTTTTCATGTAATACGCACAGTTTTTGGGCCCTTGTGGCCTTTTTATTTAATGCTTGGTTCATTTATACAATTTTTGTTGTACTTTACATTATTGTTGTACTTTACCTTAGTTGTGCATGTACGACTGCCCGTCGGAGGGTATGTCTGTTAGTGGAGCTTTCTTTTGAAAGATGGCTCGCTGTGTGTGAATTCGCCAGTGCGGGGAACTGGTCGAATAGCCGGGGAAGTCCCTGGCGAGGTTGCGGATCTCAGGTCGCGATTGAGGCCTGAGGTCGCGGCGTGAACGTCCCATCGCGAGCTGGGGTTCTGCCAATCATGGTACTTGGGCGAAGGCGGTGCTCGGTTGAGGACCGCCGACGAGCAGAGTTCTGGCTTGTTTGTTTGAGCGGGATTCTACTTTGTGTGCATGCGTCGTTTGTACCTGGATGAGCATGATGACCGCTAGGTGGTCTCTTGATGCGAGGAAGCCTATGGTTACTTTAGCTGTAGTATTGCTTAAGTTTCTCAGCGTTCCATGGTCGAGGGAGTGCCTCCCCGTTAAGGTTTTCGAGGAAGTATGCATCATTTCCCGTTTTGGCACGGACTCTGTATGGCCCTTCCCAGTTGGCTGCTAGTTTGCCTTCGCGAGAGTCCTTGTGGTTTCTTCGCAGGACAAGGCTGCCCACATCGAACTCTCGTCGTAAGACTTTGGCGTTGTGCCTGATTGCTATTTTTTGCTTAAGGGACGCTTCGCGGAGGGCTGCTCCTGTCCGGATTTTCTCGACGAGGTCGAGCTCTTCTCTCATTGCTTCGTTATTCATTTCCTCGTCTAGAGGTGATTCGGTCCTTCTGGACGGTACGTGGATTTCGATGGGTAAAACAGCCTCCATGCCATATGCTAAGCGGAAAGGCGTTTCCCCGGTGGTGGACTGGGGAGTAGTGCGATATGCCCATAAGACGCTGTGGAGCTCCTCGACCCAGGCTTTCTTTGTTTCATCCAGTCTTCGTTTGAGGCCACGAAGGATGACGCGGTTGGCCGCTTCCGCCTGCCCGTTGGTCTGGGGGTGCTCTACCGAAGCGAAGTGTTGCTTTGTCCCGAGATGGGCGACAAAGTCTTGGAACTTCTTGTCCATGAATTGTGTTCCATTGTCCGTGACGATTGCTTGGGGAATCCCAAAACGGGCAAGGATATTCCGCTTGTAGAAGCGTAGGATGTTAAGTGTTGTTATCTTCGCTAAGGCTTCTGCTTCTATCCATTTTGTGAAATAATCTACGCCCACTATCAGGTATTTGTTTTGGTTGGACCCCGTCACGAAGGGTCCTAGGATGTCTAGGCCCCACCAGGCGAATGGCCACGGGGATGTCAAGCTTTTCAGCTCGTTAGGTGGAGCTAGGTGCATATCCCCGTGCCGTTGGCATTTGTCGTATTTCTTCACATGCTCCTTGGCATCTTGCTGCATAGTTGGCCAGTAATATCCTGCCCGGAGTGCCTTGCGGGCAAGGGACCTTTCTCCCAGGTGCTGGGCGTTAATGCCTTCGTGGATTTCTCGTAATACGTGGGGGACAATCTCCTCCTCTATGCACTTTAGTAGTGGGATAGAGAAGACCCTTCGGTAAAGTTTATTTTCAAGGATGACGTACGAGCAAGCTCTTCGTCTGATGGTGCTGGCCTCCTTGGGGTCATCCGGAAGTTCGTCCCTAGTGAGGTAGTTGTACACGGGCGTCATCCAGCAGTCACTGTCCCCGATCGCGTGCACGTGCAGGGCCGAGGACCCCTTATCGATGCTGGACCGGGGAAGTATCTCTTGGATGACTGACCTGTTTCCGCCTTTCCTATTGGTGCTCGCCAGTTTGGACAGGACATCTGCTCGCACGTTGTGTTCGCGGGGAACATGTGTTACTGCTACCGTCCTGAACTTCGACATCTTTTCCTTGACTAGGGTGAGGTATTCAGATAGACTGTCGTTTTTGGCCTGATACTCCTCGGAAATCTGGTGGGCTACGAGCTGAGAGTCCGTGCAGATGACGATTTCTTCTGCCCCTAGGTCTTCGGCTAGGCGCAACCCAGCGAGGAAGGCTTCATACTCAGCCTGGTTGTTCGACGTGGGAAAGGACAAAGTGAGAGACGCCTCTACTATGGTTCCTTCGTCGTTTTCCAGAATTACTCCCGCCCCGCTGTCGGTCGAGCTGGATGCTCCGTCCATGTAGATGGTCCATCTGTTTGCTATGTGGGGCGAGGAGTCTGAGAAGGTTACTTCCGCCACGAAATCGGCCAGGGCCTGTGCTTTGAGAACTTTTCTGCTTTCATACTGGACGTCGAATTCGGACAGCTCCAACGACCACTTGAGCATTCGACCGGCCATGTCTGGCCGGCCCAGCAACTGCTTGATGGGCTGATCCATCCTCACTACGATCGTGTGGGCCAAGAAATAGTGTCTCAGTCGTCTGGCAGCGTTGAAGAGGGCCAACGCTACCTTCTCTATTTGCTGATATCGCAACTCCGCGTCTTGCAACGCTTTGCTCGTGAAGTATACGGGCTTTTGCCCGCCGAGATTCTCGCAGATGAGAACGGCGCTCACGGCCTCGGCGGTGACGGCGAGGTATAGGAACAAAACTTCCCCGGTATCTGGCCGTGATAACACGGGCGGTTTCGACAGAGCTTGCTTTAAGTGAAGGAGGGATGCCTCGCATTCTTCGGTCCATTCAAACGCGGCTTCTTTTCTCAAGAGCTTGAAGAAAGGAAGGGCGTGTTGGGCGGATTTTGCGACGAAGCAGGACAACGAGGTGAGTACCCCCGTTGAGGGACTGGATGTTCTTCTTAGACGTGGGCGTTGGGAACTCAGAGAATGCCCGACATTTGTCAGGGTTAGCCTCTATTCCTCGTTCCGTTAAGTAGGAACCAAGGAATTTACCTGCCCGTACGCCGAACATGCACTTCTCTGGGTTAAAACGCATTTGATATTTTATTGCTTGCTCAAAGATTTTTTGAAGATGGGTGACATGGTCTAGTTCCTCATGGGACTTGACGATCATGTCGTCCATGTATACCTCGAGCATGTCGCCTATTTGTCCTTGGAAGACTTTGTTCATCATTCGTTGGTACGTAGCACCGGCGTTCTTCAGTCCGAAGGGCATTACGTTGTAGTAATAGTTTCCCGATTCGGTCATGAAGGCCGTGTAAGTTTTATCGCTCGCGGCTATTGGGATTTGGTTATAGCTCGAATAGGCGTCGAGGAACGATAACAGTTTAAAACCTGCGGAGTTATCTACGAGCTTATCTATATTGGGGAGGGGGTAGGCTTCCTTCGGACAGACCTTACTAACATTGGTATAATCAACGCACATTCTCCATTTGCTATTATTTTTTCTTACAAGTACAACATTTGAGAGCCATGTAGTGTATTTGGCCTCAGAAATAAACCTAGCTTCTAGAAGGTCTTTAACAGCTTTCTCCGCGGCTTTCATCTTCTCCGGGGACTGTTTCCTTCTGTGCTGGGCAATGGCCTTGACGGCCGGATCAATTGTAAGTTGGTGGTAAGCGACAGAGGGGTCTAATCCTGGCATTTCAGCAGTGCTCCATGCGAACAAGTCCGCGTTCTCCCGGAGGCACGCTTTTAGTTGTCTCTTGGCCAGGTCGGGGAGGTCTCCCACGGGCTGTGAGCACCGAGGAACGTGGAGGCGGGCAGACTATCAGGGATACGGAAGTCCTCTGGCCGAGTTATGGACAGAGCGACCTGAACGTTGGTGTCCTCGGAGGGCGGAGTCTCTTCTGCAGCTTTCTTGCTCTCCTGGATTTCTTGCCGGGGAGCTTCTTTCTTCTTCGCGAACTGCTTCAGGTGGCCGTCGCGAATGAGGATCTCTATGGCATCTCTGAGGTGGATGCATTCCTCCGTCGTATGGTCGTGGTTCTTGTGGAAGCGACAATACTTGGATTTATCTACACCCAGCCTGGCTGGCAGCTATTTGGGGAAACAGACACCCGCCTGCTTGAACTCTGAGTTGGCGCATTCGGACAAGATTTTCTCCCTCGAGGTAGTGAGGGGGGTATAGTCATGGAACTGCCCGGAAGGTCCCTTCTGTTCGCGTGCATCGCGAGGCCTATCGTCGCGTCTTTTGTCTCCTCGACGGGATGTCGAGGGTTCTTCAGCTCTGGATGACCGGGCACCTTCTTGGTGACGGGAGGCCTGGACAGAATCGGCAGCGACCTTCTCCTCGTACTGTATATGCGACTGGGCTTGGTGGAGGATGGCGTTGAGATTCCTCGGCGGATCGAGGCCGATGGCTTTCGCGAAATCTGAGTCGGGACGTAATCCCTGCTCGAGCAGGAATTTCTTTATCTCGTTGGTCGTTGGCACTTGGACGGCCTCCTTGTTGAACCGCTCAATGTAGTCCCGAAGAGGCTCATCTCTTCCCTGCACGACAGCTCCGAGGGACGCCTCAGTCTTTGGATGGCGTCGCGATGCGGTAAAGTGGTGGGAGAAAATCCTCCCGAGCTGCCTCCAGGATGTGATGGATTCCTCAGGCAGTTGTTTGTACCAGGTCATTGCTCCCTTCTGGAGCGTGGTCGGGAACAGGCGGCATTTAATGGCTCCTCGTACACCTCTGTAGTCCAAAAGAGCATCTATGTTTTCTATGTGCTCGTCTGGGTCCGTGGTTCCATCATAAGTCCCTAGAGACGGAGGATTTTCCAGTCCTTTAGGGAGACGGGTGGCTAGGATCCAGCGGGACAACGGGCCGCGAGGCTCGTCGTCGCTGCTCGAGCTAGAAGTCGACGGTGACTGTTGTCTACGCTCGCGGCGGCGGTCTCTGCGAGATGAGGGTGATCGTGGCCGGTCGCGAGGTTTGACCGGTGGAGAATGCCTGTCTTGCCTCGTTCTCTTGTGTCTTGGTGGTGACTGATCCAGCGGGGAGATCTGGTCGCGCTTACGAACGCGTTGTGGTTCAGGCACACGCCTTGTCATACGGTCATCCCTGCGCCTAGGTGGCAGGCTTCTTGATTTCTGGTGTTTCCTCTTTGGAGGAGAGGATCTTGGGAGAGCTGCTTCTTCAAGAGCTCCTATCCTTTCTCCTTGTTGCAAGATAAGGAGGTTTGTGCGGTTGACAGCTTCCAGAAGGGCTGCAACGGCCAGGTCAGCGCTGGGGGGGTCAGGAATTGGTTGTTCCCCCAACGGTAGCTGTTTGCCTCCTTGCTCGGTGGGAGGAGGAGTTGGAGACGCAGTGGCCCCGTCTCGAAGGAAACGGGGATCAGAAAGTAACAACGAACTGCCATTAGCGTCCATCTTGTTGACGGGGACAAGAACCGTAGCGTCAGCACCTTTTGCGGAGTTCTGAGCGGCCATACGTGGGTGGATCAAAGAAAGTATGTTTTGATCTTTCAGTTTCCGAGGAGGAAAGAAAGAAGGGGAGAACAAGGAGTTCCCACAGACGGCGCCACTGATCCGAAGTATTTGAACTGGTCCACGTAAGCTGGTCGTCAGAAGGTGAGGTGCTCGGGTGATTGCTGGTCGTAAGGCGTGCAACGTGCTTGGCTTGAGAATGAGGAGAGGAGGGGGTGTACCTGCAAGGTACTCCGACGCTCAAGTAAGAAAGGGTCAGAGAAAAAGGGGCAAGTACAAAGTGTATTCTTATGGCAAAAAATGTGATACCTGACCCTCTCAAGTGAGAGGGTTTATATAGAGCCCCCAACGCGTGGCCAGCGGTCCTATTTTTGTGGCGAACTAGCTGTTTTTCCCAAAGAATAGGCAACTGCCCAAATTAACCGTTATGTCGGGCAGGGCGCCATGAACTAGCCGTTATGTCGGGCATGGACGCAGTTGCGGGCACCTGCCCATTGCTGTTCGGGCAGCGAGGAAGCCGTGCGTAACGGGCATCAGAGCCGGGGAGGGACGTTGCGTTCCTTTCCCGGTTGAAGGGGCAGAAATGTCACTTTTGCCCCTCTGTGGGTTGGGCTTAGGCAATTTGGGCCGCTCTGGAGTAGGAGCGGATTGGGCCAATTCTAGCCATTGGTCCAGTCCAGAACAGCTGTGTTGTTACTGTTGTGTGGTGAGCATGTATTGATGTGTTATGTGCTTGTTGGGTGACGTTGATGTGAAATGCATGATCGATTAATGTAAAGGTGTGTAGTGGTGTATTGATGCAATGATATATGATTATATGAATGCATGTTGACTGTTAAATGATGTTAGTATGAAGATGAGTATGCTATATATATGTATGAGTCGTTGTTGCATGTTGTCATTATTGGTGCATGGCGTGTGCATAGTCGTGGGATGGCGTGCCCGGGTGGGGTGTTATCGTCTATCCGGATTCCTTTATGGAATCATTGTTGTTGGCGTGATTGTGTATCCTGGTGGGGTGTGAGCAATCACAGTTGTTGGTGCGATCATGAAATAGGGGTCGTACGTGACCATGAAATAGGGGTCGTGGTGTGATCATGAAATAGGGATCATACTTGACCATGAAACAGGGGTCGAGAGTTCTGACGAGAATTGTGATCATGAAACGGGGATCGATTTGGTACCACATGCATTGAGTCTAGTTGAGTCTCTCTTGCATTCTCTTGTTGGTTGTGTTGCATGATAGTTGGTGTGGTTGTATATGTTTGTCTGTGCATAAGTTGATGTGTGTGATTCTTATTTGGATATATGCTATGGTGAACAACTTGATGATGTATGCTTTTCTATTTATATCATCTCTCTCCTTTGTTGATTTAAGAATCCCACCCCTTCTATTTGAATGTTACCTCTATGTGGGTAACGTGCAGATAAGCAGGAGTAGTTCGCAGGTGGAGTGTTGAAGACGAAGTCTTCTGGTGTGAGTGATCGAGTCGCGTCTGCTCTGAGTTTGTAACACCGGGGGTGTCGGAACGCTATAGTCTTTTAAGTCCTATTATATGTTCTTGCTATTTTTATTAAGGATTTTACGTATGATCAACATGTTTCTTTTATTGATTTTTTCGCTGTGCATGAATGTGGAATGATATGTTTAATATTAATATCACCAAGAATAATATTGAATGCATGTTAATTTGAGTAGTAGAAGTAGCATCCTAAATCCATGTATTCTATTATTACTCTGATATTTTATAACTATTTAATGCGGGGGTTTAGGGTGTTACATGATTGCCCCAAATTGACTGGATCTTGAAGCGGTTTGCCTTTTTTCTCAGCAGAGTTTTCAGGCATTTTGCCCCTCAGTATGATCAAACTTCTCAATTGATGCTCATTGTGGAAAGTTTCTTGATGTCAATTAATTATTTGCGAATAAAATTTTTCATTTTGAAAATGATAATTCTAATGTTATGCTTATGTCAGTTTCGAAATCCAGATCTTTTTACTGAAATGATGTCGTGACATTCAATGAATGAATCACTGGTGAAAATGTTATATCGGTACCAACACAAATGATAAGCAAATCTTTGTGAGTTAGTTTTAACTCGATCTTGTTGTAGTATTGATAACTTCTCGACAAGTGTATTGATAATGTTGTAGTAATAAAAAGATCGAACCCATAAGGAATGTGTTCAAATAGAACAATAATTTATGCAATATTAAAGAAAAACATTAAAAATTGGGGTTTTGCATGTTTTCACTGCAAAAAGTAACAAACGAGAAAATTATGTCACAAAATCGGTCAGGTTATGTTTTAGAATCCCCTTATTCCCTCTTGTTGATGTATGATGCCTTGTATGAATTAATCTTATCCTTATAATTTACGGCGTATTAACAAAACCGTTATAGCCAGTCCCCTACGAAATAACTCACTAACAACTACTCGGAGCTTTCTATCCCTAGTCCGCCAGCACAAGCTGTGTTAGGCGATGTACACACTGTTAATTCCATGTGCCACTACTCAAGGTCTCATATCCCTATCCAATCGGCTTAAGTAGAACAGTTTCACTAGGTCTAATACATAGGATACAGGTCAGGAATCCTTATGCATCTAACAACATATTAACAGAGTATCTCAAATAATAAGCATTAAGCATAAGAAACAACTAAATAAAATTATAATTCAAAGAATTCATACAAAGCCAAACCTCCATATAATGCAACAAGATTGAATACAGTTCACCATAACACAACCTAACCTAAGAGAATTTAGCTACACGTAGTGAAAATTACAATACCAATTTAATAAAGATGAATAACATGTGAATTCCCTTGAAGGATTGGGCTCCAGTGGCTTCCAATGCTCTCAAAATCACCCATGATGATGTAAAATCATGCTCTCAGTCCCAAATTTCATAACCCTCATAAAAGTGCAGAAAATCTCCTTTTAAACCTATAAGAACGGGTCAGAACGCGTCAGAAAAAGCCTAGAAAAAATGCCATCGCACGCATTATGGAAGCATCGCGCGATGAACCCTTTGATTTCATGTCGTGCGCATGATGGCACGCAATGTTGCGTGTGATTATTCCAGTAGTTGTGTGTTTTCACCCCTTTTTCACCAGAATTTCCACTAAGTCCCGTTCTTCCATACTTGGCTATTTTTCACTCATTCTCGGGTCTTTCTTCATCATTTTGGCTCATCTTTTGATTGTTTTTCCCCAATTCTTCAACTGATTATATGTAATGATAAACTTTCATCAAGTATGCTTTCGAAATAAATCCTGTTTCAATTAGGTCTTTTGAGGATTGTAACATGCCTTGGTTCACGGTTGCAGAATAAAAGGGTTTATGGCTCAAAGTTTCATTTTAACCCACCCATTCTCCTTGATATTCTCTAGTCCCACATTAAGTGTAACGCCCACATATACATACATGCATCAAATCATATATTATACATGAAAAGTACGTTTGGTACTGAAATATACAATAAGTTCTTAGTAACACATTATACATATACATGCCCAAAAAGCCTAAGACAAAAAAACTACGGCATCGTATATCTACAAGATGTTTCAAAAGGCAAACCACTAAGAACTAGATCACTAAGGATCTCAAAACTCCACAACGGAAGCAAAGCCATCAGATAAGTAAGGATAATCACACGACCTTATCCTTACCCTTCGCGGAACCTGCAGAACCTGTGATGTAAACAACAACAGTGGGGTGAGATACATCAAATATCAGTGAGTTCCCTATCTTAAAGTCCTCTCGGCTTTACAAGGTTCTAACATACACCTAACTCATGTCCAAGGGGAAAGGGGAAGGACCATGAGTACACACACACAAGTAACCAACACGGTGAGCCTGTAAACTCACACTAGTACCGAAGTACCTCCTGAGCCTGTAAACTCAAGGATTCAACAAATCAATAACCAATACCAAGGTATCCCCTATTCCCGTCCGCTTCTACGTCTAGAAGATGACCCGAGTCATGGATCCTTGTAGCTACTTGGCATACGAATTGGATTCGGGATCACCGGTCCGTACACCGTGATCCGTCACTTCTCACGGCCCGTACACCGTCACAAGTCTCTTTACCCGTAGGCTCCAATCGTACTTAACACGGGGCTCAAACCTGCCAAGTAGTTGTGCATAACGTTTCAGAGGAGGTGCTCGAGTCTCATGAAACTACACCGCAAGAAACAGTGGTTATGATTACAACATGCACACGCCTCAGCCTTTCATGCACGAGCGTTGCCACAAATGATAATTCACACTTCCGACATAGTTTATGGTATAATCCTCACTCTGCCTATTCCATATTTTAACATGCATATATTGTTAACAACAATTACACACCATTAACAGATAAAAGTCGACAAAACGACGCTATTTTGGAAATCTCGACTTAATTAAATCGGCTGACAATATTAAAACCATTGTAATAAGAAAGTACATTTTATTATCTTTCCAACGATACCAAAAATGTTCAAATCCGAGTTACGTACAAAAAGTTACGGCATTTGAAATAAACGATCAGAAAATAATCACAACAGCAGAATTTCTGCAATTCTCCTGGCCATACGCGTATTGCCCAAAATTCTCGCCCAGCCATACGCGTATTGCCCAAGGCCGTACGCGTATGGGCAGAGACATTTTTCCTTGAAAATTCCTTTTAAAATTGCCATACGCGTAACGCTCTTGTCGTACGCGTAATGACATGCCCCATACGCGTATGGGCAGAGAAAAATGCAGAAAAACCAGCAGAAATTTCCTGCTACGGGTTGATCCAAAATCACCCCAAACTCCCATTTTTCCCAATCAAAAGACACCATAACATGCTATAATCATAACAACCAGCATAACATAACATCAATGATCAAATTCCAGCAGTTATATTATGATTTTAATGTAAAATTTCACATTTTCTATAATACCCAATTTACTCTAAAACTCACCCAAACCTTAATCTAAAGAGTCTAACTAGAACCCACCTGGATTACTAGATGAGGATGATGAAATTTAGAAGATTGGATGAAGATTGATGCTTGATGATGATCTTTAGCTCTTGTGGAATTTCTCTCCTTTCCCTTCCTTCTCTTTTCCTTTCCTTTTCCTTTCTCTTTCTTTCTAACTTTTGTTTTGTTTTCCAAATGAAGTGGAAAGAAAATAGATAGTATAGAAAATTACCATTTATTAGTAATACTACTAAATGTCCAAATTAGCTCAAATACACCAAATTATAAAAACTCAACGTTAAATACTATTAATTTAATCAACTCTGGGTTCGTCAGTTTACTCTAATTATTTTATCAAATAATTGCTCAGAGTACTCCGGAACCCAGTTGATCATAATAATATTCACCAGAGTGTTTATAAATTTACGGGGTATTACATCCTCCCCCCCTTAAATAGAAATTCGTCCTCGAATTTAAAATATTACCTGAACAGATGTGGATAAGAATCTCGCATTTCCGATTCTAGTTCCCAAGTAGCATCACCCGGATGCGTCATATCCCATTGTACCTTAACGATTGGAATATCTTTGTTCCTTAACACTTTTGTTTCTCTTCCTACAATACAACTCGGTTGGGGTTCAAAAGTTAAGTCTGCTTCTATTCCCACGGATTCAGGTAGAATTGGCTGAAGAGGATCAGGAATAAACTCACGAAGCTGAGATACGTGAAAAATATTATGCATCTCAGATAGAGAGGGCGGTAAGGCTAATCTGTAAGCAACTTCACCAATCCTTTCTAAAATCTGATACGGTCCTACGTACCTCGGACTTAATTTACGTGACTTAAACGGTCCTTTCAGTCTAAATCTCGGAGTAACTTTTAGAAATACATGATCACCTTCCTCAAATTCCAAAGGTCTCCTACGATTGTCCGCATAACTCTTTTGACGATCTTGTGCTTGTTTAATTTTCTCACAGATCATTTGAATCTTTTCCGTAGTCTCTTGAATAATCTCGGGTCCCAAAATCCTATCTTCGCCAATTTCAGCCCAACACAAAGGTGTTCTACACTTCCTCCCATACAATGCTTCATAAGGAGCCATACCGATGCTCGCATGGTAACTATTGTTATAGGAAAACTCAATTAATGGCAAAAGTTCTTTCCAATTCCCTCTACTCTCTAACACACAAGCTCTTAACATATCCTCCATCGTCTGTATCATTCGCTCAGTCTGACCATCCATTTGAGGATGATTCGACGTGCTCAAACGCAAATTCGTACACATCGCTTGTTGGAACACCTTCCAAAACCTCGAAGTAAACTTCGGATCTCTATCGGACACAATACTAGAAGGAATACCATGCAATCTCACAATCTCAGAAATAAACAATCTTGCAAGATGACTTGCCTTATAAGTAGTCTTCACGGCTAAGAAATGTGCAGATTTCGTTAGTCGATCTACAATTACCCAAATAGAATCATAACCTCCTTGTGTACTAGGTAAGCCCACTGCAAAGTCCATAGAAATACTATCCCACTTCCAAACTGGAATATCCAACGGTTGCAACAGACCACCCGGTCTTTGGTGTTCAATCTTCACCTGTTGGCACACTGCGCACTCTGACACATATTCCGCTATATCCTTTTTCATCCCAGACCACCAATAGTCCCTCTTTAAATCCTGATACATCTTCGAAGAACCAGGATGTATCGTAAAAGTACCTTTATGAGCTTCATCTAAAATCTTTCTTTTCAATGCCCCATCCTTCGGAACACAAATTCGTTGATTAAACAGAACAATCCCATCTGTTGCTCGTGAAAAATCCGGTTGAAGTAACAATTCTTGTAACTCCTCCTCTAACACTTGTTCTTGTTGAATCTCAACTCTTAGAGTATAATTGACATTCAAATTTCCCATAATTACACCATTCGGAGTCCACACAAATTGGAGATTAAGATCTCTAAACTTTTCCAACAATGAATACTCCAAAATCATCAATTCTGCACTATGAACCATTTTCCGACTTAAAGCATCTGCTACTTTATTCGCTTTTCCTGGATGATACTTCAATTCTAAGTCATAATCCTTTAAGTACTCCATCCACCTTCTTTGTCGCATATTCAACTCCTTCTGGTCAAACAAATACTTCAAACTTTTATGGTCACTGAACATTTCAAAACGTACACCATACAAATAATGACGCCACACCTTCAGTGCAAACACCACTGCAGCTAGTTCCAAATCATGAGTTGGATAATTCTTCTCATGAACTTTCAACTATCGAGAAGCATAAGCTACTACTTGACCACCTTACATCAGAACACCCCCTAATCCCCTCTTAGAAGCATCACAGAATACTTCATAAGAGTTGTTAGCATCAGGAATAATTAATACCGGAGCACTCATCAAACTTTCCTTCAATTTCATAAAACTTTGTTCATAACCCGAATCCCACTCAAAAGTAAAATCCTTCCGAGTAAGTTTCGTCATTGGTAAGGCCAATTGAGAAAAACCCTTAATGAACCTTCTATAGTAACCTGCCAATCCCAAGAAACTTCTAACCTCTGAAACATTTCTCGGTCTCTCCCAATTAATCACTGCTTCTACCTTCGATGGATCCACTGCCACAACACCTTGAGATATAACGTGTCCAAGAAAATTTACTTCCGACATCCAAAACTCACACTTACTCAACTTAGCAAACAATTTATTCTCTCGCAATACCGATAAGACAATTCTCAGATGTTCTCCGTGCTCTTGTGGAGTACGAGAATAAATAAGAATGTCGTCAATAAAGATTACCACAAATTGGTCCAAGTAGGCCTGAAATATACGGTTCATGTAATCCATAAAAACAGCTGGAGCATTAGTCACACCGAAAGGCATCACTAGGAATTCGTAATGACCGTAACGTGTTCTAAATGCAGTTTTTGGCACATCGGAACTCTTCACTCGGATCTGATGATAACCCGACCGTAAATCAATCTTCGAGAACACACAGGCTCCTTTCAATTGATCTAACAAGTCGTTTATCCTGGGTAAGGGGTACTTGTTCTTAATGGTGACTTTATTCAACTTACGATAATCAATGCACAAACGCATTCCCCCATCTTTCTTCTTTACCAACAACACTGGAGCTCCCCAAGGTGAAACACTAGGTCTAACAAAGTGCTTAGACATCAAGTCCTCCAATTGGTCCTTTAATTCTCTTAATTCAAGCGGTGCCATCCGATAAGGAGAAACAGATATAGGGGTCGTTCCCGGTACCAGGTCAATAGAGAACTCAACTTCTCTCTCCGGAGGGAGAGAAGTAACATCCTCAGGAAACACTTCAGGAAATTCACACACTATTGGAATACTCAGAACTTGCTGTTCACTACTCCCTTCCTTAGTAAGAACCAATAAAACATATTTCTCCTTCTCAAACAAGAAATTTACCATTCCCACCATACCTTCTAAAATCGTTGATAATACATCTTTCGGAGTAGCCTCAGTAGATGGAATAATAATTAGCTTCTCCTCACAACCGATAAAAACTGAATTAGCTGAAAGCCAGTCCATTCCCAGAACAACATCCACTTTCTTAAGCGGCAAACAAATAAGATCAATCTGGAAGACTCTTTCGTTCACCGACAACACACAATTTTCACACATCAGCGATGTTTCAACCAATTCATCCATGGCAGTAGTAACCACCATAGGAGGAAACAAAGGAATAGTTTGCAACCCAAGTCGCTTCACACAACGCGTGGACACAAAAGAATGCGTTGCCCCACAATCAAATAAAACAAAATAAGGATGTCCATTTACGAAACACGTACCCGCAATCAAGGAGTTGTCACCCTTTGCTTTCCTTGCATCCAAGGTATACACTCGGCCAGTAGTCTTCCCTTGTGTCTGATTCCTACCATGAGGACAATCTCTCGCTACATGACCCATCTTGTTACACTGATAACACCGTATTCACTCCGAAAAGCACCTACCAAAATGATTCCTTCCACAAGTACGACATACCGGAGGCACACTAGTTCTAGAACCCTGTACTTGCTTCCCTTTGGAAGACTGTTGCCTTTGCCTAAACTGTTGATTCGACCTTCCACGGTCACTTTGAGTTGCCCTGTTCAAATCCACCTCCATTTGTACCTTTTTCAAACTATCCTCCGCCACATAACATTGTCTTAACATTTCCGCATAAGTAGAAAATTCCCGTTGAGACACGCTATGTGAAATTTCAGCCCTCAAACCAAACAAAAACTGGTCGATCTTCCACCTCTCATCAGGAGCATACATGGCCTGCCTAGAATAGTCAGCCATGATCTCAAATTTTTCCGCATAGGAAGCCACTGATAAATTGCCCTGTCTCAACTGTTGGAACTCAAACTCCTTCTGAGACCTTAAAGAACTCGGGAAATATTTCTCCATAAAAATTACCTTAAACTGCTCCCACACTTTTGGTACCTCTTGGATTGTCATTAAGGCTGAAGCGCTCTCCCACCACCTCATGGCAGGACCCTTCAGCAAGTGAGAAGCAAAGACCACTTTATTTTCCTCACTACAATGCACTATCAAGAAAATCCGTTCCATACTTGCTATCCATTCATGCGCCTTCACCGGATCTAACCCTTCCTGAAACTCCGGAGGATTCATACAAATGAATTCCCTATAGGTTCCCCCTGTAACTTCAGGAACCACCACGGGAGGATGCAGACCATCAGCCATTTGTTGTACCATTCCTTGTATAAACTGATTTTGCTGCTGCTGCATCTGTTGCATGAATTGATACAAAGGGGCGTTCCCTTCAGCACCCTGTGGAACCGTCCCAGCCGGAGTAGTCCTCGGAGTCCTTGGTCTTCCACGGTTGTTTCTACGTCCGTCGGCCATGTTCCTGAATGTCATACAAATAGGATTAAGTTGATCAGGCTCAATACCATAAATATAACACGTAAGACCAAAGGCGACACCACGTATCTGAAACAGAAAGAATTACTTATTCTATTTCATGGCTAGGTCGAGGATACGACCTGCTCTGATACCAACTGTAACGCCCACATATACATACATGCATCAAATCATATATTATACATGAAAAGTACGTTTGGTACTGAAATATACAATAAGTTCTTAGTAACACATTATACATATACATGCCCAAAAAGCCTAAGACAAAAAAACTACGGCATCGTATATCTACAAGATGTTTCAAAAGGCAAACCACTAAGAACTAGATCACTAAGGATCTCAAAACTCCACAACGGAAGCAAAGCCATCAGATAAGTAAGGATAATCACACGGCCTTATCCTTACCCTTCGCGGAACCTGCAGAACCTGTGATGTAAACAACAACAGTGGGGTAAGATACATCAAATCTCAGTGAGTTCCCTATCTTAAAGTCCTCTCGGCTTTACAAGGTTCTAACATACACCTAACTCATGTCCAAGGGGAAAGGGGAAGGACCATGAGTACACACACATAAGTAACCAACACGGTGAGCCTGTAAACTCACACTAGTACCGAAGTACCTCCTGAGCCTGTAAACTCAAGGATTTACAAAATCAATAACCAATACCAAGGTATCCCCTATTCCCGTCCGCTTCTACGTCTAGAAGATGACCCGAGTCATGGATCCTTGTAGCTACTTGGCATACGAATTGGATTCGGGATCACCGGTCCGTACACCGTGATCCGCCACTTCTCATGTCCCGTACACCGTCATAAGTCTCTTTACCCATAGGCTCCAATCGTACTTAACACGGGGCTCAAACCTGCCACGTAGTTGTGCATAACATTTCAGAGGAGGTGCTCGAGTCTCATGAAACTACACCGCAAGAAACAGTGGTTATGATTACAACATGCACACGCCTCGGCCTTTCATGCACGAGCGTTGCCACAAATGATAATTCACACTTCTGACACAGTTTATGGTATAATCCTCACTCTGCCTATTCCATATTTTAACATGCATATATTGTTAACAACAATTACACACCATTAACAGATAAAAGTCGACAAAACGACGCTATTTCGGAAATCCCGACTTAATTAAATCGACCGACAATATTAAAACCATTGTAATAAGAAAGTACATTTTATTATCTTTCCAACGATACCAAAAATGTTCAAATCCGAGTTACGTACAAAAAGTTACGGCATTTGAAACAAACGATCGGAAAATAATCACAACAGCAGAATTTCTGCAATTCTCCTGGCCATACGCGTATTGGCACCTCCCATACGCGTATTGCCCAAAATTCTCGCCCAGCCATACGCGTTCTCGCCCAGCCATACGCGTATGGGCAGAGACGTTTTTCCTTTAAAATTCCTTTTAAAATTGCCATACGCGTAACGCTCTTGTCGTACGCGTAATGACATGCCCCATACGCGTATTGACATGCCCCATACGCGTATGGGCAGAGAAAAATGCAGAAAAACCAGCAGAAATTTCCTGCTACGGGTTGATCCAAAATCACCCCAAACTCCCATTTTTCCCAATCAAAAGACACCATAACATGCTATAATCATAACAACCAGCATAACATAACATCAATTATCAAATTCCAGCAGTTATATTATGATTTTAATGTAAAATTTCACATTTTCTATAATACCCAATTTACTCTAAAACTCACCCAAACCTTAATCTAAAGAGTCTAACTAGAACCCACCTGGATTACTAGATGAGGATGATGAAATTTAGAAGATTGGATGAAGATTGATGCTTGATGATGATCTTTAGCTCTTGTGGAATTTCTCTCCTTTCCCTTCCTTC
This sequence comes from Lathyrus tuberosus, assembly GCA_022829125.1. Classification (NCBI taxonomy): domain Eukaryota; kingdom Viridiplantae; phylum Streptophyta; class Magnoliopsida; order Fabales; family Fabaceae; genus Lathyrus; species Lathyrus tuberosus. The sequence continues at coordinate 389,578 of JALAZF010001035.1, forward strand.
TCTTTTCCTTTCCTTTTCCTTTCTCTTTCTTTCTAACTTTTGTTTTGTTTTCCAAATGAAGTGGAAAGAAAATAGATAGTATAGAAAATTACCATTTATTAGTAATACTACTAAATGTCCAAATTAGCTCAAATACACCAAATTATAAAAACTCAACGTTAAATACTATTAATTTAATCAACTCTAGGTTCGTCAATTTACTCTAATTATTTTATCAAATAATTGCTCAGAGTACTCCGGAACCCAGTTGATCATAATAATATTCACCAGAGCGTTTATAAATTTACGGGGTATTACATTAAGCTACTTTAACTCAAATGTTCACTTTTCAAAAGGATTTTGAATAGTAGAAGTGATGGTTAAGGAACCAATGAGGTTTTCGGAGTGACAATCACCCACCTTTTGTAGTCACACGAATTTGTTCTTGCTGAGGATATTTGTTTTGATCCTTTCTTTTTATTTTTATTTTTTGCTTTCCCTAATTTTTGCCTAGACTGATTTTTCGAGTTTGTAGTCCACTGGGATGCCCTAATTTTTTCCTAAGTCACTCGTTTTCGAGTTTTTGACTTAGCGGGCTTTTCACTTTTTTTTTGAATTTCTCGTTTTTATTTATTTATTTGTTGGAACAAATCGTGTGACATTTGTTTGTTTGGTTTGTTGAAAGGGTTGTGACTACCTTGTTCCTTTTGTTGGTGAGGGATAACCATTATGGATTTGTGATTATAAGTGAAAATGTTTTAGTTGAACCAACTGCAAAAAGTGTGAAAAAGGTGATTGGTGGGAAGAATCTTCCCAAAAATATTTATGTTGTTCCGTTGGATAATGTCTTTTTTTTTTCACTGTGACGAGAGTGTGTCGAAGTGGAAGTTTATCTTCCATAGAAGAATTGCTTCTACAATGGAATTATCCAATGAAGCTAAAAATTACAAGGAGATTATGGAGTTTCTCAGTGATGCTAAAGTCTTAAAAATTGTGTTGAATGTTGGACTGCTTTATCTAAAACTCATTAAAGAGTTTGTTGCTAATTTGCTCAAAGGATTAAGTGATGTTGGTAGTCGTAAGTGCAAAAAGGTGTGTGTAAGTGGTCATTGTTTTGTCTTTTCCCATACAATGATTAATTAATATCTTAGTAGAGGAAGACTAATCACAACCGATCATCTTCCATCTTAAAAGATCATTGACTGTGAATTTCCTTTTACTAAGTTACATCCCTCTAGATGTATGTGACGTTGCACTAAACTAGATCACTAATTATTTGTGTTATTTATCTTGTTTATTTGTTCATCTCAATTTTCAGATCATATTTTCTCTCACATTGTCTAAACATTGTGTATGACATCTTGTAGTTGATCGAACAGAATTTCAATATTACAATGTAACATGCTTCATGCTAAAAAAAATTCCATTTGAAATGGAATAGGAATTTGTTGTATATATATATTGCCAATGCTGTACGAATATGAGGTAAATTGTAGTAATAAATCACTATTGTTGCATATACACTCAAGTTGAATAACATTGATTAACATTGAAACTAGCAAATTCAATTTCAAACATATAAATGTTGGTGTTTGTGTGCCGTCGTAGGTATTATCCTTGATTAAATATTAGAGAATAAGATATGTGTTGAATGCCTCATTTAGATTTTGAAGTTCATGTTATTATGATATTGCCAATTATGCATTGAATGTGACAAATCTTCTTCTAATCTCCACCATTTGGTTTTTGAAAACAGTGTTCGAGCAACAAACAACTACCCCAAATACGTATAGACTTGAAATGGATTTGGGAAAACCGTAATTTGGTAACCATTGAGTAAAGGACAACTAGATATACAATTTTGTAAGAGAGAAAAGATGGTAGCGACCTATGTAATTGAGTTCTTCGAGATCTGGATATCAATTGGACTCTGAAGCACGAGTACACCATTTTAGAAAAAGTATCAGTACCGAATAATACACATACCGAGTATCAATACGCATACGGTACGCGTATGGTACATACTAAGGCCATACCTTTTTTTATGTTTGATATGTGTGTTAGTAGACACACCCACAAAAACATATTTTTTTTCTTTGGTCCATACAATTTCAGACTATTTTAGTGGATAAAATTTAAATTTTTAATTTATTTATAAAAAGAGAAGTAAAATTTTTATTATATATAGTCTTGCACTTTTATATACCTGCTTCGTTGTTGTGCCACTTTTATATTTCATATTTAAGTCTTTAACTTCTTGAATTATTGTCACATTTCAAATGTAATTTTTTTTATGTTATTGATCTTGACTTTTTTTAAACAAATTATTTTAAAATTTATTATTTGAACAATACAATTCTTTTATATTATTTGTTTAATAATATATATTTTTTATATTTTATTTATATAATTATATTTAAAAAAATTATAGTAATGTTCTGTACCTTAGTTTTTTTTTAAATATGGTATTTCGTACTCAATCGGTTATTAAGTACGTACCTGAATCGATGCAAGAGAGATGATGGATAAAGAACTAAGAGAATGTGGAAACTCTTGCTGAACAAAAAACTATATATCCACTACTACAATATACAAATAAGATAGGAGGAATGAACACATGTCCATATTATATTTTACATGGTGTAAAAATTTTGGTGTTAGAATGACGATCTTCATAAAATAAAGAAATAAGATAGAGAGGTAGTTGTTACGAAGCGTCACAAATTGAGGATATAGAAGAATGAGAAATCTTCATAATTTTGTATTCTCATTTTTCTATTATTTCATATCCTTAATTTGTAAGGTTTCAATTTTAAATATTCATGGTTATCTATTCAATTAGGTTAAAGACCTAATAGATAAGATAATTAATTTTTCTAATGGACTATTTCTTTTTTAACCATCCTTTGATCTATTTATTATAAATAATCTATTACATCAGCGTATTTCTTAAAAAATATTAAATTTTACGATGTTTGACACTTGGTCCAACAAGAATGGGAAGAGGAATCCTTTTTCATACCCACACTTGGTCCAAGTTCACATCGTTGGCCCAAACTAAGGCGAAGGCCCATTAAAAGGGAAGAAAAAATCAAACAAACACAAGCTGCGGCGCCTTTCACCCCAAAATCCCTAACCCTAATAACCTACAACAGTTACCACGCCTATAAATCTCATCTCACAACTCTTCCTTCCTCATTCACCCGGTGCATCAGCGGCAGCTGCACTAAGCAAAGCGAAGCATAATTTTCCTGTCTATTATATATCTTCTTTTTAACTCAAATTTGCAATATGTTTTGTGATCTAGTATTGTTTTGTTTTATCCTGTAGGGTCTTAGTTTCATTTTTTGATATCTAAAGATTGAAGTGTATGATACCCAGTGAGGAGGATCTCCCAATAATTGATAGGAAGTGCCGTATGACACTCTAAACAGCAGCTCCGTCTCAAAGAATCCTCTCATCCGCCGATATATGTTATCGGCCGAGTTTATTCTTTGCGGTGCTGTGTGTGAGATTTGAAACGGGTCTCCTGAGGGTTCATCTTATACATCTTCACATCATTTTTTTTGTTAATTTTTTATGAATTAGGTCCGATGCCACGTCGCTGGTAGCTATATGATAGCTCTGACCTTCGATGCTATGATTGGACCAAAATCAAGAGTGAATTTCATTTGTTTTGCATTTTGATAGGAATCTGCAAATCTTATTTAATGTGATTCTGCAGAGCCGATTTGTGCAATTACATTTCTTATTTTTTATAATTTTATGTATTTTTTATTGAAGCTGATGATGATAAAAACAGAACTGGAATTACCATCTGAATAAATTATTCTTTGATGTAAATATCTTGGCTGTGGTACTGAGGCTTCAATTTATTTTCATGTGTGGTCGTTGTTTATTGTTAAGATATATATATTAGGTGAAATGTATTTTGTTATTTTATTGAAGTGTTTGATAATTAGTCAGGCCTATGATGATTCAATTGAATTGGAATTACCGTCTGAATAGATATATTTTGATGAAAAATTCTGGCTGTTTCTGAGGTGTTGGAGTATAATTTTGCTGAGTCAATTTCTTTTATTTGTTTGTTTTTTATATTTAATTCAAAGTTTTAATTAAACCCAAATAAAATGCTGAATGCAATGTTTAAATGAAAATTCATGTAAATTTGATCATTCATTTACTCTTCTCAATGAAGCGAAAATATGAAACGTGTTATATATATATATATATATATATCACTTAATCTATAAAACAAGTGTACTTGTATTATTAAAATGTGTTTGTAACTTCATATTGTTTCAAATAATAAAATGGTTATAATTTTTATTATTATATTAGTTATAGTTTTTATAATTCTGTTTAACGAATAGATTTAGATTTGTCCTTTTAATATATCAAATACTGGTTTTTCTAACTATTATTTTTTAAATTTTACCAATAAAACTGACCTATTTTATATATTATACTTTTTATTAAATTTTTATTTTTTTTAGAGTTTAATGATAATTTTCTGTCAGTGAATGTTTATAATTATTTATGTAATATTAGTATTTTTAAAATAAAAATATGTTTTATTTTCATATTGAGTTGTGATTGTCGTAATTGGTCAGTGTATTATTTTTTTCTCTTTTTTTGGCTACTTAAAAAAAATACAGTTTTAACAATCTATTTTTCCAATCTTATATTATAATCAATGTATCAAAATCAAATATAATTCTATGACAATGTTTTTAGATTTTGAATTTATCCTTGAAGTTGATATTAGTATAGTTTTTCTATTAAATTACTTTTAATAAAACTTATTTGAAAAGATTGCCACCAATGAAAAACTTAGAAACAACTTCCCCTAAAATTCTCTCAACCCGATTAAAACAATAAACTGAAAATCATGCCAGTACCACAAGCACCGATGAACTAACAAACAACAGCTGATTCAGACCATGACTAACTCCTTGATGATGCTCAATCTTCCAAACTCCCAAAAACGAGAAAATGCCGAAAAAACTACCAGTAGTTCGAAGAAAACCAAGAATCCAAGATCTCTAGCAGGTTCTATCAAAACTGCTTGACTAGGTTCAGCCCCCGCAACCATAGGACGAAAACCTCAACAGAATGAGCAAACTCGAACGCACCACCAGGCTTTAGCACCCCATGGATATATCCACAAGCCAAGGCTGAAACCACGCAAACTCTCGCATAACCACCTCAACTTAATGATTAATCAGTAATTGACATACCACAAACCTACGAGCCCAAGCACTTATAAAGAAAGAGAATCACAGAACAGACTTAAGAAATTGATTTAGATTATGTTGTTCACCAAAACAGAACTCAGCAGCCAAGATAACAGCAAGCTAATAAACACCGCTAGATAAAATAATATGTGCTGTTACACTTCCAAACAGCCTAGAAAGCCCTAGGATTCAGCCACCGCATTAAAATATTTGGAGTCATATCCTTTCCTTTTATTTTCAACTATTTCTAAGTGTGCATTTTCATTTTCTCTACTAATCTTTTAGACTTGATGTGTTTTGAAATATTTTTTCGTTCCTCGCTTTTCAAATAATCCCCACATCTTTTTTTGAAATTACTGTCACCCTCTAATAGATCTTTGAATTGCCTTGAATGCAAAAAGCTATTGTTATGCATATAATCAAAGGTATGTTTAACTAGTGACATATGGCATACCAAACCCTCCCGATAACTAGACACTCAAGAAAAATATGAGACACCGACTCGTCTTTTTCACAATCCCGTATGCATTGACAATGTCCATTTATATTCATACTTCTCCTAATTAAGTTGTCTCTAGTAGTAACTCTGTTTATAAATATTCTTCAAACTAGGCAAGAGACTTTTGACGAAACATATTTATGCCATGCCTTAATCACTATATAGATTTGCCAGATTATCGACTTGGGACAACAAACCCTTATACACTTCCTTGACAGAATAATCAGATACTTGGCTCCAGACACCAAAATTAAGATTCCCTATACTTTTCCACCAACTAGAACCAACTTTGATCCAAATACCTCCTCTCAAATATGATTTTTTACACCTATTTTCCTATCATAGCCAAATTGAAATCCCTCAAGTTATAATACTTAAACCTCCCTCTTTAACTAGCCTACACACTTTATCCCAACAAACCTAATTAATCTTTCTCTCACCCTTACTCCTACCCCAGAGAAATTGTTTAAAGAGGTATTTAATAATGAAAATCATACTTGTTGGAGCCTTAAAAAAATAGGGAAAGTAGATTGGGAGAGCTTGGATGATTGATTTGATAATCATCACTCTCCCCCTAGCGATATATATTTCCTCTTCCATTTAGATAATCTTGACCTCACTGCATCTACCACTAGCTTCCAAGTTTCCTTTCTGTATAGACTTGCACCAATTGGTAATCTTAATTAATTAAATGGCATTTTATCAATTTTGCTATGAAGAATATTAACAGCCTATTCCAACCACCTTTGTTGAATGTTAACCCCCACTAAGATATTTTTATGGTAGCTCACATTTAAACCCGACATAATTTCAAACAACAACAAATTCGATTTGATAACCCTAATAGAAGACCATTTTTTCCGCCTATAATCAAAGTATCACCCGCATATTGCGAGTGAATCGATCTTCTCCATTTTCGAACTTATATCCATGATACAATCCCGCCTCTATAGCTCCTTTCATTAGCAAATTAAAACCTTCTGCCATTATCAAGAATAAGAACAATGATAATGGATCGCCTTGCCTTAATCCACTCGACATCTTAAATTTCTTGGTAGGACTACCATTAACTAGCACTAAAATACGAGATGAGTTAAGGCATTCTGAAATCCAGCCAATCCACTTTTTATGGAATCCCATATTTGACATCACATACTTCTAAAAAATTCTAGTCTACCGAATCGTATGTCTTCTCAAAGACCACTTTAAATAAAATAACTTATTTTTTCTTCTTTTTCGCCTCATCCACTATTTCGTTTGTAACCATAATGCCATCCAAAATTTGTCTTCCTGTTATAAAAGTCGACTGAGATTCTGAAATGACTGATCCAATCACCCTTTTCAGCCTATTTGTCAACACTTTCGAAATCACTTTGTATATACATCCAACCAATGAAATAGGACGGTATTCTGTTATGTTTGTTGGGTTTTTCCTTTTCGGGATCAACATTTTAAACAAATTATTCACCCCTTTTACATTCTCCCATTTTCATGATATTCCGCCAACACCCTTAACAAATCATGCTTTATGACTTCCCAAAAATCTTTGACAAACCTAAAAGATACATTGTCTGGTCCCGGGCTTCTATCACTATCACACTCCTACACTGCTACCTGAATTTCATCTTCTGAAAATTCACGAATTATTGCTTCTCTTTGCTCACCTTCAATTATTTTAAAGATCATATTTGCCGGTATAGCTCTAGAATTACCAACTGTGAATTGGTTATGGAAATGATTAAATATAGATTCTTTAATTTCATCTACTTCACTTAAATTCCTTCCATTCTACTTCAGTGATAATATCTCATTATCCCTCCTTCTTTTATTGATGCAACCATGAAAGTACTTCGAGTTTGCGTCTCTGTCTTTTAACCATCTAACTCTCAATTTCTGCCACTGTATATTGCAATTTATACTTGATAATTTGTGCAGATTTACCTCTGTCTCTCTTTTTACTCTAACCTCTTCTTCCGAAAGACCTATTGTTTCTCCTTTAATTTCTAATTTATTTTGTTCCTTTTTCGCTTATGTAATTTTTTCTCCTATGTTTTGAGTATGTTCTTTGTGCCACCTTCTGAGATTATCTTTGATCAGCCTTAACTTTTCTTTTAAGACATACGTACCACACCCCTCCACTTGACATTCCTTCCAAGTTTCCTTAACATAACTATGATAGCCATTCATTTCTTTTCAACAGTTCAACATTCTAAACGGTTTGGGTCCCCAGTTTAGAATCAATTCACTTAACAAGATCGGATAGTGATCAAATAGTTCTTTATCCAAACACCATTGTGCGCTTGTCGGCCATGTCCTATTCCAAGCTTCAGAATTAAGAAACTTATCCAGCCTACTCATATACATTCCTCCTGGCCTAGCCCACGTATATTTTGTACTCTGTAACGGAAGATCAATGAGTTCAGATTCCACTATGAACTCATCGAAAACTCACATTTCATCCCTTCTTAAATTTTCACTACTTCTTTTTCTTTCAAATTATGTCCTAACTGCATTATAATCGACCATCAAACACCATTTATCTTCACTTTTTACTTCGATAAGTTGTTGTAATTCTGACCACAAAACCGCTTTTCTTCTGCCTTCGCACGGAGCATATATATTTACCAAATTAACTTTTTTCTTATCTTCTCCAAACTCACCTTTCATTATCATAGCATAATCCATCATCGATATACTATGAATCTTCAGGCTATTACAATCCCACATCGCCAACAGGCCCCCAGCTCTCCCTACTGCTTCTTTAAACGCAAACTCGAAATCGTCTGAACCGCATAACTTAGAACATATGTTTTTGACAATATTTTCCATTTTTGTTTCTTGTAAACAAATCATTATAGGCCTATACCTTTGTATTAATCTGCTAATCTCCTTTTTCTTTGCCAAACCCCATAGACCTCTTATGTTGTATGAAATCAGCTTCCTAGTTAATTGATTTTTGAATATCGCCTAACTACTATCACCTCGCCTTCTATCTCGTTATCTCCTTCCCTTTCACCTCTCTCTCTAATTCTTGACTAATTTCCCCCATCTTCTCCCTTATGAATTAATCTAAATTTTTTACCCAGATCCTACACATCATTTGCAACTTCTCTAGCGTTTCCATGCAACAATGTCCAGTTTCTTCTATCCATATCACTAGATACCAAGTTCACTACATTATCTGGTATTACCCTTTCTATCTTGTAACGCTGGCTGCATTTGCATTTATGTACCTCTTTTCTCCTCTTCCTCCAAATTTTCTTCTTTTCTTTTAGGATTTTGTATATTCTTAGCCTTCTATTCTTGTACACCTGAGATTGTCGCCCTCCTTGTTCTGAATTTTTCTTCTTCTTGTTTCCAATTCTTCTAGACATTGATTGCTTCGGTGGCATGATATCTTCACTATTTTTATCTTCCTTTACATCCTCAGCTAGAACCCGTAACTCCTTTGAAGATTTCCTTATGATCTGGCTCAGGAGATTATCTTCACTATTGTTTCCCCCTTGATTTTTGTCATTGATTTCTTCCGATTTTGAGTTATGATTTCCTTCACCCCTTTTTTCTCTTTCCAGAAATATGTCTCTAGTATTGTTAATTTTTAGTGGATTTTGAAAATAATTTTAAAATTTTTAAGGTTAATATAGTTAATTCGTTGAGTTTTTAAAATTTGTATTTTTTATAAAATAATAAACTTAACTTTACTTTTTTGGGTTAATAGTGATTTACTCCCCTGTAATATAGGCAAGTTTTGATTTACCCCCCTTTAAAAAAATAATTTTGGATTACCCCCCTGAAATTTTGGGGTACCCCCCTAAGCGTGTAAAAACCAGGGGGTAAATAAAAAAAAATTACAAGGGGGTAATTTTTCTACCTGGGGGGTAAAAGACTTAGAATTTTAAAATTTCAGGGGGATAATCCAAAAAACTTTTTTTAAAGGGGAGTAAATCAAAACTCGCCAATATTGCAGGGGGTAAATGACTATTAACCCTATTTTTTTTTAGTTGATAATTTCAACAACCAAGAAAAATGTGGATTTTTATAAGGGAAAAATGGTCATTTTTAAATTTAATTTTTCAACTTTATTTTTTTTCATTATAAGGATAGATGACATGTTTAACTTTTAATTGTCAAGACAATTAATAATAACATCAAAATTTAAAACATTTTATCTTTCTTTATAACTAGAAAAGAAAATTTTTTAAATAAAAATTAGAAAAAAGTCCATTTTTCTTTATATTAATAGAAAAAAATACAAACAACAATTGAGGCTTACTAAACTGGGTAGAATCTCTTAAATGTATCATCTTTGCAATAGTGTTCTTTTAAGAACTTTCTCTATTGAGGTTCATATATACTAATAACATTAAATGTGTTTGTTCCACTATAAATTTTAAGGTTATGATTCGATCTCCTATTTTTTTTACATCCATAATATTATTCATTAATTCTTTGTTCACAATAATCTCCACTGTTTTGTTTTTTCACATGTCTATTGTTTCTTGTAGGACACATAATTCTAGTCTTTTGTGGCATTATAGACTAGGTCATGCAAACTTTTAAGCCATTCAAATGGCTCTCAAACATTGTAATATTTATATCTTTAATAAATCAAGTTCCTGGTTATGCAAGTCATGTTGTCTCTGTAAGTATCATAAAACTCATGCCCCTTTATCTTCTACTGTGTATCACATTCCCTTTGATGTTGTTCATACTGATCTTTAGGGGCCTGCCCCTTTTCCTGGCAACTCTGGTTATCTACATTACATTGCTTTTGTGGATGCATACACTAAATTCACTTGGATATACTTTATGAAGTTTGAGGCAATGTATGCTTTCAAGCGTTATGTGAGCTTTGTCGAAACTCAATTTCAATCTACAATCAAAGCAATGTAGTCATATTATGGGGGAGAGTTTAGGCCATTTACCAAGTACCTAATTGAGTCGGTGATGCGTGATATCGCAAGTATACGGAGTGTATCAGAGTAATATAAAAGGTTGTTGAATCCCACAGAGACCTAATGGTCAATGTAATACCCCGTAAATTTATAAACGCTCTGGTTAATATTATTATGATCAACTGGGTTTCGGAGTACTCTGACCAATTATTTGATAAAAATAATTAGAGTAAACTGACGGACTCAGAGTCGATTAAATTAATAGTATTTCACGTTGAGTTTTTATTATTTGATGCATTTGAGCTAATTTGGACATTTAGTAGTATTACTAATAAATGGTAATTTTTTTCTATACTATCTATTTTCCTTCCACTTCATTTGAAAACAAACAAAAGTTAGAAAGAAAGGAAAGTGAAGAAAAGGAAAAAAGAAGGAGAAGGAAAAGGGAGAGAAAATTCTCAAGAAGCTCAAGATCATCATCAAGCATCAATTCTTCATCTCTTCATCTCAGTATCAACCTCCTCATCTTGTTGTCCAGGTGGGTTCTAGTTAGACTCTTTAGAGTAGAGTTTTATTGAGTTTAGAGTTAGTTTTAGATTGTGGAAATTGAGAAGTTTTGCGCATAAATCATGAATCTAACTGCTAAAATTCAATGTTTGGTTATATAGTATACTGGTTGTTGTGTTATAACAGGTTTTGATGCATTGTGATTGATCAAAATGGAGTTTTGGGGTTGATTTTGGTAAAACCCGCAGCAGATTTGTCTGCTGGTTTTTCTGCATTTTTCCTCTGCCCATACGCGTATGGCATGGGGCAATACGCGTATGGGGCATGTCAATACGCGTACGGCAAGGGCGTTACGCGTAATGGCTTTTAAAATGGGAATTTCAAAAGAAAAAGTCTCTGCTCATACGCGTATGGAAAGGGTGATACGCGTATGGGATTTTTAAAAAGAAAATTCAAAGGAAAAACAGTCTCTGCCCATACGCGTATGGCCTTGGGCAATACGCGTATGGCTGGGCGAGATTTTTGGGCAATACGCGTATGGGATGTGCCAATACGCGTATGGCCAGGAGAATTGCAGAAATTCTGCTGTTGTGATTATTTTTCGATCGTCTGTTTCCAATGCCGTAACTTTTTGTACGTAAGTTGGATTGGAATAATTTTGGTATCGTTGGAAAGATAATAAAATGTACTTTCTTATTACAATGGTTTTAAGATTGTCGGCCGATTTAATTATGTCGAGATTTCTGGAATAGCGTCGTTTTGTCGACTTTTATCTGTTAATGTGTGTAATTGTTGTTGACAATGTATGCATGTTAAAATATGGAATAGGCAGAGTGAGGATTATTACCACAACTGTGTCAGAAGTGTGAATTTTCCATATGTGGCAACGCTCGTGCATGAAAGGCTGAGGCGTGTGCAATGAAATCATAACCACTGTTTCTTGCGGTGTAGTTTCATGAGACTCGAGCACCTCCTCTGAAACGTTATGCACAACTACTTGGCAGGTTTGATTCCCGTAGTGAGTACGATTGGAGCCTACGGGTAAAGAGACTTGTGATGGTGTACGGGCCATGAGAAGTGACGGATCACGGTGTACGGACCGATGATCCCGAATCCAATTCGTATGCCAAGTAGCTACAAGGATCCATGACTCGGGTCGTCTTCTAGACGTAGAAGCAGATGGGAACAGGGGATACCTTGGTATTGGTTATTGATTTGTGAATCCTTGAGTTTACAGGCTCAGGAGGTACTCCGGTACTAGCTTGAGTTTACAGGCTCACCGTGTTGGTTACTTGTGTGTGTGCACTCATGGTCTTTCCCCCTTTCCCTTGGACATGAGTTAGGTTATTTTAGAACCTTGAAAAGCCGAGAGGACTTTAAGATAGGAACTCACTGAGATTTGATGTATCTCACCCCACTGTTGTTGTTTACATCACAGGTTCTGCAGGATCGGCGAATGGTAAGGAAAAGGTTATTTGACTTTCCTTACGGATCATAGCTTTGTGATGGCATGGCTTCCACTATGGAGTTTATGTTTTGAGATCATTGCGTTGATCTAGTTCTTAGTTTTTATCATTTTGGAACATCTTGTATATGTAATGCCTTAGACTTTTAGTGTTTTGTATTAGAGGCATTTATGTGTATAATGTGTTAGCTAGGAACTTATTGTATATTTCAGTACCAAAAGTGAAACTCATGTATAATATGAGATTTGATGCAAGTATTATATGTGGGCGTTACAGTTGGTATCAGAGCAGGTCGTATCCTCGACCTAGCCATGAAATAGAATAAGTATTTTTTTCTGTTTCATATGCGGCGTGTCGCCATGGGTCTTGTCTGTTATATTTATGGTATTGAGTCTGATCAACTTAATCCTATCTGTATGAAATTCAGGGACATGGCTGACAGGCGCAGAAATAACCGTGGTAGACCAAGAACCACTCCAGCAGGGACTAATCCGCCGGTTGGCGAGGGGAATGCTCCGTTGTACCAATTTATGCAACAGATGCATCAACAACAGAACCAATTCATGCAAGGAATGGTACAACAAATGGCTGAAGGTGTGCATCCTCCAGTTGTGGTACCAGAAGCTGCAGGGGGAACCTTCAGGGATTTCATCCGTATGAATCCTCCGGAATTTCAGGGAGGGTTAGATCCGGTGAAGGCTCATGAATGGATATCAGGTATGGAACGGATTTTCTTGATAGTTCAGTGCAGTGAGGAAAACAAAGTGGTATTCGCTTCTCATTTGCTGAAGGGTCCGGCCATGAGGTGGTGGGAAAGTGCTTCAGCCTTAATGACAATCCAAGAGGTACCAAAAGTGTGGGAGCAGTTTAAGGTAATTTTTATGGAGAAATATTTTCCGAGTTCTTTAAGGTCTCAGAAGGAGTTTGAGTTCCAACAGTTAAGACAAGGTAACTTATCTGTGGCTTCTTATGCTGAAAAGTTCGAGGTTATGGCTGCTTATTCGAGACAGGCTATGTATGCTCCTGATGAGCGGTGGAAGATTGATCAGTTTTTGTTTGGTTTAAGGGCTGAAATTTCACACAGTGTATCTCAGAGAGAATTTGCTACTTATGCTGAAATGTTAAGACAATGTTATGTGGCGGAAAACAGTTTGAAAAAGGTACAAATGGAGGTGGATTTGAACAGGGCAACTCAAAGTGACCGTGGAAGGTCGAATCAACAGTTTAGGCAAAGGCAACAGACTTCCAAGGGGAAGCAAGTACAGAGTTCTAGAACTAGTGTGCCTCCGGTATGTCGTACTTGTGGAAGGAATCATTATGGTAGGTGCAATTCGGAGGGAATACGGTGTTATCAGTGTAACAAGATGGGTCATGTATCGAGAGATTGTCCTCAGGGTAGGAATCCGACACAAGGGAAGACTACTGGCCGAGTGTATACCTTGGATGCAAGGAAGACAAAAGGCGATAACTCCTTGATTGCGGGTACGTGTTTCGTTAATGGACATCCTTGTTTTGTTTTATTTGATTGTGGGGCAACACATTCTTTTGTGTCCACGTGTTGCGTGAAGCGACTTGGGTTGCAAGTTGTTCCTTTGTTTCCTCCTATGGTGGTTACTACTGCCATGGATGAGATGGTGGAGACACCGTTGATGTGTGAAAATTGTGTATTATCTGTGAATGAAAGAGTTTTCCAGATTGACCTTATCTGTTTACCACTTAAGGAAGTGGATGTGGTTCTGGGAATGGATTGGCTTTCTGCTAATTCGGTGTTTATTGGGTGTGAGGAAAAGCTGATTATTATTCCATCCGTAGAGGCTACTCCGAAAGATGTGTTAACTACTATTTTAGAAGGTACGGTGGGAATGGTAAATTTCTTGTTTGAGAAGGAGAAATCTGTTTTATTGGTTCTTACTAAGGAAGGGAGTAGTGAACAGCAAGTTCTGAGTATTCCAATAGTGTGTGAGTTTCCTGAAGTGTTTCCTGAGGATGTTACTTCTCTTCCTCCGGAGAGAGAAGTTGAGTTCTCTATTGACCTGATACCGGGAACGACTCCTATATCCGTTTCTCCTTATCGGATGACACCGCTTGAATTAAGAGAGTTAAAGGTCCAATTGGAAGACTTGATGTCTAAGCATTTTGTTAGACCTAGTGTTTCACCTTGGGGAGCTCCAGTGTTGTTGGTAAAGAAGAAAGATGGGGGAATGCGTTTGTGCATTGATTATCGTAAGTTGAATAAGGTGACTATTAAGAACAAGTACCCCTTACCCAGGATAGACGACTTGTTAGATCAATTGAAAGGAGCTTGTGTGTTCTCGAAGATTGATTTACAGTCGGGTTATCATCAGATCCGAGTGAAGAATTCCGATGTGCCAAAAACTGCATTTAGAACACGTTACGGTCATTACGAATTCCTAGTGACGCCTTTCGGTGTGACTAATGCTCCAGCTGTTTTTATGGATTACATGAACCGTATATTTCAGGCTTACTTGGACCAATTTGTGGTAATCTTTATTGACGACATTCTTATTTATTCTCGTACTCCATAAGAGCACGGAGAACATCTAAGAATTGTCTTATCAGTATTGCAAGAGAAGCAATTGTTTGCTAAGTTGAGTAAGTGTGAGTTTTGGATATCGGAAATAAATTTTCTTGGACATGTTATATCTCAAGGTGGTGTGGCAGTGGATCCATCGAAGGTAGAAGCAGTGATTAATTGGGAGAGACCGAGGAATGTTTCAGAGGTTAGAAGTTTCTTGGGATTGACAGGTTACTATAGAAGGTTCATTAAGGGTTTTTCTCAATTGGCCTTACCAATGACGAAACTTACTCGGAAGGATTTTGCTTTTGAGTGGGATTCGGGTTGTGAACAAAGTTTTATGAAATTGAAGGAAAGTTTGACGAGTGCTCCGGTATTAATTATTCCTGATCCTAACAACTCTTACGAAGTATTATGTGACGCTTCTAAGAGGGGATTAGGAGGTGTTCTGATGCAAGACGGTCAAGTAGTAGCCTATGCTTCTCGACAGTTAAAAGTTCATGAGAAGAATTATCCAACTCATGATTTAGAATTAGCTGCCGTGGTGTTTGCACTGAAGGTGTGGCGTCATTATTTGTATGGTGTGTGTTTTGAAATGTTCAGTGACCACAAAAGTTTGAAGTATTTGTTTGACCAAAAGGAGTTGAATATGCGACAAAGAAGGTGGATGGAGTACTTAAAGGATTATGACTTAGAATTGAAGTATCATCCAGGAAAGGCGAATAAAGTGGCGGATGCTTTAAGTCGAAAAATGGTTCATAGTGCAGAATTGATGATTTTGGAGTATTCGTTGTTGGAAAAGTTTAGAGATCTTAATCTCCAATTTGTGTGGACTCCGAATGGTGTAATTATGGGAAATTTGAATGCCAATTCTACTTTAAGAGTTGAGATTCAACAAGAACAAGTGTTAGAGGAAGAGTTACAAGAGTTGTTACTTCAACCGGGCTTTACACGAGCATCAGATGGGATTGTTTTGTTTAATCAACGGATTTGTGTTCCGAAGGATGAGGCATTGAAAAGAAAGATTTTAGATGAAGCTCATAAAGGTACTTTTACGATACATCCTGGTTCTTCGAAGATGTATCAGGATTTAAAGAGGGATTATTGGTGGTCTGGGATGAAAAAGGATATTGCGGAATATGTGTCAGAGTGCGCAGTGTGCCAACAGGTGAAGATTGAACACCAAAGACCGGGCGGTCTGTTGCAACCTTTGGATATTCCAATTTGGAAGTGGGATAGTATTTCTATAGATTTTGCAGTGGGTTTACCCCGTACGCAGGGTGGTTATGATTCTATTTGGGTCATTGTGGATCGACTAACGAAATCTGCACATTTCTTAGCCGTGAAGACTACTTATAAGGCAAGTCATCTTGCAAGGTTGTTTATTGCTGAGATTGTGAGATTGCATGGTATTCCTTCTAGTATTGTGTCCGATAGAGATCCGAAGTTTACTTCGAGGTTTTGGAAAGTGTTCCAACAAGCTATGGGTACGAATTTGCGTTTGAGCACGTCGAATCATCCTCAGACGGATGGTTAGACTGAGCGAACAATACAAACGATGGAGGATATGTTAAGAGCTTGTGTGTTAGAGAGTAGAGGAAATTGGAAAGAACTTTTACCGTTAATTGAGTTTTCCTATAACAATAGTTACCATGCGAGCATCGGTATGACTCCTTATGAAGCATTGTATGGGAGGAAGTTTAGAACACCTTTGTGTTGGGCTGAAATTGGCGAAGATAGAATTTTGGGACCCGAGATTATTCAAGAGACTACGGAAAAGATTCGAATGATCCGTGAGAAAGTTAAATAAGCACAAGACCGTCAAAAGAGTTATGCGGACAATCGTAGGAGACCTTTGGAATTTAAGGAAGGTGATCATGTATTTCTGAAAGTTACTCCGAGATTGAGATTGAAAGGACCACTTAAGTCACGCAAATTAAGTCCGAGATACGTGGGACCGTATTAGATTTTAGAAAGGATTGGGGAAATTGCTTATAGATTAGCCTTACCACCCTCTCTATCTGAGATGCATGATGTTTTTCACGTATCTCAGCTCCGAAAGTTTATTCCATATCCCCTTCAGCCAATTTTACCAGAATCAGTGGAAATAGAAGCGGATTTGACTTTTGAACCACAACCGAGTTGTATTGTGGGAAGAGAAACAAAAGTGTTAAGGAACAAAGATATTCCACTCGTTAAGGTGCAATGGGATATGACGCATCCGGGTGATGCTACTTGGGAACTAGAATCGGAAATGCGAGATTCTTATCCACATCTGTTCAGGTAATATTTTAAATTCGAGGACGAATTTCTATTTAAGGGGGGAGGATGTAAACCCCGTAAATTTATAAACGCTCTGGTTAATATTATTATGATCAACTGGGTTTCGGAGTACTCTGAGCAATTATTTGATAAAAATAATTAGAGTAAACTGACGGACTCAGAGTCAATTAAATTAATAGTATTTAACGTTGAGTTTTTATTATTTGATGCATTTGAGCTAATTTGGACATTTAGTAGTATTACTAATAAATGGTAATTTTTTTCTATACTATCTATTTTCCTTCCACTTCATTTGAAAACAAACAAAAGTTAGAAAGAAAGGAAAGTGAAGAAAAGGAAAAAGGAAGGAGAAGGAAAAGGGAGAGAAAATTCTCAAGAAGCTCAAGATCATCATCAAGCATCAATTCTTCATCTCTTCATCTCAGTATCAACCTCCTCATCTTATTGTCCAGGTGGGTTCTAGTTAGACTCTTTAGAGTAGAGTTTTATTGAGTTTAGAGTTAGTTTTAGATTGTGGAAATTAAGAAGTTTTGCGCATAAATCATGAATCTAACTGCTAAAACTCAATGTTTGGTTGTATAGTATACTGGTTGTTGTGTTATAACAGGTTTTGATGCATTGTGATTGATCAAAATGGAGTTTTGGGGTTGATTTTGGTAAAACCCGCAGCAGATTTGTCTGCTGGTTTTTCTGCATTTTTCCTCTGCCCATACGCGTATGGCATGGGGCAATACGCGTATGGGGCATGTCAATACGCGTACGGCAATGGTGTTACGCGTAATGGCTTTTAAAACGGGAATTTCAAAAGAAAAAGTCTCTGCTCATACGCGTATGGAAAGGGTGATACGCGTATGGGATTTTTAAAAAGAAAATTCAAAGGAAAAAGAGTCTCTGCCCATACGCGTACGGCCTTGGGCAATACGCGTATGGCTGGGCGAGATTTTTGGGCAATACGCGTATGGGATGTGCCAATACGCGTATGACCAGGAGAATTGCAGAAATTCTACTGTTGTGATTATTTTCCGATCGTCTGTTTCCAATGCCGTAACTTTTTGTACGTAACTCGGATTGGAATAATTTTGGTATCGTTGGAAAGATAATAAAATGTACTTTCTTATTACAATGGTTTTAAGATTGTCGGCCGATTTAATTATGTCGAGATTTATGGAATAGCGTCGTTTTGTCGACTTTTATCTGTTAATGTGTGTAATTGTTGTTGACAATGTATGCATGTTAAAATATGGAATAGGCAGAGTGAGGATTATTACCACAATTGTGTCGGAAGTGTGAATTTTCCATATGTGGCAACGCTCGTGCATGAAAGGCCGAGGCGTGTGCAATGAAATCATAACCACTGTTTCTTGCGGTGTAGTTTCATGAGACTCGAGCACCTCCTCTGAAACGTTATGCACAACTACTTGGCAGGTTTGATTCCCGTAGTGAGTACGATTGGAGCCTACGGGTAAAGAGACTTGTGACGGTGTACGGGCCGTGAGAAGTGACGGATCACGGTGTACGGACCGATGATCCCGAATCCAATTCGTATGCCAAGTAGCTACAAGGATCCATGACTCGGGTCGTCTTCTAGACGTAGGAGCGGACGGGAACAGGGGATACCTTGGTATTGGTTATTGATTTGTGAATCCTTGAGTTTATAGGCTCAGGAGGTACTTCGGTACTAGCTTGAGTTTACAGGCTCACCGTGTTGGTTACTTGTGTGTGTGCACTTATGGTCTTTCCCCCTTCCCCTTGGACATGAGTTAGGTTATTTTAGAACCTTGTAAAGCCGAGAGGACTTTAAGATAGGAACTCACTGAGATTTGATGTATCTCACCCCACTGTTGTTGTTTACATCACAGGTTCTGCAGGATCGTCGAAGGGTAAGGACAAGGTTATTTGACTTTCCTTACGGATCATAGCTTTGTGATGGCATGGCTTCCGCTATGGCGTTTATGTTTTGAGATCATTGCGTTGATCTAGTTCTTAGTTTTTATCATTTTGGAACATCTTGTATATGTAATGCCTTAGACTTTTAGTGTTTTGTATTAGAGGCATTTATGTGTATAATGTGTTAGCTAGGAACTTATTGTATATTTCAGTACCAAAAGTGAAACTCATGTATAATATGAGATTTGATGCAAGTATTATATGTGGGCGTTACAGTCAATCTATCGTCTTCTATTGCTACGGGTTTATCTAAGGTGATCGTAAAAGGTTATGGAAATAGGAACAAAATGAAATAATAAAGTTTTAATAAATAAATTCAAGGATATAATACTGGAATACGACTCTCATCGAACAACAATACTCTTATTGTTTCCAAATATAACTAGTTACAGGACAATATTTTCTTCTTTGGAAAAGATTTAATTAAAAAGGAATCGTTGCTTTCGCGTATTCGGAACCAGACTTAATCTCTAATCTTTACCGTCCGCTCTCACGTGCTCGGTTACATTTGCGTTAAAGTAGAAAATATTTTTTTAATAATTACGTCTTAAGCTCAGTTGAAAAATGGTTTTGATTAGAAAACTTAACTTAAAAAGGTTTCCGACATTTGCTCGAATAACCGGATCATAAACTTATCAACGCGTCTGCAAATAATTTTAAAATCACTTTCTAGAAATATTAAACTCTCCTAATTAATTAACAAAGTGTTTTCACGGTATTTGTTAACCAAAAACTAATCAATTTTAATCTTAGGCGTCAAGAGGCTTTCGATCTTATCCGACGTGTCACGATTCTACTTTCGCAGTAACCGATCAAATTAATTTTGGAAAAATTGAATTAAAATTAAAACAACCCCAATAGTAATCCTAAAGAAACAACAGACAAAGTACCGTCAAATCGACGATCCTCACATTCCAGCACTAACGGTTTAGCCGAACATATTCATGGTAAGCAATTTAGCTTTTGTTTGAAATGCAGAATTAAACATATAAAGTGATACGATTGAAATAAATAGCATGCAATGAAAACAAATTAAATAACGCGAGGACATAAAGAAAAGCGATGAAATAAATAAAGTAAAGCGGAGTAAATAAGCAAGACAATTAAAATGTAAATAGAACTGAAATTAATAAGAACCTGCTCCAATCGGAGACTTGAATCTGGTACAACAGAAATAGACGGAAAATAACTTGAACGTAATGTAAATGGCGACAAGACTAAAAGCTACAATGTAAAGTGCTCCAAACTCAATGACAATAACAACACGATAACTCTCCGATGCGAAAAATTAAAGCCTTTGAATGTAAATTTATGGCACAACTATTTATAATAACATCAAGCCTTGGAAACCAAGTAACAACTACTGAGTTCGTGTGAGATAAAAGAGGGAGTAGTGAGGTGAATCTCCAACTGTTCTTTGTCTGGGGCGAAACTGCCAAAGATGGCGACCGCCATGTCTAAGGTGGCGAACACCACCTTCACAAACTTCCTGGAAATGGTCTTTGTGGCCATTGGTGCGTGGGGCACGTCATCCACCTCATGGCTACCTCCATGGTGAACGCCAGGCTAGACGTCGTGTGTACAAACTGTTCCCTTTTCTCCGTTTTTGATCCGATTCGCTTCGTTTCTTCGAGTATGGCTCTCTCTTGGCTACGTATCTGAAATACAGACAAAATACCAGTATAATACTTGAAATGAAAGCAAAACGATAATAAAACATGCACAAGTTGAGCCAAATACTCAGTGTGGTTTGGTGATATCAATGGGTATCTCACAGAAGCTTACTTTCCCGTACACATCTCACCAAAATGACATAGTGGAAAGAAAACACATGCACATTGAGTCCAACATCTCAGCAGACTGATGGAATCCATTAATATTGCAGTTGATGATTCAATTATATTGAAAGAGACTGATGTCGATGAAGATGTTGGAACATTGTGTCAGTAGACCTTTGGATATAACATAAAATTGAAGTTTGATTTGAGATTCTTTGGAATACAACCGTTTTAATAAATTTTGGGTTATGGTTGTGATTTTCCGCAGGAGTTTGAATGATACTTTATATATATAAGAGATTATTGGTGTATCAACTAAGCTAATTATATCATTGTTTACATAATTAAAATGCTTAAAATAATTATTGTAGTATGCCTTAGAAAAAATCTATAAAAAAAAAACACATTTGAATAATATCCAATTTTTTACTTTTATTTAAACATTTTATTTTGATTTTCTCACTTTCTATCGGTATTCAGTGTTCACTTCACAAGTCTTTCCACTCAGAACAGAGAACGTAACAGTCTTCATCCTTAGACGCGGCGTGTCTCCGGAGGGAGTAACGAGCAACGAGCAACGAGCAACCAACGTTTATTGGTCACGTGCTTGGTTAAGTGCTACTTCTCCACCCAATTTCCCTTCCTTCGCCGTTAACCTAACCGTATTTCAACTCCGCGCTTCTTTCCGATCTCTGCTGTATCTAGGTTTTTTCGAACTTCATGGCTTCCCCTGCTCGTTTCGACGATGTAAGTGCTGTTAATACCTCTCAATATTGCCTTCTACGATTCTGTTTGATCTTAATTTTGATTATTTAAAATGTAGGATTTTGATTTCGGAGGTGAAATTGGCGGAAGACAATCAGGTTTTTGATTTTGTTACTGAAACGGTGTTTTCTTAGATTTGTTGGTTTATTTGTTGATTCTGTTTGATTGCTTTGTTGGTTGGATAATACAGGTAATAAGAGACCATCACCAGATTTCGATGATGAAGATTATGACAATGATCCTTTTGCACCGAAGAAGGTAACTTCTTACACGAATCTGTTATGAAATGCTTGTATTTAGCTTAGGATATTAGGGTTCATGGTATTCTCTCGGTCATTAATCGTGTTGGATTGATAGTTTATGAGTAAGTAGTTGGATATATGAAAACGAGGCAACTTCAACATGTTACTGTGTTCTTGCAGTAATGCAATTTGATCATTTTTTGTGTGACGAGAGCGGTGGTTGATCTTTTGTGTCTTACATGCTCCGTCTTTCTTGTGCATAAAGTTCAAGTACATTACTGATTTGTCATGCTGGTTATATCGGGGGTGGTTATTTGTTGATGTATTGGTGAGCAATGGAAGTTGGCAGGAGTGAAGCGAGTTGCTTTGTTTAACTTTATATATTAAAATAAACAAAACATTAAGCGAGCATAACTTAGTCAAAATATTAAAATAAAAAATTATTAAGGGAGCACATCTACTCGAGCTTATGCGAGCTCACATAGGTCCTATTGTAGGTTATATTTCCGCTGAACTTTCCTTGTAACTAAACTAAATGAACTGTCCTTGTAACTATAAACTAACTGACAGTTGTTAGTTTTTTAGGTTCCTTTAGCATTTAGTAACATAAAATGCAATCTATATTGTAATTGTTTAGCAATTCAATTTTCAGCTCAATATACAAAATTCAATTTCTCTTAGATTCTTTACATTTAGAATTTGGGTTGGGCCTAACTCAACCTTACAAAACTGGATTGGAAGGTAAGGAAAACCCTCACTTATAAATATATCTCATTCGCAGTGGGGCACTTTTAACATTTACCACCATTTGTGATGTAGGCCAAAACTAAAGCTGAAGAAACTGCTTCTGGTGTAACAACAGGAATGATCTTGTCACTTCGTGAAAGGTATTTCTCACCATAGCTACTGTGAAACATATTGTACTGTGCCTAGATTGGAGTACAATATTTAGGCCTGTTTTACTTGGTAACCTTTTTTTTCTTCTTATTTTGCAGCCTCCAGATCTGTAAGGATCAGCTTGCAACATGCCAAGTACGTTTTCCTTTGAAGAATTCGCATTGTATTGTTTTCTCCTTTAAGTTGGCCTGTATATTTTGTATATAAAGAATTTAAACTTTTGTTGCTGAAGTAAGTGTTCTTTTGTTAAAAATAGTATGATCTAACACTTGGACACTCATGAGTAGTTCACAATGAAAAGGCTTTAATCTTCATGTATAATTTTTGGATGGTAATGATTTTGAATAGAATGTTCTCGCATCCTTCCCTCATTTCTGTAGCTGTCCCTAATCAGTTAGAATTGAGGGTTGCTTTGTTTTGTTGCCCACATGATAGGCGTCATATATATGGTTTAGTTTCACATTTTTCTTTCTTAGAATGTTTGATCGAAATAACTGCATTTCCAGAATGAGCTCGAGGCTGCAAAGTCTGAGATTCAGAGTTGGCACTCATCAATTCAAAATGAGCCTGTTGTGCGTGCCGGGGCTACTCCAGGTTTGTTTGTACCGTGTCTTTTGCAAGTAGTATATACTAAATATCTGTTTCAATTGTTCAAGATTTAGCTCTTTGGACAATTATTTTCTTTATTTTAAATTTACACCTGAACTATTGTTTAATCTTTCCTCTTGCTAGAGCCAAAAATGTTGATAGATTATCTTCAGGCCCTGAAATCATCGGAAGACTCATTGAGAGAGCAGGTTTTGAATCAAACTTCCCTTTTCTCATCAAAATATACATTATCTATGGACTAGGTTTCATTGACTCTTTACAATATTTCTCCTGGTTGTCAGCTTGAAAAAGCGAAGAAAAAAGAATCGGCGTTCATTAAAACATTTGCAAAACGGGAACAAGAGATAGCAGAGTTGAAAGTAATATTCTGAACACAATTTTTTTGTTTTCTTGTTTGGTTTAGCAATTAGCTTGACTGTGTGATGTGTATGTTTTTCTTTTTGGCATCCAGATCAACAACCTTAAGTATGTTCCATATGTTTGCCTTTAAAGTAAAGTAAGGATATAGTAATAATTCTCAACAAAGCGTCTTTTACTTAATTGATGGCTGGCTTTTAATGGCACCAATATATCATGATATCATAATCATCCTGAAATCCTTTCATCATGAGTTTGGCTACTAAAGCTATAGATTTGACATATTTCTATTAGGTTTTTATATTGGATCTAACTCATTAAAAAACCAACTTGTAAGGTGAGATGTGCCACTATTTATCAACTTTTTTTAAGCCTTGTCTCTTTTCAATGTGGGACTTGGGTTTTTCATAATACACCTCACATCCAGCGCTATTAAGCACGGTGCATGGATAATTTGGCGGGTAACCGAATGGATAGACTTTGGTACCATATTAGTTTTTTTATTAGACCTAACTCATCCTTACAAAAGCAACTTGTAATTATATGAATGCCAATCTATAAACTTTTTTCAGACCAAATCTCTTCTCAATGTGGGGAATTGGGTTTTTCGCAATAATTTCCTATCTAGTATTATTGCTGTTATTTATATTATTATTTTTTTCATTTCGGTTATGGCTGTCTGAAACTTTCAGTCTGCTGTTCGGGATCTGAAATTACAACTCAAGCCGCCATCAATGCAGGTATGCTTATAAAACATGTTTAAGTGTACTGTGTACCTATAGAAATAAATTTGGCCACCAATGAATTTTTTTTACTTACCGATGCTTTTTCTTTATGCATTCATTTTTAAACCCAATTGATATTTTAGATTCTTTTTAGCAATGTAGAAACTGCTTGTGAGTTGTGATTACCTTCCTTCATTTCTTTTTGTTTTTTAGTCTGCATCTTGCTTTGCAGAAATGTGTTTGCATTTTATTAAGTGCTGAAGTAACATGTACACCATGGATAATGAGCCACGTTAGTTATTTCTTCTTTACTTGGAATTTATTTATAACCTGTTTGGTTGTTTTAAAATTTAAGTTTGTTTTAGAAAAATAATTTTATTTTTAATTTGTTTGTTTAAAAATGCAATTTTTTTTTAGAAAAATAGTTGTATTTCTGTTTTTCCAACAGTGACAACATTCTCAGTAAATTCACTGGTTAAATGTATTATTCCACAATCATTTACAATAGATAGAAAAATTTGAAATATTGAAATACTAAGTTATCGTCTAGTTTTATCAGACAGTGTACTGTTTTTGGCTTGTTAAATAAATTAAAAGCACCCGTATAATTATATCTATAACCTCAATTTCACTGGAAGTGGTACATGTTGCATGTACTTAAAGGGCAAAAAACACCCATCTATCAAGTAACCACAGATGGGGTCTTGTTTTGCCGTCCCTCCTTGCCTCAAAATTGTCTTAGTCTTAGCACAACATTTATGGTCTAGCATTCTTGTCTTGGCATTGTTTGATCCATGCGTCTGACTCCACTTAGTGGTGAAGTGCTTAGTTTTTTCCTTTTAACTTAACTTACAGAAATTCAATAGCTGTGTCAAAGGAGGAATAACATTGAATTTGCTGTTGAAGTGGTTCTTATGAGCTGACACTATCGTTGTCTATTCTGTTGTACAACTGTGTCATCTTTGTTAGCTGGCTGACCGTATCAAGTTGGCTGTATCTTGCATTCCATTTTTGTTTTTCTTTTAAAATAATTTTGCTTAAAACAGAACACCTTGTTGTTCTTTGTGATGTATTTTTCAGGCAAGAAGGTTGTTACTAGATCCGGCTGTTCATGAAGAGTTCACACGTTTGAAGGTTTGCAATTTAACTTAACAATCACATTTATGGAATCAAGTTCGATTTATCTCTTTCTCCTTTTCACGGACATACAGATGGAGATGGGGAAAATTGGATGTCATCCTCTAGTTGCACTAGGTAAAGGTTGGTTCAAGTTGTTATTGGGATTGTCATCTAAAAATGAAGTGAAGAAAATCTCGTAACTTTATGAACAATGCTGTTACGTAGCAGCAGTGTTTCATCCCATGGCCACTGGAGGAATTTATTAAGATTTTGTTTTTCTTTGGAAGTCACATAATGAGATGGAACAAAGCTGGCATAACACTATAGAAGAGCATATCCAAGCTCTGTACTTTAGGTATGCGATGCAAACAGGGTTTGGAAAGTGATGCAAAGTTGATAACTTTTATGAGTGAGGGTGGTTTTGAATGTTTCATTAGGGATTTCTGATGGCATATTAGAATAGGAAAGTACCTTGAAATTGCAGAAATAAATCCAGAGTCAGCACCACACAGTTTCTGATGCTCTATTGCACATATTTTCTATGTATTATCTTGATTAATTTTTCTTATGGCTCAGGATACTCCATGTTTCTTTAATTTCATTTATACATCTCCGTCCTCATTCAACATTTCCTACACACACATTCTCCATTTTAGTAGTTCTTACAAGAGTTCTTTGTTTATTAGAACTTAGTGGAGGAAAAGGAAAAAAAAGTAAAGGAGTTGCAAGATAACATTTCTGCAATAACTTTTACTTCCCAAAGTAAGATGGGGAAGATGCTGATGGCTAAATGTAGAACCCTGCAAGAAGAAAACGAGGAGATTGGAAATCAAGCTTCTGAGGGAAAGGTGCTATCATCTTATTTTCTTTATTCCTTCAATTGTCATCTTTTCCCCTTCCATTCACTTGCTGTACTAGTAACAGGATGTAATTTTACACTTGCATGTACATACCAATAAAATTAGAAGCTTAATGTGTACTATGCATTTTTTGGTATTCATTGCCGTTAAATTGATATTGTGTTGCTCTTGTCCATTTCTTTTGGTGTGCAGATACATGAATTAACGATGAAGCTTGCATTGCAGAAGTCCCAAAATGCACAACTCAGAAATCAATTTGAAGGTTTTTTTTCTGAATGGAATTCATTTCATTACGTTCTTGCTTTTTCGATCCTTTTACACTTTCCAGCGACTCAGTAATTGCTGTCACCTTTCATGGTGGATTAATAAGTGCATTTGTATTTGTATTTATGTTTATTTTCATATCAAACATTATGCAGAATAATAGTGTTATTGTGTGTGATTTTGAAGCTATTCATTTGATTCATAATAATGTTCTAGACATATCATTATATATGTTTATCTCATGATCTTCTGAACATGTTAGATTAGTTTGTTAGAAGTAGTTGCGTCATGTTCTCTTGCCTAGAAAATTGGAGATTATTGTGGCTGAAATAATGTGATATTTTTTTGAGAATTGAAAGTTGTTTGTATATTGATCTAGCTAATGTCTATTTATGTGGCCAGTCACACATTTGCAATTCAGGTAAACATTAATCGTTATTCGTTAACATTGACTACAGGATTGCAGAAGCATATGGAAGGACTGACAAATGATGTGGAGAGATCAAATGAAACGGTTTTTACTTCTCCCCGTTTCTTACTTTATGCAAGTTGTGATGCACGTTTAGTTTTAAAATGCTTCATTGGATTTGGTTATGGATGAATTTGAGAAAATGAAACTACCTTAAAATGTGATAAAAAAGATAATTGCATCCTTTGAACTGTTTTTCCTTGTTTGTTTCATGAGAATTTCTTGTTTGGGATCTTGAGTGTTTGATTAATATAGAAGTATTTATAAGAACGGTATCATTATGTAGCTACAGAAAGATAGGATTTGCTTATATAGGCTGGACGGAGTATAAAAATGTAACATTCCATCTCAATACTGAAACAAATCCCAAAGTGCATGTTTGGAGAGTGATCTGTAACAGTGGTTTACCATGCATGAATATGTTCTGACACCAAAACTATTTTGAAATTAAAATAACTAAATATTCTTAGAACACTACTTATGGATTTTTCACGCAGGTTCTTATGTTTCAAGAGAAGCTAGAAGAGAAAGATCAGGAGATCCAAAGACTGAAAAATCAACTCCAGCAAAATAACTTAACAGAGGATGGAAGATCTGATGAAACTTTAAATAAGAGTGAGGACGATAAGGTGATGACCGAGGAGGCTGCAAAAGAGTTGATTTCGGTTTAGTTTTTTTCCCTAGTAAACGTTTATTAAGTTTCTACCTGTGGTTGTATATTATATTGATTGATCGATCTTGATCTAAATCTTTTTGAAAAGGATTATATTGATCTTGATTTATTCGATTTGATATACTTCTTTTCTATGCAAACATGAAGCAGTTGTGAAATTAATTTCTTAAGAAACGATTTTGATCATGCTCTGCTCCAATTGGAATATGATCCTCATGGAAGATGGTGCTACTTTGTAACATTTTGTCGTTGTATTTAGTTGGTTACAATCCAGGGGAGATAGAAAGTAAGTTGGTAAAATTAAAAAAAGAAAAGACAGACACTCGAAAGAGTTGAGATTTTAACTTGTCACCTCTCAAAATACTTTGCACCTGACATATTTTTATATTTTTAAAACTGCTCCTAGTTGAAAAATGGTTCAAATTTCTCTTCAAAATTTCCGGTAGACTTAATTAAATTTCTGGTACAAACTAAAATTCTCGGATGTATACTTTAAATTTTTGGTATATCAGAAATTTTAATATTTCTAAAAGTTTCAGTAAGTTTCTGCACCTCCGCCTCTGACAATCCCAAATATCGTGCAGCAGTCTGACATGCAAGGGGCATGCTAAGAACAGGAGCCGTCCAGAATCTGCCGTCGATGGGGGAGATGGAACAATGGAGACATTATCCAGAGTGATAGTCTTCTCCTAAAACGGAAGATGAAATGAATATGTCTCCTTGTGCCACCTCTCAACAAACACACTAAGTAGTGGAGTGTCGAGCATGGTGAGAGAACAGTAAGAAAAATCAAGCAACTGGAACTCATGTATAATCCGACTGACCTGCTCAGACATTGAAATGTTCGTGAAGTCCTTTATCTCCGACCCGTTCGATGCCACCTTCAGTGTGGGCCGCTCCTATGACAACAAATATAAACAAATTAGCTAATAGTTCATGTGACAAACAAATATAAAAATAATTTTAGTTAAACATAAAAGACATATACCTCGCCCTGGTATAGTCGTAACACCACATGGTCAGCATACGCAATACGCACTGACCGTTTGATGAGTCCTCCAGGGAATCCTCCACCAGTGTGCACAGAGGGCTCAGTCGAAGGAGCTGTAACCTCCCTGTCAGCAGTAACAGATGGGACCGAATCAACAACAACAACATCTGGCTAGACCACCAGAGCAACCTCTTCCAAACCAACCTCTTCAGTAACCTTCTCAACAACCGGATCAACATCTGGATCAACAACCTCCTCAACCACCGGATCAGCAACAACAGCATCTGGCACCACATCATATCTAGGCTGCATTATTGATCGTACCGGACGGCGTCGAGTGCAACGAGGTGTCCGGAACTGACCTTTCTCAGCCAACCGCTTCCGGTGTGAATCAATTGGTGCCACTCGTCCATCCCGTAACTGGGAAGACTCAACATCAGCACCTCTAGCAGCCCTACTCTGGTCTCCCGCTCGATCAACAACTCTCCCTGCAATAGTGCCGTCTCTGCCTCTGTATTTCACTCCAAAAGAAGAAAAAATAAAATAAAATATTGGCAACTACCGGAAATTTCAGAATTTCTGGTACAGAATCATGGAATATACCAGGAATTTCATAATTTCTTGTACAAAATCA
The DNA here is from genome assembly GCA_022829125.1 of Lathyrus tuberosus. Classification (NCBI taxonomy): domain Eukaryota; kingdom Viridiplantae; phylum Streptophyta; class Magnoliopsida; order Fabales; family Fabaceae; genus Lathyrus; species Lathyrus tuberosus. Next base: position 419,310 of record JALAZF010001035.1, read on the forward strand.
GGTTTTTATAACTACCCGGAAATTATGAAATTTTCGATATATTCAATAGGATATTATATCGAAAATTTTGAAATTTCCGATAAACATTTCACTGTAAACACCAAAAAATTTGAAATTTTTGATACAAAATACTGAAAATTTTAAAAAATCGGTATAAATACATAATGTTTTTAAAATTTCCGGTAGATGCTCCAAATTTCCGATATTTCCCCCAGCAATTTCAAAATTTTGCCTCACTGTAAATTTCGAAAATGATTTTGCAAATGCAGTGTCGTCTTTTCATACGCGGTGGGGGTGTCAAGTCTAAGTGGGGGGTGTCAAGTTAAATGCTCGAAATAGTTCAGTCTCTAAAAATGTAATTGTTACCTTAAACCATGATTACGGCTACGCATCTCTTTGATTTAATTTATAAATAATTTTTTTTTTTTTTTTTGTTAAAAAATGCATTTTATAAAATTATTTTTGAAAATATTACAATTTTTTTTATATTCGTTTTTTCTAAATTAAAAGATTAACTTTGATATTCTATAATAAAAGAATTTAATTGATATATACCAACATTGTAAAGAAATTTTACACTATCAATTAACCGTGACCGTTAGATTTTAACTACAATTTGACTTTGATTTTAACAATTTATAAAATAATAATAATGAATGGTTATGATGCACTGACTATGTAAAAAAATTTACACGGACAATATATAACAATTAATCTCATAATATAAACATACATTATTAAATATCAAAACATAGGCTAAATCATATTTTTTTAAAAAAATTGTATTTTAAAAATGATTTATATGAAAAATTATTTAAAATAGCTTAAAATAAAGTGATTTTTTGAAATTTTGATATTCAAAAAAAGTTTCTATTAAATATCTAAAATAACATTTTAAAAATAACTATTCAAACCAAATTTTCATTTGAAACTTTAATAAAAAAAATTTAAATTTTTTTAGACAATATATTATACTATAAAAATCACTAAAGAAAAATAAAACTGGTCCTATATGTGTGTTTGATTGTGTTAGTGAAAATTTATTTTGATAGAATTTATAATTAATATATATTTAGTGTGTGTTTAGTTATATAGTGACGAGAATTCATTATGAATGAATTGATTTTGTATAATTAATTTTGGTTAAAAGTTAGTGAATATAAAGTGATATATGTTTGAAATTTATGATGATTTTAAATAATATTGGAGTTAAGTAACAAATGACATGTGTATGAATCTAATTTATTTATTTATTTAAAAAATAATTTATTGAATCATTAAAATGTTAAGTAACATTTTAAAAGTGATTCTAATTAATTTATGTATATTTAGTGTGTTTGGTTTTTCTCCAATTATCCAAGGAATTGCGTTTATAACAACAAACATTACAATTTCATTGAACAATGTGTTAAAGCCTTCCTCATTTGCACTTTAAAACATGAACAATTAGTCAAATAAACTAAAAATTGGAGAACAATACACTTTGAGAATGCATTAATCAAGAGATGGGTACTGAATAATCTATTTACTATCAGTCAAACTTTTTTTATAAACTACAAATTCTAGTAGAGTTGATTTGTACTTAGATTAGAAGCTACAAATTGCTGTGTTGAGTGGAATCAATTTTAGAAACAAAAATATATTTCTCAAAATCCCAGACACCTTTATACAGGCAAATGTACAACAAAACATAGGCACATTGGTCTGGTGGATGGAGGTATGTTTCTCTGTGGCGCTGCCGCATAGTTAGCCTTGATCCTTTTGTTAATTTCGACGAGGCCATCCCAAGCCTGCACTGCCGGTGTTTCCAACCGGTTGAATAGGTTCCACCATGCCCTTTGTTGAGTTGCCAAGCCCTTCTCCCTGCACAAGGATGAGAAAGCAGTAACTATAGAATTGTAATTGAGTTGCTAAAATCATAAATTTGACACCTCCAAAGTAAATTAAGTATGAAGTAAGAAAATCAGTGTTTGTTAATAAATTTCAACAACGTAATAAAGTCTTCAAGAATTTCATTTCCATAAAGAAAAATGAAACATTTTCCACTTGAGAACTTGATCCATACCTCCTTCCATCCCATGCCTTCTAGAAGTTTCCTGGCATAACTACCCGGTCCAAATGACATCTTCAAGGCCTCTTCTTTAGCTTCTTGTGGACTAGCATCAGGTGATGGTGCCGTATCATAACCGCCACCGAGATTCTTCTGTCCTGGCCCCACGCCAAAGCCACCATGCAAGATTCTTCTTTCTGCCGCACGATCTCTGTATTGGCTTTTTATTTGCTGGCATAAAAAACAATAAATGAGTTGAAAGCTAACAGATTCGGAAGAAGGGAGATATAAATTAAGAAACCCTATTTCTACTTGTTATATTGTTATCCCTCCCCTTTGTGATCCCTTCAGTTATTACTAGAACTATCATTTATTTGCGTTTCTCTGTAAGTTGGACATCCATCTATTATACAAGGAACAAAAAGCTGCAAGTAATTGTCAGACTTCAATATTACACACCTTGGATGCAGAAAATTGACTTGGCAACATAGGCAAATCCTTCTCTTTAGAAATTTCATTCGAAGTAGATGGGGTACTTTCACCGGACTTGGACACATGCACGCTATTAGTATTAGATGATAGCTGAGGGAAATCCCAATCTTTTGTTGGATCGGAGGAATCATAACTTGATAATGAAGCCATATATCTTGCACTAGGATTTCGTAATCTATACACTTGTCCTGATAAAAGAGCATGGCAAGAAGCTGTATTCAGTCCAGGAAGTACTTCTAGTACCACTACAAAAAAATCCCAATACTGCTTCATTTTAAAACTTCCAATGCAAGCACCATTCCAATTGCTTATAAATTATAACTTGTCCATGATTCTAAAATGAAATTTATGTGTAACAAGCTAGAGAGGAATAAAATTTCTGTTAAGAAATGTGGGTTGGGCCTAACTAAACCCTACAAAACCCGCTTCACATCGGACAATATATTAAGGCCTGAACATGTGCTTATAAGTGGGAGCAATCCTCACCCTATAAGCCAGGTTGAGTTAGGTATATATGGTTGCCTCTCATGTCGCAACGTGCATAATAGCATTAGCTATAGCCTATATCCCATGGCATGGAGAAAGATATACACCGGCAAGTATAAGAGTAAAATGCAAACCTGTTTTGACGCGTACCAGATCGAGATGTACTTCACAGATAGAAGCAGATTTAAATTTCTTTTCACCAGATGAGATAGATGGATGTCGCTTTGCAGATTGTTTAACCAGTTTTCCGACCAACTTTGCCACCCTATCCTTTCCATCGTTTTTGGAAGCTCTAAGCATTTCCCAATCCCACAAGTCCACAGCTGGAAACTCTAAAGCCAAATCTTTCCTTGATTCAATGACTTGACCATACTGAGCTCTCCATTTTTCTTCATCCAACAACATGCCTATCATGGTTTACATCAAATGTATGAACATGAGCGTCACACAATCTCATTCATGGTATGATAAAAGTATTATAAAATCCATGCAGAGAAACAAAAGCATTTTATAGGGATCTTGAGGCAAAGTTGATTACTTAATATACAAGGAAACAAGCTCTTGTTAGATACTTGAACCTTCAACGAAACAGCTCACTGATTCTTGTGGTGAACTCATAGTGCACATCATAACGATTTATAGGCAAATTATTTCTAAGTATATACTGTATAGACTGAAATAGTACGTGCTACTTAATCGTAGACACAAGCTTTAAGATTATCATGCGAGCAAAGGGAAATACCTTCATCTATGGCACTTGTATCAGCTATGTGATTTTCGTCCTCTGGATCTGGGATCCACTCACCTTCTTCAAGTTCATAAGTATCAGTGTAAGCTACGACTTCATCTACAATTCTTTTATCATCAGCCATGCCGTTTTCATCCTCCAGGCCTGTGTTCCACTCGCCTTCCACTTCATAAGTGTTGCTGTAACTGTAACCTATATAATGAGAAACATATTCATTTAGGAGTGATCTCAGTTATCACTTTTATTTTATTTTTTTCAGAAAAGTTTTGTAGGCTATGAACAAACCATTAGCTTCTAATGCGGAGTTATATCCATCGGTTTCCACGGGCACTGTCACTGTATCAGCTGCACTGAGCGCTATGTTGTTGTAGCCAGATAAGTAAAGATCAATAAGTGTGTCCTCCAACCTGTTTGTTAGCAAAATGATTAATTCCCTGAATATTTTTTGAACTTATAATCATCAAAAAATAAAAATGTGGAAGGAGGATAGGATACCATTCTGATGGTGGTGGAGGGTTTCCACAAGTTGGACTGTTGGTGGAGTTCGAGGCATCTATTACAAAGACATCTACATACTGTAACATTGTTGACAGAACTATCCTTGATAACATGAACATCGATGTTCCATTTAAATAAAACAATACAATTTCCAGATTAACATCACTTACCAACCGCAGCTTCCTCGGCCAACGTTCCAGCCCGTTGGTTAGTTTCAAATTCGTTTCCGAGAAAGGAAGGGCAATCCTCATTGTTATTAATGTCATGTATTTGCCGAGGGCTTTCGGGTTTGGTTTCCTCGCACACATATGTTTCTTCACAATTATCCTAAGACACATGAAATAAAACTTGAATCACCAACTTGAAATTACAAACAACTATTCATCTAAAGGTAATGTAAAGGAATTAGAAGGCTAAACCTACCTTATTGGAATCTAAAGGTACATAATTCCCATCTTCAAATTTGTAATAAACATCATCACTGGTGCTATAGTACCAACCAGCATTAGGGTCATGATAAAATCCACTACTGCACAATAAAAATTGTTGTTATATTCAAGATTCACATGTAATGCAAATCATTACAAATAAAATCAAAAGAAAAATCATAGTTTTATAATTGAAATTCATTCATGAGAAGCATTGTTTGTAATGAAGGGAGGAAGGAACCTGGCGTGGAAGTAAAGCTGCGAGCTTTCGTCCCAAACAAATACAGAATCGCTATTTTCCGAATTTCGGGGTTCTGGGTCCATAGATTCTGTGATTCAGTTGCTGAATTACTGAATTTCGCGTTCGATTTGAATCAACCGATTCAAAAATTAAAATATCAAACTATTTGATTTGAGTTGTATCCTTACACTCTGTTTGGTTGCAGAAGGAAGGAAAATAAGATAGACGGTTTCTTGGAAGTAGAAGGTTCCTTTGTTTGGTTCCACTCAAAAGGAAGAAGAAAATAATAAAAGGATCTAATGAGAAGTTCACATCTAAAATTATTGAAATAAAAATTGTAAACTCGTTCAATAAAATTGAATACAACCCAAAGCTTAATGTTATTTCATGTATGGGGATTTCTTATCGATTTTATAGGGTGAAAAAAAATCCTATGAAAAATTTAAAATGATTCATAGATTTTAGAGATACATTTTCGAACGCACATCTGTCTTAAATCAAAGCGTTACAACTAATTCGAAGATTCATATTTAAAATATTTTAAAATACACCTCATGCATCCCACTTAGCTACACCAACATATATGTAAACATGATTCTCGAGACGCATCTCCGGAATATTTCAAAACACATCTCAGACATCCTTCTCGAAAAGATCCATTTTAAACATTTATTGATCAGAAGATGCATCTTCATTTAAGGTTTACAGAGATGCATCTTCGTAACCAGTCAAAGCAGTGCAAGTTAAGTTAATTTTATGGTTATTCAGATGAAAATGACAATTTATAAATGTTAAGGCCCATGTTATATGATGAGCATTAAACCATACAATCGATATGCAAAAAATGACATATATAAATCCGAAGTCAAACTAAATCATCATGACATATAAAATAAAGTTGAAATATACAATGAAGTGGAAATAATTAAAAATAAAATGCACCAGTCATAAATCCAAACCACAAATACTATCAACTACTGGGTATGTTGGACTCGAGCTTCTCGGACCTCCATACATAAGTGTCTCTCGGGCTCCCGTCATAATGACATCTAGAACCTCCCTCACCTCAGAACTATCAGGAAAATACCTGTGTCAATACCTGCCTACGTAATCTCCACAATACGACAACATTTAGGCAACGCATCATGAGCATGATTTAACCTAGCTTGCTCTTTCTCTAGTATCTCTCGATGAGTTGACCTCGGTGGATCTCCTGAAGTAGTCTGCTATCGTATCTAAAAAAGTACGACCTCGCAAGCGCATTGCACGCTCGCAGATGATTAACATAGTCGCCATCGAAATTTATTTATTCCTAAGGACATGGGAAATAACGATGGAAAAGGATAAGATGGTCATCGCAACCAAATATGGGTTAGGGAGTCGATTATGCGAGGGGAAGGTATTAGCATCCCTCACATCCGTTATACTCAACGGGAACCTCATATAGTTTTAGGGTTAAATGTTTGCAATTGTTTATTTCTATTTTATTAAAATATTTACAAAAAAAAGATATTTACAAAAGAAAAGGAAAAAATAGTTTTTTAACTGGTGTGCTCGTCAGGATTTCAAAACCACGTGCCTACATATTCTCAAGTGCAATGAGAAAATCAAAGCATCGTAGTCCGGTAAAAAATAAGTGTGTATTAGTTGATTTTAAAGAATGGGGTTTAAGTCAAGTTCTAGCGTTTAGACATTGACTTGTATGCTCGCACGATAGAGACTTAAACGCTCGTTTGTATTTCGCGTCGAAATGACTTAACCTATCTTTTTTATAAAAAGATCTGAGGTGAGTGCACAAGGGCACAAAAGTGATTCAGTTGTTGAATTGCGTATCTCCTTTGTCTTAAGCCAATTCTTGAGCTCAATAGGAGGAAGACCTGCAATGTCTTCGCGTTCGATTTAAATTAATCGATAAAAATAAAAATAAAATATCAAACTATTTGATTTGAATTGTATCCTTACATTGTGTTTGATTGTATAAGGAAGGAAAACAAGATAGACACTTTCATGGAAGTAACAGCTTCCCCTTGTTTGGTTATATTGATAAGGAAGAAGAAATCAATAATAAAAAGTCTAATGGGAATGTTCATATCCAAAATAATTCAAATAAAAATTGTAAACTCATTCAATAAAATTGAATACAACACAAGCTGAGTGTTATTTCAGGTTTTTGGGACTATCTCTTTTCTTTTTTTAATTGCCTTGATTCATGTTTTTGGGCCACTTTCAGACGAAATATAAGAAGCACCTATCCCCGAAGGGTTCAAGCCTCCTTCACTGGTGAAATTTGATGGAAGTAGTGTTTCTTGTGAGCATGTCGCCTCCATCAACACGCAAATGACCATCATCAGAGCACATGACACCCAAAAGTAAAAATTGTTGTCTGACCCTTTAAGAGACGCGACCTTGCGATGGTATATGGGACTACCTCGAGCTTTCAATGCCAGCTATCAGGAGCTAGTGAAAAAACTCATACACCAGTTTATAGCCAGTCGACATAGGAAGATGTCCATCACCATCCTATTTAACATACGACATAGCCTCTAAGATTCGTAGAGGGAATACCTTGCTCGTTTCAATGAGGCTACTATAAGGGTCATCCACCCAAACTAAGACATGTTTGTGGGGGCGTTCTAGAACAACCTCAAAGCAGCTCACTTCAACGAGTCTCTCACCCAGAAATAAACATCCTCATTCAGAAAAGTCGTCACAAAGGTCAAATGCTACATAAAGAAAAAGGAGAGCAACACCGAGAAAAAGACACGAGACGTAAAAGAACGCGTGCCTAGTGTTTAAGGTTGGTAACATTCAAGGAAGAACAATTATACCTCACCCATCATGGACAAGTTTGTCTTCAAGCGAATAGGAAAGACAGTGGAAAGCTACATGCCTTTTAACATCTGTCGTGAATATATTTGGTGCGAGGTTCTCGACAACATAATATCCCTGTGCGTCCAGCCCAAAATGAAGATGTTATGTGACATGCGCCAGGCAGATGGTGTAAGTTCCATAAAGTTAAAGAGCACCATATAGAAGACTGTTACCAGCTCAAGAAAGAGATCGAGCGACTGATCTAGGAGGAGCCCCTTAAAAAGTATGTCAAAGGAGATTCCACCCAATGATCAGGTAGGTCCAAATCCCGAGGGCGGGATAACGTAAGAAACCCCAGATCCAAAAAAGGAAATGAGCCATCCAAAGAAGAGCATGAGAAGGTTGTATGCCATATGCCAAACAAAATTGCAGAATGATTCACTGGGGACAAGGAAACTGGCTCTGTTTGCAAAAAGTATGCTCGCTAGGTAGTAAATACAGAGGACCTCCCCCAGAAGTTAAAGGAAGGTGAGGCAAAGACGTTAGGAATTGAGATTTCCTTTTCAAAAATAGTTTTGGTAGGCATCCACCCTCACAATTACGACTCCATGGTCATCATTGTTAGATGTGATGACTGGGAGATCAAGAGAGTTATCGTGCATCAAGGGAGCTCCACGAATATCCTATATTAGGATATATTTAAGAGGTCTCGCCTCGACCCCAAAGACTTAAATGTTTTCAAGGGATCACTCGTTAGATTCTATGGAGAACAAGTGTAAGTTAAAGGCTACATCATGTTGAATACTACCTTCGGGGTAGGAAAAAAAGCCAAAGATATCAAGGTCGGGTAAATTGTTATAGACACCCCTTATTCTTATAATATGATCACAGGGCGTCCAAATTTTAATTAAATAGGTGTCCCATTGTCTACCTTTTATTTATGCATAAAATACCCACTCTTTGACGGGCGGATTGGAGTCATCCAAGGAGACCAAGAGATTGCAAGGAAATGCTACGTAGAGAACCTGAAGTTGAAGAGGGTTTGAACACTGGGCATGAATACCAGGAAAGTTGGGCAGGGAATCAAGCCCCTAGAAGAAGCTCACTGTGATGAAGAGGCTCCGCATTTGAAGGGTAAGAAGATAGAAGACTGAAGCCTCAACAAGGATGCATCCTGACACTCAGTTATTTCACATTCATTTGTTTATTTGTTTTATCATTGTTTGTTTGATTCATTTCTATTTTCGATTAGAAAAGTACCATATCTCTGTCGTTTGTAAGGACATGTTATTTTTATGTGGATGTACTCTTTTCCCTGTCTATCTCGGCAGGTGCGAGGGTTTTTAATGAGGCTTCCCCCTTTTCATTATTTCTTAAGTATCTACATTGGTGTCTCTTCTCCCTCTTTATAGGTAGCATAGGAATACTGAAGAAGACCACCCTTAGAGAGGATTAAAAGCACTGGATCCTCAAGAAGGATCTTTGGGCACCCTTATAGTCGATGAAAGTGCTGGATCCTCAAGAGGGATCCTTGCCACCCTTAAAGGTGATCAAAACGATGGATCCTCAATAGGGATCTTTGGCGCCCTTAGAGGCGATCAAAGCACTGGATCCTCAAGAAGGATCCTTAGTGCTCTTAGAGGCGATCAAAGTGCTGGATCCTCAAGAGGAATCCTTGTTGACCTTATAGGAAATCACAAACAATGGATCCCCAAGAAGGATCCTCGTCGCCCTTAGAGGCAATCACAAACGATGAATCCTCAAAAAGGGTCCTTGCCGTTCTTAAAGGCGATCAAAACAATGAATTCTTAAGAGGGATCCTTGCCATCCTTAGAGGCGATCAAAGCCCTGAATCCTCAAAAGGTATGCTTGCCATTCTTAGAGGTGATCAAAACGCTGGATCCTTGAGAGGAATCCTTGTTTCCCTTAGAGGTGATCACAAATGTTGGATCCTTAAGAAGGATCCTTGTCTCCCTTAGAGGCGATCAAAACGTTGAATCCTTGCCACCCTTAGAGGCAATCAAAATGTTGGATCCTTAAGAGGAAAGTCTTGTCGCCCTTAGAGGCGATCACAAGCGTTGAAATCTCATAAGGAACCTTAACCACCTCCTTTTTGGAGGTCAAGGGTGTGGGGGGTCCCCGCTTAAACAGTCAACTTAGCCTAAGTATGAACTAATAATAAATTACAAGAAAAAAGAGGTGTTATACAAATGATATTAAAAAACAGTAAATAAATTGAGATAGTACAAAAGAGGGCTTATTACAAAAAGCGGTCAAAACACATTGAGTTACTCGCTGTCCACCAGTCGGCCATCTCAAACCACTTGAAATAGGTCAATCTGACTCAAGTCTAGGCTCAAATAGAAGAATTCCATAGTTTCTCTCGCCCTTTCATAATATTGGTCGAAGGTGGCCATAATCTTGTCCTTGAGAGAAAATACCTCCTCCTCTAGACCTATTACATAATTGAGAGCTTCCTGGAGTAACTTCTCTAGGCGTTTTCCTTCCTCAACATGATCCAGGGCCTTGGTTTCCATCCCTTAGGTGCGGGTCCTTAAATCATCCTGCTTCTTTGTTGTAGCCACTACCGCCCTCTGACGCTCTTGAATGCCTCCTACGATAAGGTCCACCATGAACTGTAGTTATCAGATTGTTAGGAGATGATTTTCATACCGGGATCCTTCCACTAGAAAACACCTCAACATTTGAACCTCTAGGAGATTCATTAACTAAGAAGAAGACTTATTGAGAAGTGACTGATAGTCGTCGGGAAAAGTCTCTGATAGGGAAATGTGGCACCTAGTGAACTCAATGGTGTTGAAGGAAGCGTCATTGCACAATGAGGTTCTAGAAACTCCTATCGTAGGAGTAGGTAGAGCTGTCAAAATGGGCTACTCGGTCCTAAATGGGCCGGCCCTGACGGGCTCGGGCTTTTTAGGGCCGGGCCATAAAAGCCTATTTCTAATATGGGCTCGAAAATTACTACCCGAGCCCGACCCTAGATGGGCTTCGGGCTACCCGACTCTAAATGAGCTTTTTTTAATAAAAAATAAAAATAAAAATGCCATAATATTTAGTATAAATAAAATTAAAAATTATATTATTTTAAACATAATACATTTTTATAATACATTTTAAGTACTATATTATCTTTTATCAATACTGTAATGTGTTTTTAAATACAATACATGTCTAAATTGTATAAAATAATGCTCGAATATTTAACATACGAGAAACTAATAGAATACGAGAAAAGAGTATTGATTATATTAATGTATAATATTTAAAAGAGAAAGTTTGAATTAAATATATATAAAATTTAGTGAAGTGAGAAAAATCAATGTGTTATTTTGGAGTAAGATAATATAAGTATTAGTATAATTTTTTAAAATTTATAGTGATATGGGCCTAATGGGCTACCCACGGCCCATATGGGCTAGCCCTAATGGGTATCAGGCTTTTTAGGGCTGGGCTAAAAAGCCCATGAAAAATATGGGTTCTAATTTTAAGGCCCAAGCCCTATGATTCTTCGGGCCTGGCGGACCGGCCCATGTGGGCTAGCCCATTTTGACGGCTCTAGGAGTAGGCACCCCACCTTCCTTTCCTCCCTCATCTACTCCCTAACAACTTCAAAAAGGTCTATAAGGAACCTCCCTCAGCCGTTGACTTTTGAGAGGAAGAGCTTTAACATAATGAGACATCTCACTGCGTCACTTATTCCCACCCATAGTTAAATCCCTTGGGAAGGGTGGGAGCAAGCTTATAGTTCACTATGTGTCTTGCATCCGAAATAATCTATCTCTCATCTTGCCGAGCGAGATTCTCGTCATATCCCTTGCAAAAAAGGTGTTGTTAATACGTGTATAACAATAAAAAAAGGGATCGAGCTAGAAGGATCTTTTCATAACATAAAACTTACCCATATACTTCTTTACCCCATTGTCGTCCTTTCGGTCCCGGGTAATTAGAGTACGAGAGTTTAGGAGCCAGTAGTAGCTCAAAATCAAGACTGCCTCTTGTGAAAGGGGAGAAAGAGCACTGAAGTATACCCTTTTGATAAACTTAGAATCCGACGTCCATGACAAAGGAAAGCGCGGAGCCCCTATCACCCCTGTGGTCACCATAGAGGCTTCGTTTCTCCCTCTGATTCATACGTATCTATCTTTCCTGTCCTCATAGGGTCCGCTTAAGGCTCCCACAAGCACTTATATGATAAAGAGCGCAAAGTTATCCAAACTGATATTAGAGAGGATATCTAATCCTAATAAGGAAATGATGACCCAAACAGTAAAGGGGACACTCAAGTTACAACAAATTATTCGAAATGCCCTGAGAATGCTCTACACGTTGGGTGTGATCTGAGAGAGGGAAACATTAGTAGTCGCCAAAAAATGTGCCTCAAAGGATGTAAAAGGGACCAGAACCCCTAAATCGAGGATAACAAAGAGGTAAAAGTAAAAGTAAGAAGTAGATGGCCCGCCCACGGTGGTTATATTGGCTCTCTCCATTTTTGAAATGGGCTTTAGGACCACGTTTTCTTCATGCCCTATACTGGAAAATACAATACCCTGAAGAGACCTCTAAATTATGTCAAGACTTGAGTAAAGGAAACAATTTTTCGAACTTGAATACATTTGGCATTCATCCTAGCGATTAACTTCCAGCAAAAGGGAAAGGGATGATAAAAATATCAGTGTTTGTCTTAAGGAGAAGGACGAACCCCGTAATACTTGTTTCCTCTCTATATATTTCCTATGTTTGTAATTTTTCCCGAGGGAACAAAATGGAGGTTCCAAAAAGGAAGAAGAGGGAAAGGATTATCTGGAAGATATATCAGGATCTTTTATAGAAGACCAATATCACACGTAATGTACAAGTTTGATGAAGTGATTTATACAAGGAGTGGAAAGGTTTCGGCATGTTGAGGGCATGTGTCAAAAAAGGGATAAGCTATTTTTCCCCAAGAAAATCAGCATGAGTTCCACTAAATCTCATCCACGGTCCTTTCCCACTAAACATGCAAGCTTTCATAAGTAATTGACGTTTTGATATCTCTAGAGTCATTCGAATGACGTTTAACATACTCAATTGACACCCTGTCTACTCATGAGACATTTGGCAAGAAAATGGTGACTCACTCTCAACTGAGGGATATTCCCTCCAACTAAAGGAGTCACCTATAGCTGAGGGAATTACCCTCTAACTAATGGAGTCGCCCATAACCGATGGGCTCGCCTTCAACTGGGGAACTCACCCATGGACATAAAGTTCAACCCAAGGGAAGCTTAAAACACTTTGCCCATTACAAGTCCTCGTGATCGATGGATTGTGTAGTAATATACTTGTAATGGCCCTAAAATAGGGCGTCACATGTCTTTCGTTGTGTGCACGTCCCACGAGGCGTCACCTAGTGTGTCTCCTTTACTTGGCACTGGGCTCTCCCTAAAGGAAGACTTAGATAATATCATTTATTTAGTCTCTAACTGCATGTATGCAATGATGCCATAACTCCCGAAGAAATACACATTCATCAATTTCCCCCAACAAGGGGGAGCGGTTACCACTTCTTGAGGATTCCTTAATCCATAGGCCAAAATATCTCTATATATACCTCCTACCTAGCAGAAGAGAGGGATAAATCATAACTTCCTAGAAGTAATGCATAAACACATAGATGTTCACCTCACATGAGCTTGCTCTCTCTCCATAGACAGAAACACCACCAAACAGGGCTTCTCACTGCCATGGGAAAACCCTAACCACCACAAAACTACTAAGGTTTATGGTCATCCGTACTAGCTTAGGGGTATCTGTCACGGCACAAAAAATGACCATGAGCGTTCGCAAGCTCAAAATAACATATTCGCCACTGAACTTTATTTATTCCAAAAGGAAAGGGAAATTATTGATAAAACACTTAAAAGAAAAAAAGAAAATGGTTGTCGCAACCAAATTCAGGTTCGGTAGTCGATTATGCGAGGGGAAGGTATAACACCCCTCACATCCGCTGTACTCAAAGGGAACCATTTAGTTAGATTTGCAATTAGAATGTTAGTGTATGTCAATTATTTTCTTCAAATGATAAATGTTTAACAAAAAAGGAAAAGGGGTCGCAAAAGTGTTTTTTGTTAAGGTGTTTGACGAGATTGCGGATATCGCTCCTACGTATCCTCAGGTACAATGAGGAATTCAAAGCTACACAGTTCTTCGTAGAAAATGTTTGTTGGTTGTTGATTTTACTGAACGAATGTATATATATTGCATTCTAGAGGTAAAATGCTGCTCACAATTGGAGACTTAAGGCATTTGTTTGCATCGTAGTAGAACAAATCAAATAGTGTTCTTTTGTAAAAAAAGGTTTTCGATCACACGATGGTGAGAAAATAGGTTTAATGCATTGAGAATATTTTTGAATGGATGACGATTGCTCGAATAGTCGAGTTAGGCAACTCGTATCGAAACAATCGGGGAAAAGAATAGTAGGAACTATACCATTTCCTTTTTCATCCTTTTAATTGCAAAAGGATTAGATATTGTTATGGTGTTTTGAATAGATGAAGAATACTTGAATGGACGAGTTAGGCAACTCGTATCCAAGTATTTGGGGAAAAGAATAATAGGCATTTGTCCATTTCCTTTTTTGTATGATTTATCGTGAAAGCTTTTTTATTGGACACCTATTCAACAAATAGGTAGCTATGGATATCGCTTCTCTCCATAACTCGTTCGACAAGTTCTTCCCCTTTAACATGCTTCTTACCATGTTCATGATCGATCAATTCTTTCTTTCAGAAACACCGTTTTGATGTGGTGTATAAGGTAGTACAACTTCATGTACAATCCCTTCATGATCACAAAACTTCCCGAAGTCATTTAAGACGTATTCACCTTCACCATCCATTTTGAGAACTTTGAGCTTGTGACCGCTCTGCCGCTCAACCATGGACTTGAACTTTTTAAAAACTTCAAATACCTTATAATTTCTCTTGATTAGGTATGTGTTAGAACAAGATTTATTCATACCTTTAAAAGGTTTTGATGATAACAAAGTATTTAAAGAACAATAGGGTTTACTAATGGTTGTTCAAGTGTGCAGGATCAAAAGATATTAACCTTAATATAAATCAAGTTAATCACTTAGAAGAACCATTAAAGAGAAGCAAAGTTGTTATGAATCTGAAGGATCATAACCAAGCTTTCAGACTTTGAAGAGTCAACTAAAGTCTTTCAGATGCTGAACCTGAGCTTACTTGGAATACAAAGATCAACAAAGCTCTGAAGACTTAAATCATTTGAAGCAAGTCGACTCTATTATAAGGAACGACTCTGCATCTTCTGAACAAGCTTCATCAACAATTTTGAAAATAGTGCTTCAAAGGAATTTGTCTACATCAAGTCATCAACTCTGAAAGTGTTCATCCAGACTAGTTCTAATCAAGACTCTGATGATGACAACCTCAGAACCTGTGAACTCAAGTCACATTCTAACCAGGTTCTGAATACATATTTTAGCTGCTGATCATGCTTTAACTAATTCTATAAAAAGCCCCAGATTTAGAAAGCTAAGTATAAAGATAACAATGACTCTGAGTAAACTTCAACAAACGTCTACAAGAAGTCTTTGAGCAAAAGTTATCCAAAGAAGATCACGTGACAAAGGTACACTACTTTATGTCTAATCAGTATAAAGTAATGTTGTCAAGATCTTCTCTCTCTAACTATTCTGAACTCTGCTCTATTACTCTTAACGTCTTTATGTTATCTGAGTTTTAGCTCACCTTATTGTACACCTTCGCGTATCTACTTAACCAAGAAGCACACATGTAAACACAAGGTTAACAACAAATTCTTCTGTTTAAGAGAATCTGAAGACTATCCTTTATGCTCAAATTAAGTTTCTTTCTAATGATTGAGTATTGAAGTCTCATGCTTGCAGGCAGAGTAGGAAGTCTCGATCTGGATAGATTGAGCATTGAAGTCCCATGCTTGCGGCCAGAGCAGGAATTCTTAACCTGGTATGATTGAGCAGGAAATATCTTTCCATGGGATTGAGCAGGAAGTCATGAACGGGTTGTTTAGGCAAGGAAGTCTCTTGCTTGAGGGCTTGAACATAAGTCTTTTTATAGGTGATTGAGCATGAAGTCTTGAGCTGCAGGCTTAAGCAATTGTAATAAGTCTGATTATAGTTAAAAGCTCTTGTGCTGCAAGGGGATTGGACTACTCTCAGTTGAGAGAAGCCAGGATATATTGTGTGTCTCTTTATTTACTTCTGCATTTATATTCCGTTGTGCAACAAACTCTGAAGTCAGGTTGAGATCTGATTTAGACTCTTACTTGTATCAGAATCTGAGCTTGACACCTTAGGTTCTGAAACAAGGTTAAGAAAAGGAAGTAAACTTTTCATTGTTGTTACTCACTCTGTTATCAGACTCTGAACATGGTTCAAAATCTGATGGTTTAGAAACAGTTAGTGAAAAAAGTTTTTAAATTTGGGCATACACAATTCAACCCCCTTCTTGTGTATTTTTCTCACCTTCAATATATTCATAACTTTGTCGTATAATAGTCGATGAATGTGACAGAATATCTATTGCCACCGATCGAGTCAACTTGCATCGGTCCACAAACATCCGAATACACCACCTCAAGGCGATTCTTGCTTCTACAACCTACAACCTTGCTGAATTTAACCTCTTATGTTGCTTCGCTTGCACATATTCTTCACAAATTTCAGTCGGTATGTTGATCAATGGCAATCCTGTTACCATTTTGTTCTCTTGCAATGCATTGAGATATCCGAAATTGAGATGCCCAAGATAATAATGCCTTATCAACTCTTCTCGACTAGCCACTCTAGCAAGGCATCTATGCTCCATAACCTTCAGCTTAACCTTGAATGTTCTATTGGCATCCATAAGTGCTTTTAGGACCAAAACCCAATTTGCATCCAGAACATGTAGACCTTTGTTTTCCATGTGAATCTTGTAATCCCTCTCAAGCAATTGGCTAATACTTAGGTTACATTTGATTCCTGGAATGTACAATACATCTTTGATCAAGGAATGTCTTCTATCCCTTCTCATGATCAAAACATCACCGATCCCATCGATCGCTAGAGTGGTGTCATCCACGAACTTCACTTTATTCTTCATGGCACGATTGATTTTAACAAACCAATCCTTCCTCCCCGTCATATGTGTAGAACACCCGAAGTCCAAATACCATTCCTCAATGCAATAAACTGAACCTTTCATACTCATCATGACATTTTATTCTGCTTGTAACCGACTACAGCTTTTACGTAACCAGTTACAACATGTTTCTACAGCATTTCCAAAACTGCTGCTACTGTTATCCCGCAACATGATGCTTCTACATCCCCCTCCGTGATCATGACCAAGAGTGTGTTCTCCTCATCAAACTCTTATCTTGCATCCTTGGAATTATTCCCTTGAGGTTCCTTTTTATTCGCATTGCACTCTCTTGCAAAATGACCAAAACTTTGACAATTAAAGCACTGCACCTTTCTTTTCTCAATCCTCTTTCGCTCACCTCTGAGGTTTCCTTAACCACCATTTTTGTTGCATATGCTCTCACCCCTTTGACTAGTCAAATTCTTAGAGTTTTGGGGACTCCCTTCCACCAAAATTTTGAAAGTTCCATTTACTCTTCATGGGCTATTTTCCTTCCGATCTCTTATTTTTTCTCGTTGAAATGAGCTTGCAAAGTAATCTCCGCCTTTGCCTATCACTATTTTTCTCTTCCATCCTTTTCTCATGAGCCTCAAGAGAGCCTTGCAACTTCTCTTTGTTCATCATCGCAAGATCTTTCGATTCCTCAATTGTTATGACCATGTTGTCAAATTTTTGCGTTAAAGAACGCAAAAGTGTGTTCTCCTCATCAAACTATTGTCTTGAATCCTTGGCTTCATCTCTTTGAGGTTTCTTCTTATTCGTACTGCACCTTACTTTTGTCAATCCTCTCCCTTTCACCTCTAAGATTTCCTTGACCACCATTTTTGTTGCAACTGCTCCCACCTCTTTGACAAGTCGAATTCTTGGAATTTTGGAACTCTCTTCCACCAAAATTATAAAACTTCCCTTTACTCTTCATAGGCCATTTTCCTTTCGATCTCTTGCTCTTCTCGTTGAAACGAGCTTGCAAAGCAATCTTCACCTTTGCCTATCACTATTTCTCTCTTCCATCTTTTGCTCATGACACTACTACGAAAAACCCATTTAACAACGGTTGGGAAAAATATATAATCACGCGGGCGCAAGCGTTGTTATGTAGAGTGTGGTTGTATATATGATACTTACAATCACGACCCAATAACCGTTGTAATATACTGGAAAGCGCGCACCCTATCTCAACAGGTTTTCCAAACGACCGTTGTGATAAACATAGCGCGCGAGATATTATAACGGTTATGCTATATAACCGTTGTTACATTTTATGTAGAATTAACATATATTATCGTACTTTTATAATTAATCCCATTTTTTAACTTGTATTATTGTTCACCATATCACAGCAGAAAATACAACTCACATTTGTGATAAAGTTATCATAATAATATTAGTTATACACAATCAGTCAACATACAAACCTAATCGACTATAACCTATTTCGTCATTGTTGTTGCAACAAATTCAATGAACACTACAAATAAAAAAATCCAGGTAATCTTCAACTGTTTCTTCAGGATCTTCACCTTCAACTTCAATTCGCCCTCCTTGGATTTGAAGGTGTTAACTATCTCCTTCTCCTCATTCAAGTTCTGTACTAGTGAAGAAATTATTTGTTTTGCCCTAGGATCCATCTCCTCATCCAACCAAGCAAAGTGAGAGCATTTTTTGTATCCTTGAATTTTATACATCCCACAACCATAAAAATGGCGGTTTGGGTTCAAATCGGTCCATGCAGTCATCAAAGGAGCGTCGAGACCACACTTGCATACATACCTTGAACGACTTGAGGATATGCTTACATGGCTACAACCAGAGTGCTGAGACATTTTAATGGAATGATTTGATGGAAACTTGAAGAAACTGGGTGAGAAGAAGATCAACAGTGACAGGGGGAAAAATGTAACACCCCTAATCTATACCCCCAATTAAATAAAGCGGTAAAAGAAAATTCAAAATTTCATCAGAGTATATTTAGAAATTCACAGCATAGACCGAGGGGTCACATCAAATTTAAGCAAAACATACAACACCTGCCCATAAAGATATGCAACACTCGCAGGTAGCAAATAAACAGAGGAACTTAGTTCATACTACCCACAATTCAAGTACAGAATAAAGCGGAAAATCTGTAGTGAATCTCATATATATATATATATATATCATAAAAAGTTTGTCATACATCAAGTCATACATGCACAAGCCAAAAGATATAGATATATATATACACATCAAACTACAAAACAATCCCCCTGACTACCCGATGCCATATATCAGAGCCGACCGACAAAAGAATGAAGTCCTAAGCTTCACAAAAAGACCTCCAGCAACTCTAATCTGCAATGCCTCATAGAGCATTATAAAACAGCAGAAGGGTGAGAAAAACAATCATAATATAATTGCTTACAATTATATATAACACCAAGAATACACATATATACTGTTCTCACCACAACGCACACCAGAATTCAAACACAAAACAACACAACGTGTATTTCATATTTCCATCACCAAAGTATACCAACCATGCACAATACAAGTATCACCAACACATACATATATTGATATATCAATTTCATCCACAATTCCACACATAAACAAACCAATAATGATTTATGCAAATGCAAGAGACCGACACAACGACTCCATGCATATGCACATGCGGGGTACCGACTTCCAATGTTTCTCATCACTAGTTCACTCAGGAACTCTGCTGGAATCATCGCTCGTTACATCACTGTAACTCCCCGTCGGGCATACGATGTTCCCCGTCGCTCACACCCCACACGGACACACGACGTTTATGGATCGCTCACACCCCACACGGGCACACGACCCGATCGCTCACACCCACAGGGGCACATGATCATCTATAATCATCGCTCACACCCCACATGGGCACACAACATTATAGCGGATTCCCTCTGGAATCCAAACCGTCACTCAAGACGTCACAACAATGCATATCATGATGCTTGGCATACAAGGACTCATGACATTCAAATGCACACATATATGCAACCATCTCACTTAACATAAACCATGCTTTGCAATTCAAGCCCAAAACAATGCATTTATACCACACAACAGCACGCAAGTCATACCATATCCACCTCAACACCACATTGCATGATGCACACCAATTACATACAATCATAACGAAAAAATTCGACAAAACGACACTATTCCAAATTTATGACATAATTAAATCGGATAACAATCTAAAAATTATTATAATAAGAAATTACAGTTCAATAGCTACTCAACGTTACCAAGAATGTTAAAAACGGGTAAACGGAACACAAGTTACGGACTAAACAAGAAAAGACATCGCGGAAAAACCCCATTTTGCAATTTTTCTGACAATACGCGTATTGCCATGAGCCATACGCGTATTGCCCTGATTCCTCGCCCATTCCATACGCGTATTGCCCAAGGTCATACGCGTATGGGCAGAGACCATTTTTCCCCAAAATTCCCATTAAAATTCCATTACGCGTAGTACCATTCATCATACGCGTATTGCCTTAAACGTTACGCGTACCATACGCAAATGGATAGATGTCTGTGAAAATGAAGCTTCCATACGCGTATTGCCCATTTTTCTTCAATGCCATACGCGTATTGCCTTGACCAATACGCGTATTGCCTTGATTGATACGCATATGGGCAGTGGAAAAATCCAGAAAATTCTGCAGAACGTTGTTCTACGTTTTCCACCCCAAATCAACCAATTTTTCACCTACACACCAGAAAATTACCAATACAATGCCTAACAACATGTATCTAACATGTATCAACAATAATGGACCTGAAAACATAATTTTCTGACAAAATTTAATCGATTTCTATCAATTCTACATAATATGGGTTTTACTATATTTTTCCATTTCAATCCAATAACAATAAAAAACATACATACATAATCATACACAAGCATATAATAATCGAGTTTCGCACCCTTACCCGGTTTAATCGTGTTTAGAAAAGTCGGGAGATTGATTTCTTGATTTCCAAGCTTTTTCTCTCTTTTTCTTCTCTCTTCTCTTTTCTTTCCCTTTTCCTTCTTCTCTTTTTCTTTCTCTCTATTTTTCTCTCTTTCTATTTTCTATTTTCTAACTTAAAGAAAAATAAGATGAAATGACCAAAATACCCCCACACTCAAATATCTCGCAAACGTTCCCAAAACCCGATAAAACATATTCACGACGAAAAATAACAGATTTTCACATAAAAGTCGAAAATAAAATAAAATAATAATAAAATAATCAAAACGACTCGATTAAATAAAAACGGACAAAACTGGGGCGTTACAACTCTCCCCCAATTAGAAATTTTCGTCCTCGAAAATATACCTGAGACGAACAACTCTGGATACGACTCCCACATCCGACTCTCCAACTCCCAAGTCAAATTGCCCTCAGCAGCGCCTCCCCACGCCACTTTCACAAGTGCAATATCCTTGCCTCTCAACCGTTTCACCTCGCGATACAAAATCCTAACTGGTAATGCCTCAACCGTAAGGTTCTCCCTTACCTCAACCTCATCTATCGAAATCATATGTGACGGATCCAGAACATACTTCTGAAGCTGTGAAACATGGAACACATCGTGCAAATTCGACAGATTCAGCGGCAACGCCACACTACAAGCCACAACACCCACTCTCGCAGATATCTGGTAAGGACCAATAAACCGAGAAGTAAGTTTCTTCGATTTCAATGCACGACCCACACCAGTTACCGGCGTAACTCTAAAAAATACATGATCACCCTCTTGAAACTCAAGATCTTTCCTCCTCCGATCATGATAACTCTTTTGCCTACTCTGAGAAACCTTCATTTTCTCTCGAATAAGCTTCACTTTTTCCGTAGTCTGTTGCACCAACTCTGGTCCAATCACTGAACTCCCACCAGATTCGTGCCAACACAACGGTGTTCGACACCTTCGTCCATACAGTACTTCAAACGGTGCCATTCCAATACTCGAATGGAAACTGTTATTATACGTGAATTCAATCAATGCAAGATAACTATCCCACGCACCACCTTGTTCCAAAACACAAGCCCTCAACAAATCCTCCAACGACTGAATCGTTCTCTCCGTCTGACCATCCGTCTGCGGATGATAAGCCGAACTCAATCTCAATTTAGAACCCAACGCCTTCTGTAAACTTTCCCAAAATCTCGAGGTAAACCTAGGATCTCGATCCAAAACAATACTCAACGGAACCCCATGCAATTTCACAATCACACTGATGTAAATCTCCGCCAACCTCTCCAAAGAAAAACTGATGTCAATCGGAATGAAATGAGCCGATTTAGTCAGCCTATCAATAACCACCCAAATAGCATTATGCCCTCGCTGTGTATTCGGCAACCCTGTTACAAAATCCATGGAAATACTGTCCCACTTCCATTCCAGAATATCCAACGGTTGCAACAAACCACTAGGCCTCAGATGTTCTACCTTCGATTTCTGACAAGTTAAACAGGCATAAACAAATTAAGCCACATCTCTTTTCAATCCAGACCACCAAAAAATCTTCTTCAAATCTTGGTACATCTTATTCGTTCCCGGATGTATACTCAAATTACTCCAGTGTCCTTCCTCTAAAATCATCTTTTTCAACTCCGCATCATCAGGAATACAAATCCGGCCTCGGAGTCTCAAAACACCATTAATATCCACTTTAAAATCACTATTCGCATCTTTTTCTCCAACCAACATCAAATCCACAAATTTCGCATCCAGCTTCTGTTTCTCACTAACAGTCATCAGAAAATCATTAGTAATCGTTAGCATTCCAAGCCTCACGCTATCCGACGTCACTTCACATACCAAACTCAAATCTCTAACGATTCCAAAAGTTCCCACTCTTTAACCATTAAAGCGGACATATGTAACGATTTCCGACTCAACGCATCGGCTACCACATTAGCTTTACCAGGATGGTAATTCAAGCCAAAGTCGTAGTCTTTCAAGAATTCCAACCATCTCCGTTGCCTCATATTTAGCTCTTTCTGATCAAACAAATATTTCAAACTTTTATGATCACTAAAGACTTCAAACCTTGCACCGTAGAGATAATGCCTCCAAATCTTCAACACAAAAACCACAGCCGCTAATTCAAGATCATGAGTAGGATAATTTTTCTCATGCACTCTCAACTGCCTTGAAGCATAAGCCACGACCTTACCTTCTTGCATCAGAACACCACCTAGACCAATCAAAGACGCATCACAATAAACCACAAATGGTTCATTAGGATTCGGCAAAATCAAAATCGGAGCTGTCGTCAATCTTCTCTTCAGCTCATTAAAACTTTTCTCACACCGAATATCCCAAATGAACGCTTGCCCCTTACAAGTCAACTGGGTCAAAGGAAGTGCTAGCTTAGAAAAACCTTCAATGAACCTTCGATAATATCCGGCCAAACCCAAAAAGCTTCGAATTTCGGTAACAGATCTCAGAGCCTCCCATTGTAGAACTGCTTCTACTTTAGATGGATCCACAGAAATACCATTACCTGAAATCACATGCCCAAGAAAACTCACCTCCGACAACCAAAACTCACACTTGGACAATTTGGCAAAAAGCTTTCTTTCTTTCAAAACCTGCAAAACAATACACAAATGCTCCGCGTGCTCCTCCCGAGACTTAGAATAAATCAAAATGTCATCAATAAACACAACAACAAATCGATCCAAATGCTCGTGGAAAATACGATTCATGTACTCCATAAACACACCTGGCGCATTAGAAACCCCGAACGACATCACAGAATATTCATAATGACCGTAACGTGTCCTAAAAGCCGTCTTCTGGATATCTTCCTCTTTCACCCTAATCTGATGATACCCGGACCTCAAGTCAATCTTACTAAACACACACGCACCAACTAACTGATCCATCAGATCATCAATTTGTGGAAGAGGATACTTATTCTTAATCGTCACCTTATTCAACTGGCGATAATCAATACACAACCGCATACTTCCATCTTTCTTTTTCACCAATAAAACTGGAGCACCCCAAGGAGAAACGCTTGGTCTTACAAACCTCTTTTCCAATAATTCATTCAACTGTTTCTTTAACTCAACCAACTCAGATGCCGACATACGATAAGGTGCCATCGAAACAGGTCTAGTACCAGGAACTAGATCTATAGAAAACTCCACTCTCTCTCTGGTGGCAAGTCTGAAATATCCTCAGGAAACACTTCCGGAAAATCACACACAACAGGAAATACCTCAAGTGAAACTTGACTATCCACAGTCAAAGATGCAAACAACCCAAACAACTGAGCTTCATCCGCCAACAGTTTCTTCAACTCTTTAGTAGATAAGAAACTCGAGTCTTCGTCTTCCTCAAGAGAAGGAAACCTTACCAACTTATGATAACAATCAATATGAACTCTATTGAATTGCAACCAATTCATTCCCAGAACCACATCTAAACCCCCCAACGGTAAACACACCAAATCCATCTCAAAGTCTTTACCATAAATGGTCAAAGGACAACTTAGACAAACCAAAGAAGTAGTTACTGACCCCATTGCTGGAGTATCAATAACCATTTTCACCACCCATCGAAGATAACACAAGATTCAAACGCTTCGCGCACTCAGACGAAATAAACGAATGAGTCGCTCCAGTATCAATAATAACAACTAAAGGAGTACTATTAATAAAACAAAGTACCTCTGATCAGACGATCTGCACTTGAAGTCTGAGTTCCCGCTAATGCAAATACTTTCCCACCAGCTGGAGCCTGTTTCGGTTTCGGACACTTCGTACTAATCTGACCAGGTTCACCACAGTTGTAACATTTCACCACATTTTTCCTGGCACAATCAGCTGCAACATGTCCTAAACCTCCACAATTAGTACACTTCCTCATATCTTTCCTGCACTCAAACTGACGATGCCCCAACTCACCACATTTATAACATCTCAGAGGACCAGACATTCCTCCTCCACTTGACTTTCTCTCAAAATTTCCCCTTTGCTTACCCTTATCAGCTGGTGTTACATACGGACCACCACGGAACTGTTGCTTCCCTTTCCTCTCGCTTACACTCTTATAGTGAGTAGAACGAGCCTTACTATCTTCTTTATAAATCCTACAGCAATCATCCAAATCAGAAAACCTGCGAATCCTTTGGTAACCAATTGTCTGCTTTATCTCAGGACGCAATCCGTTCTCAAACTTTACACACTTAGAAAATTCCGCAGTCGCTTCAGCATAATGAGGATAAACTGCACAAGCTCCACAAACTTAGCAGTATAATCAACAACAGACATATTACCTTGTTTCAGTTCCAAGAACTCAATTCCTTCTTTCCTCTTACATCTTCAGGAAAATACCTCCTCAGAAACTCAACGCTAAACACAGCCAAAGTGATCTCCTCCTCTGCAGCTTCCAACACACGACGAGTACTAACCCACCAATCATCAGCTTCTTCCAGTAACATGTGAGTACCCCAGTCTCACCTTCTGATCCTCAGCTCAATCCATCACTCAGAAAATCCTTTCAATCTCTTTAAGCCAAATCTGAGCACCATCAGGATCATATCTTCCTTTGAAGACAGGCGGTTTGTTCTTCCTGAACTCATCATTACCCGCAGCATTAGGTGCACCCTGCACAGCCCGAGCCATAGCTTGCATAGCAGCAGCCAAAGTAGCGTCATTCCTACCAGCCATATTCTGTTCATTTCCAATAACAACAACTATGGTTAAAAAAACAGCTCATCCAAACACCAAGACCGACAAGGACTAACACAACTGACATGGACTGGCTCTGATACCACTTAATGTAACACCCCCCAATTTATACCCCCCAATTAAATAAAGCGGTAAAAGAAAATTCAAAATTTCATCAGAGTATATTTAGAAATTCACAGCATAGACCGAGGGGGTCACATCAAATTGAAACAAAACATACAACACCTGTCCATAAAGATATGCAACACTCGCAGGTAGCAAATAAACAGAGGAACTTAGTTCCTACTACCCACAATTCAAATACAGAATAAAGCGGAAAATCTGTACTGAATATCATATATATATATATATCATAAAAAGTTTGTCATACATCAAGTCATACATGCACAAGCCAAAAGATATAGATATATATATACACATCAAACTACAAAACGATCCCCCTGACTACCCGGTGCCACATATCAGAGCCGACCGACAAGAGAATGAAGTCCTAAGCTTCACAAAAAGACCTCCAGCAACTCTAATCTACAATGCCTCATAGAGCATTATAAAACAACAGAAGGGTGAGAAAAACAATCATAATATAATTGCATATAATTATATATAACACCAAGAATACACATATATACTGTTCTCACCACAACGCACACCAGAATTCAAACACAAAACAACACAATGTGTATTTCATATTTCCATCACCAAAGTATACCAACCATGCACAATACAAGTATCATCAACACATACATATATTGATTTATCAATTTCATCCACAAGTTCCACACATAAACAAACCAATAATGATTTATGCAAATGCAAGAGACCGACACAACGACTCCATGCATATGCACATGCGGTACCGACTTCCAATGTTTCTCATCACTAGTTCACTCAGGAACTCTGCTGGAATCATCGCTCGTTACATCACTGTAACTCCCCGTCGGGCATACGATGTTCCCCGTCGCT